>JAPWDM010000002.1:12550332-13132832 GCA_035578155.1 Brachynemurus nebulosus | reverse complement strand
GTATGAAAACTAATACGTATGAACATCTATCCAATAATACAGACAATAATGACATAAAGTAATTTTGGTTCGCAATTTTTTCTACTAGCATGTCACAAGGTAACCACCTTAAAAGTATTATTAGAAATTTTTTTAAGGGCTTTTTATATAACTAAATATTTAAACATGATTATATATTATTATTATTTAACAATGGCTAATACTAATTTAACCTATTAATAATTCTACCTAATTTATTGTTATATATGTAGCGAAAAAAATTAAAAATAAAAATTGAAGTTTTATTTATTGATTTGTAGTTGGGTAATTTGAATTGATTGATTTTTGCTGAAGGTTGTTGTGAGGGCGCACTTAGAATAAGAAAGTATTCACAGAGTCGGCTCGAGGTGTTAGTGAGCTTGTAAAGTTGCAGTGGAAGTCGAAATTGCCTGTGGATCTTTCCCCAACCAAAAATGTGCCCTCAGTCGCTACTTTACAGATACGAGGTATTAAACAATAAAATCAATTTTTCGAAACCACAGTGTACAATTTATTTATTAAGTAATTAAGTACGAAATACACAAAGTTAAAATTCCATTTACAAATCGTATGATATATTTAGGTATTTACTTAAATTAGAAAGATTTGTATTTACTTACACTAAATTTAACTGAGGCGAGTGATTGTAAAATAAACTCGACATAATATCAATTCGAGGGAATACAACAGTGTACAACCATTTGCCTACACCTAACCAAATACCTTTTGGAAATTATGAATACCAAAAAATGTTTGTAACTAAATTTTACAATTACACAAATTTTATGTTAAAAATGTTTTTACATTATATTTGGCTAGATTTGAGTTTGAAAATATATAATTTATGTTACAATTCGAAATTATTTAATATTTGATTTTGACTTAATTGTTAATTTTGAATAGATAAAATTTTTTTTTTATTTTTAACCAGAAATATATTTTCTTGGAAGATGGGCTAACAATTTCTTTACAACCCTAAGAATATAATTTTTTTTATATATTTGCGGAATTAAAAATTTTTAACGAAATAAAAAAATATTGGGAAAAATATGAAGTATACCGTACATTTTAATTAAAATTAAATACTATTTCCGATAGAGATGGCTACGATATTTAAAGATGAACGACACATGGTAAAATCTTAACCGCCCACTTATCTAACTGAATATCAAAAATACCCCTGTCGCAGCATCTGCATAACATAGCGAATTTCCAAATTTTGGGGACTGGCGGATCTCATCTAAGAACTGTACCTATTTAAAATAGTTTAGCTTTCTAAGAGTAAAAGATTTTTTAAAATCGGCTGGGTAATTAGTTTTGAAATTTTTGGAACCCAAGAACCCGAACGGACTTTGTGCAGCTTAGTTGTATCCATCTAAAATAATTTAGTTCTCTAACAGTGAAAAAATTTTCAAAATCGGTCGGTTAGTTTATTTTTTACAATAATGGGAACAGTAAACCCTGGCGGAAATCATACAACATAACCTTTATTCATCTAAAATAATTTTAGTAAAAAGTTTATCCTAACAGTAAAAAACGGGTCCTAGGGATCTCATATAACTTATGGTAGTTCGTAAGGTTCTTGTGGACATCATTTAATTACTTAATGAATTCAAATACTTTAACTTACTAACACTACCCAACTAATACTTGCCAATTTGAATGAAACTTAACATACTTATTAAACAGCGAAAAATATTAAATACGTGTTTTTTTATTTCGACTAAATACGCTTTTTAGGGGTAGAAAACACCATTCAACCTCTGTAGATGAAAACAGTTATAGCTAAATATTTTTGAAACGACATATTTTTTGAAAAAAGGGCTGAGTACCAAATTTGTAGAATTTAAAGCGATGCACTTGATAGTGACCCTGAAATCGATTTTCAAGGTCAGTTGAAAATGATTAGCCATTGCCGAACTTTGACCATATCCTGTACCTATAAGCAGTAATTTCATGTATTGACTCAATCTATCTTCAAAATTGATTTGTTGCGTTATTTTTCTAAAATAAAAAAAATAAAAACCTGACGAAATGAAAAAATAGGCGCAAATTTATAGAAAAAATTAGAAGAAAACATTTTTGTAAGTAATTTTAGAAGTAAAGTTAAGAAAAGATTTAATATCACTCCAATTGTAAGTTAAACATTAACTTTATGTTATATTAGAAATTTTCAAAATTTTTTAAAATTTTTATTGCTACTCTATAGTTATCATATTAGGAATTCAATTCAACATATGATTAACTATTATTTTTCCGATTGCGATTGAGCAAGTATTTTTCAAAATTACTTCTTGATCACTTATTTTCTATCTTGCATGTGAAATTCGTTCGAATATACTTTGAACCATTTAGGGATGAAAAGTAAACTACTCCTTTTGAAAAATATTAAATGATTTTCAAATGACTTTGGAAATTGACCTCAAGGTCAACTTCAAAGTCATCATCAAGTGCATCACTTTGAACTCTATAACTTTGGTCCTAAGCACTTTTTTCAGAAAATATATCGTACCATAATCCACTTCTATGTTGATTCCTGGTCTCTTTTCCTGCGTTTCTAATATTTATGTCAATAAAAAATGTGCTACCGTAGACAAGGATGAATAGGTACGCATTCAGACTTCACACCGTATTTTTTTGTATTTATTTTATGAGTACCTAATCTTTAATATATTAAAAATTTACGCGAAGATGGTCACTTTATCAGCAGTATCCAAAAAAATTTAAAAATATCGGTGGTTTTTGAAAAATTAACAAAAATCGTATAATTTCTTCTCTATGAAAAATTGGGGTCAAAAGAGACGAGAAAAGAGTAAATGGGGACAACCCGTAGGGTCGACCAAAATTGAAATTCTAATATAAAATAATTTCGAACTTTTTGTATTTATACATTCAAAAAAGAAATAATAGGTACTTGATGATTTTCTGTAAAAATAAACGTAGAATCTAAAATAAAGTTTATATACTCCTGTCGTTTACCCCTAAGTTTATATTCCTCCTATTCTTATTTTAGTTCAAAAAATAATTTTTCAAAAGACTAAGACATAATAATTAATAACAGTGAGATTCTACGTCCATTTTCAGACTTTTGTTTATTAAATTGCGTAAAAGCTAGTAAATGCAATAACAGATATGATGAATTTATAAGGATTTTCTTGTACTACAAAATCTTAAAAATATGGAAACGCGTACTTTTTTTTCGTTAATTGTGTTTTATTCTTTTGCACAAAATTTTAAAAATACTTTATTTTCTTAAGAAAGGGAGGCAACTTTAGTCACAGATATGCCTATGAACAGTTTTTGGTAATCCGGGAAAAACGAAAACACTTTTTAAAATTTTTTTATTGTTAAAATCGAAATGTTCTTTTAAAGAGGGTTAAAATTACCATATTTTATATTAAAATTTTAACACAATCACTCCCTAATTAACGAGCCTTACTTAATATTAGCAAATTGAGAAAAAACACGTCAATTAGATTTTTTTACACAGATTTTATTTGTTATATAATTCAAAAGGATATTTTAAAAATGTGTATGAATGGCTTTCATTAAATAAATTTCAATATATTTTCCATTTATTTTAACAGTGGAATGTCTTTATTAGTGGCTATACTTTCGGCTTGGAGCGAATTAGACGAAGATTTTCTTCTAAAACCAAATTTAATAATTAATTAAAGAAATAAAAAAAAATTTGTGGATTTCCTACCGTTCAAATATAATCTTTATTGTATGTAAAAATGTTATTACATTTTTTCAAAAAACTGTAAGTAAACTGTAAAATTTTCTTTACAAATATGTTAAAATAGAGAAATGTTTCCTTTTTAATTTATTTTTAACTCTTTTTAAATGATTCACTTTAAAATTTTTTAATATTTCTTAATCGAAATTTCATAAAAGAATGTGTCAAAATTTAAAAAAATTTTTCTTTGTTAAAAAAAAAAATTGAATGTGCAAAATTATTTAATATTAGAATGCTCTGATTATACAATTCTAATCATAACTGTATTGTCAATTGGATAAAAAATTACGTAAAAATATTATTGTTTGAATATGATTTAACGTAATTTTTATACGATTGAAGCAAACTCTTATTAATTTTAGGAAGGTGTAAATATAATCTAAATTCTGATCATATCACATAACAGATATCGTCGGGATTTTTTTTGTAAAAAAAAATGGAACAGAGATACATTATAAAAACATTTAACTGACAGAGAAATAGAATATAGCCGAATCGTTAAATTGGATTAAAAAAATCATGACACGCTACTTATAAAGCGGTTTTTTTTCGAATTTAGCTCGCAAAAAATGAGACAGAAAAAAAAAGAATGCGAGTGCGAGTGAAATGGAGAACGACATATTTCCTAGTTTTTCTCGAAAAGTAAGTAATTTAGAGCAACGGTATAAAAACATTTTTTATGCATTTTACCTTTTACAATGGCTTAGTGTAAAAAAAAATTTGAAAAATTGCTTAATTCTGGCAAAAAACTCATTTTGTTGACAAAAAACGCCCGGAAAACCTACTTCTGGGCATCCGACGTGTCTGGCTAACGAACTCATCCAACGATTTGGAAAATCGAATTCCCACACAAAATTTCATAAGCATTAAACGTTTCGTTCGAGAGTTATCGCGCGGATACATATATATATATATATATATATATATATATATATATATATATATATATATATATATATATAAATTTTAGTGAATATCAGTTTCGTATTCTAGGGACCTCAAAACATATTTCTGATATGGTCTCGGGCTTAGGTCGCACCATGACACCTGGCGTAAAAGCTGAATTTCCAGTTTTGGAAATTCGCTAATAAACGTTACGTAACAACATGATAAATTTAACCTACTTTACATTACAAATTACTTATATTAGGAAAATTTTAGTATCTAATTGCGAACTAGCATCTAACTAACAAAATACAATTATTTCATATACTAAATATTTAACCGGTGACCAATTTAATTTAATTTTCCCTTGACCAGATTTCAACTCTGAATCAATGATGAAAATATTGGTTCCAAACGGCATGTTTTTAAGAAATCTTAATCTACATTAAAAATTGTAACCCTACTAAACTATATTAAATGATGCTAACATTTTCCCATAGAAATATATATATTATTGTATAACCAAAATACTTATCTTAACAAATTTGTTTGAATAAAAATCCATCGTTGTATCGAAATATATTTCAAAATAACACGATTAATTTTATATTTTAACGTTACATTATGAACTAAATTATAACTAAGAAAAACTATTAAAATTTAAAATTTATTTTTAACAATACATTATTAAGTAATTCCTCCGGCCATTGGGCCGTAAGAGGATGTTTTTTTTCGACCCGAAGGTCTGACGATAAGAGCTTGAGTGCTCTCGCGACAAGAGTGCGAATCCGAATATTATATCCTATTTCAACTGCTATTTTTATTCAAACGCATTTTTTTATCAAAACATATTTTCCAGTCATTACATAATTATTATTTTTTTGATTTTGCAATTTAATTAAAATACTGTTACAAAATTTTAGCAAAGATGCAAACCAAAGGCTATAGAAACTAGGAATTGACTATTTGCACTTGTGAAAATTGATACTAGATGTCATCACAGAAAATATTTAGATATTTAAGTTAATGTATTGCATTGAGCTTATATACGAAAATAAGTCTGAAATAAAATATTTTTTTTTATAAATATTACCTTTAAGATATCGCTTATACAGTAGGTACTGATTATTTGGTAATCATAGTACATATAATAAAGCCCTTAAAAGTATTATTAGACATACTTTTAAGGGCTTTTTAAATAACTATATATTTAAAAATAATTATATATTATTACTATTATTTAACAATAAATGTTACTAATTTTACCTATTAACTAATATTTTATGTAGATTAATATTACTTAACAATGGCTTATCCTAATTTAACCTATTAACTAATATTTTATGTAGATTAATACTATTTATCAATAATTGTTACTAATGTATTAAAGTAATTTGATTTATTAATAAATATATTTTTTTACTATACTTAAAAGCTTCTTTTTTTATTTCATAGTTACCTCTAAAGATACTTTCCAAGTCCAACATATCCTATTAATTATCAATCCAATATATTCTTTATATTCAGAAAACTTTTAAATGTTATAAAATAATACTTTGTATTTCTTAATATGTTATTTGTTAGTGAATACAGGGTAAATAATATACAATAAAACAATATTTTCAATTTTATACTTTTTATTTGGAATATAATATATATATATATATATATATATATATATATATATATATATATATATATATATATATATATATATATATAGTTAAGAACGACAACACACACTGAGTCAGCATATACGTGACTTAAGTCAAACTCTTAAGTCACTTCCACAGATATCATATTTCAATTATTGCAATTTCAACATTTAGCATTTCTGTAATTTTTGTAATCCTATATTAAAGAAACTTCACGTACATTTGTATCAACATTTCCTGTTCATGTGAATCTATATCAGCATTTCCTGTGAGAAATCATAAAGTTGTTTCTTTTGTATTCTAGAATGTAAAGGTATCTCCAACAAACTCAGCACTTTTACACTATATAAAGAATTGAGAAACTGAGGTTGTCGGATATACTTGTCAGGACTTAGTACGCGAATTGTAACAATCGAAACCATTATTGTAATACTTTAATTGTTGTAATAAAGTTTTGTAATAAATAAATTTTTTTGTTAACTTCGCGCACCCTGCAAAGTTAATTGGCGCAGTCGGTAGGATCCGCGAGTACGGTGTATAAGTTTGTGAATTGTGAATTATTGACTGACGGTTCATCAGAACAATACTTCAAACTTGAGGGCACATCAAGTGTAGTGGTTCACTCAACGCCAGTACTTGGATTTCAATTCTTGACGCGGGGAAGAACTGGATCAATGTGGAAGAACATCTGCAGCTTACTGTGAGTAAAATAGTTCATTTGTTATTTGCTGCTTCTTTTTCCATGCCTAAAGATCCTAAATCTAAATTACAATCTACAGATCCTGTACCATACCCGACAAGTACCCCTCACACAAACGGCGCAGTAAACGCAGGTGTTGAGCTTGAAACGTTGGTATCGGAGAATACGATACATAACGTACCCCCTAGTTTAATTAGTAATAATTTAGATTCAAATTCGGTAGTAATTGAAAATAATCATAATAACAAAATGACTGAATTATCAGGAATTACACAAATATTAGAAGCTTTTAAGATCCCAGACCCAATCAAAAATTTACCGGAATACAACGGTAACCCCAGAGCTTTGCACGATTTTATAGAAAATGTAGAGGAAATAATAAGTTGTGTTAGTATGGACTGGAGTCAAAGTTACGGAAAGATGTGGATAAGAGCAATAAGGAATAAAATTGTTGGTGAAGCTAATGAGGTGTTAAATATGTATGGAACACCAATAGATTGGCCAACAATAAAAAATAACCTTATATCTCACTACGCCGATAAAAGGAACGAAACCACCCTTATTAGAGACTTGCATAATTTAAGACAAAATAGTAACCAAAAAATGGAAGAATTTTATGCCCAAGTCATTGAAATTCTTTCATCATTGGTAAATTTCGTAAAACTAAACGAAGCAAATCCAGGCGTGATCAAATCAAAAATAACTCTATACCAGACGTTATCAAAAGACGTATTCTTAGCAGGATTAAGAGGACCAATAGGCTCAGTAGTTAGAGCTAGGAATCCCGAAACTATTCAGGCAGCCTTCGAATATGGGATTAAAGAGCAAAATATTCATTACCACCAGAAAGGAGCCGTAGCACAAATTACAAATAGGACATCCCAAAACAAACCACTTGCTCCCAGACCAACCATACCAACCTATAATCACATCACAATACCCCGAACACAATTAGTCCAACAAAAACCATTCTTCCAACCACAATAATATTATACGCAACCACAACAACATAACCCACGACCGCAACAACCCAACTCACGTCCACAACAATACAACCCACGACCACAACAGACGTACAAACCGACACCTATGGACATAGGAAGTAACCAGATCAGTATCCGAAGACCAAATCCTCACCAACAAAATAGACCTAACTTCTTCCAGCCACAAAGTACACCAACATTTACCAGCAAAGAATTACATAACCTAGAGACCCAAGAAAATCAGAACTATACTAGCTTAGACGAATATTTAACTGATTATGAAACCAACCAGCAAACTGACTATACTACCGAGAATCCTATACCATCAGACGACGGCAACTTCTACAACCCTTACGAACTAGACGATCAAAATTTTCAATCGAGTTGGGAGAGCAACTCGGGTACATAGACAGTAATCTCCTTGGTTCCACTGTACCCTATATCCACATATCCAATGCACACGGACCACCGTTAAAATTCCTGATAGACACAGGTTCCTCAAATTCCTTCATCAATCCCGAACATATCCACCCAAATTAAACTTATAAAACTCATCCCGTTCATATTAAAGCTTTGCTAGGCACACATACTATTGACACTAGAGTAGAACTGCCGATATTTAATGAATTTAATCAAGAAGGTACACTAGAATTTTTGGTACTTAGGTTTCATGCATATTTTGATGGTTTACTAGGACTAGATGCACTTAACCATTTGCAAGCTAAAATAGATGTCCCAAACAAACAACTAATTACACCTTTCTCAATAAATAGACTTCTGTTCAAACCCAATTTAACTAGTGGTATTCATACAATCGAAGCAAGCAGTAAACAAATCATAAAACTGCCAATCGATATACAGTGTGGTGATGTACTACTACCTGAAACAAAAATTTCAAACAAATTTCTGATTCCACCAGGAGTTTACCATGCAAAAGATTGGTACATGTTAGCTCCTGTAATCAATTTAACTAATCAAAATCAGCAATTTCTAGTTGAACAACCACTTCGGGTAGAGTTACTAAATCACGAAATTGTGGAATATAATAACATACAAATTCAACAAGAAACAGAAAACACCCCACTTCCTCCCATTGAAACACTAATCAGGACTGACCACCTAAATACAGAGGAAAAACGCGAAATCATTAAACTTTGTAAAGCCTACGAAGATATTTTCTTTAAAGAGGGACAAGACTTAACCTTCACAAATAAAGTCAAGCATGAAATAAAAACTGTAGACAACTTACCAGTTTATACACGATCTTATCGGTATCCCCACATTCATAAGGAAGAAGTCCAAACCCAAATCGATAAAATGTTAAAACAAGGGATAATAAGACCAAGTTACTCCCCTTGGAGTAGCCCCATATGGATAGTCCCAAAGAAAATGGACTCAAGCGGAAAACAAAAGTGGAGGCTTGTCGTGGATTATAGGAAGCTCAACGAAAAAACAGTAGACGATAAGTATCCATTGCCCAATATATCAGATATTCTTGATAAATTGGGAAAATGTATGTACTTTTCGACATTAGATCTCGCGTCGGGCTTCCATCAAATAGAGGTGCACCCCCGGGACATTGAGAAGACGGCATTTACCGTCGAACACGGCCATTACGAGTACGTACGAATGCCGTTTGGCCTGAAAAATGCCCCATCCACGTTCCAGCGTGTGATGGATAATGTGTTAAAGGATTTACAAGGCAACACATGCCTTGTATATATGGACGATATAATAGTTTTCTCAACCTCCCTTCAAGAACACATCACAAGCTTGCGAAAGGTCTTTGATAGATTAAAATCTGCTAATCTAAAAGTTCAGCTTGACAAAAGCGAATTTTTGAGGAAAGAAATAGCCTTTCTTGGTCATGTAGTATCCGAACGAGGTATCAAGCCAAATCCGGACAAAATTAAAGTAATCAAGAACTTCCCTATACCTAAAACGCAAAAGGACATCAAAGCTTTCCTTGGTTTATTGGGATACTACCGCAAATTCATAAAAGACTTTGCTAAAATAACGAAGCCAATGACCAAGTGTCTTAAAAAGGGACAGTCTGTCAAACACACCCCGGAATTCATAAAATCATTTAATTTGGCTAAAGATCTCCTAACACATGACCCCATACTAGCGTACCCAGACTTTAGTAAAGAATTCATTCTTACCACAGACGCCAGTACCGTCGCTATTGGCGCGGTCCTGTCTCAAGGTCCGATTGGTCAAGACCACCCAATCTGCTATGCGTCCCGCACTCTAACGGACACAGAACAGAATTACTCCACAATTGAAAAGGAGTTACTAGCCATCGTCTGGGCTACGAAATACTTCAGACCTTATTTATTCGGGCGCAAATTCAAAATAATTACAGATCACAAGCCACTCATCTGGCTTATGTCCCTAAAAGAACCCAATAGCAAGCTGGTTCGATGGAGACTTAAGCTAGAAGAATTCGATTATACCATAATTCATAAAGCAGGAAAATACAATACTAATGCCGACGCTCTGTCTAGAGTAATAATAGATAGTAATAATTTAGAAGATAACCAGTCAACAGACACAACTCACACAGACGGTACATCTACTGAAACAATTCATAGCGCACAAGAAGATGATAGTACATTCATTCGCATATCAGAAAACCCTCTGAATGATTTTAGGAACCAACTAATATTATTAAAAGCAAGCTCACGACAGAAAAGAAAATTCGAAATATTCTTCAACCAAAAACGAAGGATAACCATAACCCTCCCTGACTACACAGACCAAACATTAATCGAAATAATTAAAGAAAACATCCCACCAAAAAACCTTATAGCACTCTACTGCCCCGATGACGAAGTATTTTCAAAGTTCCAAACAATATTTTCCGAATATTTTTCACAGGGCCAACAGTACAAAATAATTAGAGTCACTAAAACGCTCAAAGACGTATTAAACGACGAAGAGCAGGATGAAATTATCAAAAATCACCATGATCTAAGGCACAGTGGAATAAATGAAACTTTTGAACATTTACGTAGGGAATACTATTTTCCAAACCTAAAATCCAAAATATCATACTATATAAGTAACTGCAAGGTGTGCAACGAAAATAAGTATGATAGACACCCTCCTAAGCAACAACACGAATTAACACAAACACCCACACAACCCTTGGAAATTTGTCATCTGGACATTTTTCACTTAGATAAAACCAAATTTCTAACAATTATTGACAAATTTTCCCGCTTCGGTCAAGCCTATGAACTGGAGAGTAGAAACTCCCCACACTTAATAGAAGCATTAGCCCAATTCATATCCTCATATGGTAAACCAAAATTAATAATAGTTGATTCGGAAAAAGGGTTTGATTCGATTCGATTTAGGGAATTTTGCCAAAATTATGAAATCGGAACACATGTAACTTCCATAAGAAGTTCGACATCAACTTCCCCCGTGGAGCGATTCCACTCAACGTTGCTCGAATTATATCGTATCGTTCATATTCAAGATAAATCAGCCTCCGCCGATAGAAAGATGTTACAAGCCATATTCATTTATAATAATAGTATACATTCCGCCATCAAATGCACTCCCTATGAACTATTTTTCGGTAGAAAATACGATATAAAATTATCTCCAGATGCCGAAATAGTAGAACAAGAACGCATTAAATTTCAACGAGAGTCCTATAATAAACAATTAGAACAAAAACAAAAACAAATAGCCAAACTAAACGAAAAACTACAAAAACCAGTTGACTATAATGAAGGCCAGAAAGCATATTTCCAAGAAAACAAACATAATAACAAACTACACCCCAAATTCAAAGAAATAATAGTAAAAACCAACAACAGAGTAACAGTAACCGATAATAAAGACAGGAAAATTCCCAAACGAAAACTAAAGAAACCTCCTTTGTTGCAGGACCGTCCTAACCTTAATAACAATGACAACACTCCAGAAGATAGAGATCAGAGATATGACCCACAACCCGGGACTAGTAGGGATTGAATTAGGTTCAGCTCGACTAATTAAAGATTATTACAAATTCATACATATTATAAATCTTGAAAATTATAAAGAGAATTTAATCAAAATAAAATATTCCATAGCACTTCTCGAAAAATTCAAAGTTTCAAAAAATCTGATAGGCACTATCCACTTAAAACATAAGGAATTAGAAAATTTGTTTAACCAGCTCTATCCCAAACGGACGAAACGTAGCTTAATAGACGGATTAGGGACTGCAATAAAATTCATCACCGGTAACATGGACAATAACGACGCACTGACCATCAACAAAGAAATAGAAATGCTCAGACTAAACCAGCACAATTTATTATCCCAGACAAATAAGCAAGTCAAAATAAATGAACAGATGATTCAACGACTGGACAACATAACACAACACATAAATAACCAACAAGAAACCATAAATAACATTTTAAACTCATTTAATTCTCAAATAGGAAATAAAATTAAGACAGACGAGGACAATTTTGAATACATACAATACATTTACCAGATAACCTATAACTTAGACCTCTTATATTCATACTTATCTCAAATAGCTCAAGCCGTAAATTTAGCACGACTTAATATTTTACCTACATCAATACTACTACCAAGTGAACTGGAACATGCCTACAAAATACTAAAAATGCAGAAAATACCTATTCAGTCTCTGGAACAAATATACGAAATACTAAAACTTCAAGCTTATTATAACGGTACTAATATAATATTTAACGTCCAAATACCTTTGTTTCAAGCACACACTTACAAACTGAATCGCCTAGAACCCCTACCTATAAAAAATAAAACTATCCTGATTTCCCATCCATATATCCTGAGCAGTAAATACTTGAACTATTTTATGAAAAAGGAGTGTCCACGCCTAAGCGAAACCTATATATGCGAAAAACAAGATACTATATCCGTGCCTCAACCCGACGAATGTTTCAATAACACGCTTCGTGGGATACCTGGCAACTGCGTATATGAAGAATACGGAAACAGGGTCGAAATCAAACAACTAACATTTCAACACATCATAATGAAAAATGTAAACAACCAGCCAATATCAACAACTTGTGGAATCGATCAGCGAACAATCACTGGATTCGCTCTCATATATTTTCGTAACTGCACCATCACAATTAATGAAATAACTTACGAAAACCAAGAATCAGTCTACACAGAACCACTGTACGTTATACCATTGTACAGCCTAAAAATTAACGAAACCAAAGTAATACCAAGATGGGATCTACAGAAGTTAAAAGAATACCATATTGAAAATCGACAGCAAATCAAGGAAGTCAAGTCCTACTATACCATACATACATCAAGTCTATACGTCATAACTGGACTTATCACCGTGACGTTTACTATCTACGCCATTTGGAAACATAAGAACAAGAGGAAGTCTGAACCAGGAATTACATTCGTCCAACCCGCCGCTCCAGCAGAAGAGCCAAAGCTCATCTGGCCTACGCTTGCGACTAAGGGGGGAGGAGTTAAGAACGACAACACACACTGAGTCAGCATATACGTGACTTAAGTCAAACTCTCTTCACTTCCACAGATATCATATTTCAATTATTGCAATTTCAACATTTAGCATTTCTGTAATTTTTGTAATCCTATATTAAAGAAACTTCACGTACATTTGTATCAACATTTCCTGTTCATGTGAATCTATATCAGCATTTCCTGTGAGAAATCATAAAGTTGTTTCTTTTGTATTCTAGAATGTAAAGGTATCTCCAACAAACTCAGCACTTTTACACTATATAAAGAATTGAGAAACTGAGGTTGTCGGATATACTTGTCAGGACTTAGTACGCGAATTGTAACAATCGAAACCATTATTGTAATACTTTAATTGTTGTAATAAAGTTTTGTAATAAATAAATTTTTTTATTAACTTCGCGCACCCTGCAAAGTTAATTGATACTAGATATACTTGTGAAAATTGATACTAGATGTCATCACAGAAAATATTTAGATATTTAAGTTAATGTATTGCATTGAGCTTATATACGAAAATAAGTTTGAAATAAAATATTTTTTTTTATAAATATTACCTTTAAGATATCGCTTATACAGTAGGTACTGATTATTTGGTAATCATAGTACATATAATAAAGCCCTTAAAAGTATTATTAGACATACTTTTAAGGGCTTTTTAAATAACTATATATTTAAAAATAATTATATATTATTACTATTATTTAACAATAAATGTTACTAATTTTACCTATTAACTAATATTTTATGTAGATTAATATTACTTAACAATGGCTTATCCTAATTTAACCTATTAACTAATATTTTATGTAGATTAATACTATTTATCAATAATTGTTACTAATGTATTAAAGTAATTTGATTTATTAATAAATATATTTTTTTACTATACTTAAAAGCTTCTTTTTTTATTTCATAGTTACCTCTAAAGATACTTTCCAAGTCCAACATATCCTATTAATTATCAATCCAATATGTATATTCTTTATATTCCGAAAACTTTTAAATGTTATAAAATAATACTTTGTATTTCTTAATATGTTATTTGTTAGTGAATACAGGGTAAATAATATACAATAAAACAATATTTTCAATTTTATACTTTTTATTTGGAATATAATATATATATATATATATATATATATATATATATATATATATATATATATATATATATATATATATATATATATATATGATAAAAAATTTTGTGTCAATTACAGTTAACGTGAAAGCCTATATGAACGAACGCGATTCAATACTTGAACAGTTTTTATACTTAGCGGTTTCTTTCAGAAATAACGTAATTAATATATAAAATATCAAAACTGTTCGAGTACTGAATAGTGTTCGTGCATAGGGGCTTTTACCCTATTACAATATTTAAAAAAAAAATTTGTATCACTTATAAATAATTTTTTTGAAACATTTATATGGAAATATTTTCACAATTAATACATACTGTGTGAGTTTTTCGGGAGTTGCCATTTTTATTATAGCCAAACCGTTGATTTAATCGAAAAATTGTTCAAATAAGAGTTGTAGATATCGACGGGGACAACTAATTGCGATAATCAGGAGCTTTATAGCTCTTATGGTTTTCGAGCTATGATACAAACTTACCTTTTTTTAAATGGAATAGTATACTTATTTGTTGATAAAAATTATTCAATAAAGTAACAGAAATAAAAAATAAAAATTTTTATCTTAATTTTTTTTTTCAAATTTTGCAACTTTCGCGCTTAAAAGTGATTTATTTAAGTTAATTTTGTAGAATTTAAGAGTGCGTTATTCAAACAGCCATCGTAATTTACGTTAAATAATTGTGCAGCTAAACAGTAATTGTATTTATGCTACATAGATGGCTGTAGATGGCTTTACCGTATACAACACAAATGACTAATTCAAAATGTCAGCTCTTTAAATACCAACATTTTATTAATTTTTATTCAATATTTTGTGTTTATATTGATTTACAACTAAAATTTATCTACCTGGAATGTAACGAATTAAAAAAATTAATTAAGAAAACGCGGAACGTCATTAAATGGTAAAAAAAGACTGACCTTGTGTTAAGCAATTTTTTTTTAAATTTACAATATTTCGATAATTTATGTAATTCAGTTTTAGGTACTTTATTGGAGTATTTCTTATAACTTATTATTGTGTTTACTGAAGATAGAATAACGATTTTATACTCATATTTAATTCAGTTTCATAGAAGTTTTCGAAATGACATAACCTCTAATATGTTCCTATTCATTGTTATTTTAAAAGGTAAGGGTAATTCCACAATTTCAAAATAATTATTTACAGTGTAAGTAACGAAAATTTTTATTTCATAGGATTCTGTAAAACTTTGGTTCAGTATGAAGTTAATATAAAATTGCCAAAGCATGGTACTTCTGTGGAAAAAATTCAAGAAATAGAAAATTTAACGCGAGGAAACTGCCCCTAAAAATTTGCCACCCGGGGCCTCTGCCCCGAGTGCCCGTAGTGTAAATCTACCACTGGTTATACGTAACTACCAGCAGGAAAAATGGTTCATAGAATTAAAATAGAAAATGGAAAATGGTTTTCAAAAATGCATCTAAAATACAAAATGGAAAATGGTTTTGCTGAACATATTTAAAATAGAAAATGGAAAATAGCTATTTAAAATGGATTATAAAATGCCAAATAGGGTTTCCGATCTCTGGCCAAAAAATCGATCTTGTGGATCGATTCGAATCGTCAAACCAAAAATCGATGCAGGAGAAAATCGGCTTACAAAAGATCGATCTGACGAAAATCGATTCAATTTTTGTACTTGCAAAAAATAAAAGATATATAAAAGTTTTAACCCTTGTGTAACCAACCAAAAAAATATACACTAATGGCCAACCGGGGTACCCGGGTACCCATGTACATTAATTACCTTTTTTCGAAAAGTTAGAAATGTTCGTAGTTTTTTCCCTACACTTTATTTTATATTTTTAACAAAATTAACCTATATTGTAAACGAGATAGTCCATTGTTGAAATTTTGTATATTCCGTTAATTTTCCGTTATTTTGTTTTTTTAAAAAAAATCGGTTATTTTTAGAAATTCCGTTGTTTTTAACAATTGTTATAATTCTGGAAAATGATAATATAGAAAAAGTCGGTTATTTTTAAAATTTCCGTTATTTTTAACAGTTGTTACGAGCATGCATACATAATATATATGATATATATATAGGTACGTTTGAGAAGCAGTTTAGTTTCTGTCATTCACTCGAAGAAGCAAGACCTGTAACGTTCAGTGTAGTTCTTTCACTTTGAACATTTTCTTGTGTTTTTGAGTAAATTATTTTCTTATGTACTGTTGATCTTTGAATACAAAAATGGACGAGTTGTCTAGAGCTCAGTTTTCAAGGTAAATAAAAACATATTTTTTATTTTATATATTTGTTCTGATAATTTCTGCATATTGTGGTAACTAATGCATACGTTTATTTTTTGTTTAGATTGAGCGAAGCTGGAAAAAAAGAATATTTGCAAAACTTGTTGGGCGAGGAAGATAACGAAAGTCTGCCTCCTTCTGACACTGAAGATGAAGACTGGCTTCCGTTGGATGACTCTTTCGTAGCGTCAGATAACGAAGAAACTAGGGATTACGAAGAAGAATTCGCTGAATCTGCAAAAAGTGAAAGCCAGAATGAAGTCGAAGAAGAGGTCAGTGACGAAAGTGGTGACGATGTTGAGCAGGGGAGTGATGAGAATGTGGCTGTAGCGTCGCAAGGTAATTTTTTTTTTTAGTAAATATACTGATGTAACTAAAATGATTTTTCAAGTAATTGATACATTATATTGTAATACATTTCAGATAGCACCAGCACATCGTTTGTTGCTAAAGATAAAACTGTGTGGGAAAAAAACAGGCAGCGCAGTCACCAAACGCTATCAAGGAACGTTGTCAGGCAAAGAGCCGGACCTCACAGAAGTACAGAGATGTTATCTATTTCTGATACTTTCAAAAAAATTATGTCAATAGAAATGGTTGATCTTATTGTACGTTGCACAAATAAAAAAGCAGAAGCTGTATACCGGGAGTATAACAGTAAACAGCCGGAAAACGAGCCACGTGTATGGAAAAAAGTAACACGGCAAGAAATATATGCTTTCTTTGGGATTTTGATTTGTGCTGGTGCAAACAACTCGAATACCGACCACGTCAATGATATGTGGAAGAAAACGTCATATCCTCTGTACCGTGCAACAATGGGGCGACAACGTTTCCAATCGATTATACGGTTTATACGATTTGACGATCACACCACACGCAGTCAACGTGCAGCTACCGATAAAGCTGCTCCAATTTCTGACATATGGAATATGCTAAATGCGAACTTGGCTGCAATCTACAAGCCAACGGAAAACCTTACAATCGACGAGCAACTTTTTCCTTTTCGAGGTAGAACGAAATTTACGCAGTATATGCCTTCTAAGCCTTCTAAGTATGGCATAAAAGTATGGTGGATTTGTGATGCAGCAAATGGTTTTCCACTGAAAGGGATTATTTATACAGGCAAAGTAGGTAACACTCGAGACGTGAATCAAGGAGAGAGAATCGTCAAAGAACTTGCAGTTGGTTTCAAAGGATCTGGTCGGAACATAAGTATGGATCGATTCTTCACTACCCTACCTTTAGCTAAAAACCTTTTATCTTGGAATCTCACTGTTGTTGGAACTTTGAAACAAAATAAGCCATACATTCCACAAGAAATGAAAGCATCAAAAACAAGAGAACCATTGTCATCGCTTTTTGGCTTTCACGAAAAAGTAACAATGTGTTCTTATGTTCCGAAGAAGAACAAGGCTGTGATTTTGCTGAGCACGATGCACGATGATGCTACAACGTCCGATGCAACACATAAAAAACCAGAGATGATTATGTTTTATAACAAAACTAAAGCCGGCGTAGATACAATGGATCAAATGTGCGCAAGATATTCTACTCAACGGCGAACGTGCAGGTGGCCACTAGCTTTTTTTTATAACATTCTTGACATCTCAGCTCTCGCAGCTTACGTCGTTTATTTTGAAAACAATAAAATGATACCAAAAAAGACAAACCAAAGACGACTTTTTTTGCGTCAGCTAGCAGAAGAACTAGCACTGCCATTGATCGAAGAGCGATCTTCAAATGAGCAGATCATGCGTCATCATTCGACCAAACTGGCAATCGAAAGCTATTTCGACATACCAATCACAGACCAGCTGACTGCTGAAAATGAAAATCAACCACGAGATAACACTGGTCGAAAGGTTGTTGTAGGTTCATGCTACATTTGCAACAAGCAACCTATTCGCAAACGAAGGAAGACGAGGAAATGCTGCGTTGAATGTCAGAAGCCTGTATGCGATGAACATACTATCAAAATCACCAAGTGCCTAAAATGTGGTCAGTGAATTTTTTTTTCTTTTTTGTACTGAATTGCCAAAATATAAAAAGTTGAAAATTCAAAATTTTTTGTAATGATAAAATCGACAAATGTAATTATTATTATTATTATTATTATTGTATCAATTATTTTTTGTGAATAAACAAATAAAAAATAATATTATTTATTATAGTTCATTTATTCATAGTTATTCACCTTTTTATATCAAAATATTAAAATTTGTTAATATATTTCATGATATTTATTATTTTTGTATAGGGGTACCTGGGTACCCGGTTGGCGTATACGTATACATTTTTTCAAACTCAAAATTTTCTTAAAAAAAAAAAAAAATAAAAAAATATCAGTGCATATTTTGATAGAAAATCGGTTGAATTATGAGGATCCGGGAACTTTTTTGCAAATTTCTGCTAGGGAAAAAGTTATTTATGAAAATACACCTCGATGGGCACCCGGGTACCCGGTTGGTAACACAAGGGTTAATGAAGTTTCTTATTGTGTCATCACAAATCAATTTTTAATTTTCTTTGAAGATGAACTGCTGAATTTAATATGAATAAAATGGTTTCCAGTTTGCGCTAAAAGTGTCACATAATTCCAAAATTTGACTCAATTTTCTATAAATTAATCATAAAAGTGGTAAAATTATTTGACAACATAAATAGTTAAAAAAATACAATAATTTTGAAAAAATATCATATTTTTACTAAAAATATCCTAATTTAAATTCGAAAAGATCGATCTCCGATCCCGTAAATTTTTCACGATCTCTGTATCGATTTACTCCCCAAAGAATCGATTCGAAAAATCGAAGATCGGCTGTCCAAAAATCGATTTTCGATAAAATCGAATCGAGATCGGAAATCCTAATGCCAAATGCTTTTTTTACTTGAAATTCTATAAATTTTTTTATCAATATTAAAAAAAAAAGTTCAGAAAATTTTTAACGTACTGAACGTACTGAAATTTTACAAGTACTGAAATTAAATAAAGGCAGTCTTTTGAGAAAATTTTGTAAAGTTCACATGACATGAAAACGAAATTGAACTCTTGAAATATTGTTACTTTAAAATATTGTAAAATTTAATTCAGCCTTGACATATTCAAACCTTGACTACGCTACAACTGCGACTTCTAAATTATGAAAATCATCTACTTGTAATACAAAACATTTTTTATCGCCGTGTCTTAAAGATAATAGTACTCAACTTGTGTCAGAAAAGTTTGAATTAAAAGAACTACAACTCTAGTAACAAATTTAACTCCCGTGACTTTGCAACTCGAATTATAAAAAATTTGAATCAATTAAATCAACTTACATTTAATTTACAATTTGTTAGACTTCAGATCGTTCAGTTCGGGTTCTATAATTTATGCACATAAATTTGAGTATACATGCATTTTCATTTTAAATGTAAAATGGATTCAAATTTTCTTTTTAAATACAACATGGAAAATGGTTTGACCGAACTTATTTAAAATAGAAAATGGAAAATGCCATTTTGTATTTTAAATACATATTTAAAATGAGATCAGCTCCCAGCCCTGATCAACAGAAAATTATTTTATTGTAACAATTAACAGAAATTATGACTTTTTAATAAAACAGTAATTTGAATTTACATTGTATATCTATTTTTATTATTTTACAAAATGTAGAATTTTTTTTTTTGTTCGTCACTTACGTTTTTTAAGAAAGGCGACCACTTTTAGGGGCGGCCAATTTTTTCTTTACCTTTTCAGGGGCGGCATTTTTCATTGAGCCTAGAGCGGCACTTAAGGTAAATCCGCCACTGATAGAACTGTACATTCTCTAGATTTCATGTTATAACACATGCGTGTTAAAGTATAAAAAACAAGTTCAAATTTTTCAGTTTTCCGAACCTGTGTAATAATGAATCGCCTATGTTTATCACCTCTTAATTTTTCAATCGAAAGTGAATTGTCTTTATAAACTGTTTGTGTTGAAACTGTTTTCAAACTTAATCTGGAAACGGCATAGTATGGTGGCACATTCCTGAAAAACCTGGAAATGTCAAGGAATTCTAAACTTTCTGGAAAAGTCAGGGAATTTTACCAGAAGACTGGAAAAAATTGATTTTTATAATTTCGTTAACTTAAGGATAAAACTTCAATCAATTTTTTGACAAAGTACTTAGTTACTCAATTTTAGGAACACTTTTAATTTTTTCTTCATCTTCGGATTGTTGTACTATTAATTGAATCAGTTATTTCAGAAACAACACATGTTCAATTTCAGCTATTTTCAATTAGAGGTGGATTTGTATATAGTTTACCAAGACGCATCGTTTGGTACAGAAAAAACACATAACTTTAACCCAACCCGTTGAAATCTAATCTTGAAGTTTGCTTTTAGAACAGAAACAACACATGTGAATCACTTGTATTGTATTGACTATGAAGATGAGTGAGGCTAATGTGACCACAATCGTAGATTTCCTGTAGAAACAACACATGTGAAATTTCTTTAAAATGTCATAATTTGATTTTTGATGAAATTTTTTCGGCAAAAACATGTCAACTGACGTAAATATAGTGTATTAACAAAAATTATAATAAACAGAAACATACATAATATACAGTAACAAGTATAATAATCTATTATAATAATCTTATTAACAAACAGATCAACAACAGACCAGTAGCGTTAACAATAAAAAGAAGAAAGACTATCTACTGCTACATGATTGATCAAAATATAGTGAAAATTTTGAACAGAGCATTGTTAGCGATTGTGACACATTAAGTGGTAAATACTAGCTCAGTGCTCAAGAGCCCTTATCGCATATAAAAATACGTCGTTCAGCTGCTCCAGCCCTCTTATGGTTAATAACGCCGTCATGGGATCACCTTCAGCACTGGTATGCTTATTCAAGTACATTTGCCTTTTAAAAGGATACTTTTTACATTTGAAAAGAAAGTGCGTAAGATCGTTAACTTCGTTACACTGTTGACAAATTTCTTCATGTTTCAGAGTCAGTTTACAGCCTTTGAAGAAAATTTTTGTACATATTTTATTTGACATTCGTAACTGACCAACTAATCTTATTTTGGAAAAATTAGCCTTGAGGTGAAGATAGTTATTCTCATTTTCTTCATGTATCAGGCGTCTGTACATTGGGGTATAAGTAGACTGCTGCAAGCGGTTTAGATCGGCGTCTTTTAATGAGTTTTCATATTTTTGAATAATTTCGGTCAGCATTCTTTTTGTTTTGAACATGTCCTGCGCTTCCCACAAATCCTCGTAACCAAGTTGAGTCAACTTTTGTTTTAAAGATACAACCCAGTTAGAGTTTTTGTAGGTTGGGTCATCAGATAGTTCCTTTAGTTTTGCATAGCATACTTTCGGGATTCTCTCGTCTGTCAAATTCAGCAAATGACACCACCATATCAACATACGTTTTAAAATAAGTGTAGCCAGTGTAAGAAGCTAATGTGAATATACTGTAAGAGGTTGTACTGTAAGAGGCTAATGTGAATATACCATTACAACTTATTTCGTATTTTTTTTAGTATAAATTCAAAATAAATCGTATTTTTTGCGTTCGTTTAAACAAACCTGACCACAGGTTTCGAAAATTGAAAAAAAATTCAATTTCTCAAAAATTTGAAATAAAATAATGAAAATTTTAGCATAATTGGTAATTTGAAGTAATAAACTAATTTTTAAGAAACATCTCAACATATGTTCCCATTTGAAAAAAAAAATTTGTTTCTACTCCAAAAAAACCGTAAGTCCTAGAAGTCTGGAACAATTTTTCCTGAATGGCCCCCTCTATTTTGAATATTTTTTGTATAAACTTTTTTTCGATTAGATGCATATTTTAGGAATAAATCGAATGACAACTCCCGAAAAACTCACACAGTATATATGTATCATCAGCATTAGACACGCATTTAATATGCGCCCAGTTTTTGCACAACTGACATTCAATCCGCGTTTCCCTGGAACAATTCTTTGAAAATAGTTCATTACATATTAAGCAAAAAATCCTTGATAATAATATTAAGCCATTACAATTATATTTGTAACTGGATTTTAGTTTTTTTTAGTAATTTTTTTATGATTTTTTGCTATATTTTGTTCTTTCTCTAATATTGTTATTTCTTTTGTATCGGTTAAAACAGTAGATTTTTTTCTCTTTTAGTTTGACCCCGTTCTTTTGACCCCGTAGGTGTTGAATTTGAATGAATATTCACTATCGATGACGATTTGCGATTCTATGGGATCAGTTACGAATAACGGAGCGAAATCATCTTCAGTAAAAATATTTTCATTATATGGAAATATTCCAGTCTTTTTAAATCCTTTTATAATATTTGTACTAGTTGTAGCTAATGGTAATGAATCTTCTACTATTTTTGGAATATTATATATTGTTATCGTTTTACCTGGATTATTTCACAACCACAAATCTTGTGCAGTTGAAGCATATTTCTTAAATGATGCATACACAGCCACATCAAGTGGTTGCAATTTATGGCTACAATGTGGTGGAAAGGATAACATTACGATCCCATTATCTTTCGCTAAGTTTAAGGTTGGTACATGTAAATGTGAGGAATGATTATCTAATACAAGTAATACTGGATTATTAATAGATGATTTAACGTGTGCGATGAAATGCTGCATGTATATAAAAAAATTTTTATTCGTTACCCAGTCGCTTAAATTGCCTGCACCAATACAACCTTTTGGTCTATTATTAATAAAATGATTTTTATATTTTTTTCGTGGAAATACGAACATAGGAGGCACTGTATTTCCGTTTTCGGAAACAGCACATATTAGTGTCAAATTAATGCCCCGTTAAGCAGAAGTTATGGAGCCAACATTTTTTTTTACCTTTGGCAGCAATTACTTTATTAGCTTTTAGTACCATAGAAATACCAGCTTCATCTATATTCCAAATTTTTGATGCTGTAAATTGATATTTATTCACAACTTCAGCTAATTGTGTAAAAAATGGTTTTACATTTTCAACATTAAACGATGTCGCTCGTCCGATACTTGTTGATTCTGGTTTTCTAATTGATAATTCTCGATTCCTTTTTAAAAAACTAGTAAGCCACTCTTTGCCAGCTATTTTATTAAGTTTCCATGTTTCAGGCATTTTAATATTAAATTTTTCAGCACACTCATAAGCAAGCTGGCGAACATTTTTCGGAGTCAATCCATAAAATATCGAAGCCATTTGTAGTAAATAATCTTTTAATGTAATTTCCTGATCCTTAGAAAACACTTGCTTAGGTTTTTTATAGCCCATTGTCGGTAAATCTTGCGTTTCCTTATTTTTATATGCTTTCAATTTAGTTAAATAACGTGTTAGTGTCGTACGTTTAATATTAAATTCCTTTGAAGCAGCATTTATTCTTTTGTTCCCAAAAATTATTGTTCTTGCGGTATCATTAAATTTTTCGATAGATATAAGCCCCCTTTCCGTTTTACGTTTATAATTTCTCATATCTAAAAGAAATAAAAAATAAAAATTTAATAAAAGAAAATCTTAATTATAGTTTTGTTAATGAAAAAAATTGTACTTACTTATTATTTATAAATGATACAAATTTTGACCATTTAATCAATGACTGACACGGTGAAAAATTTAAGGAAATTCCGTATACTCTGTAGTACAAAAATTTGATAAGTACGAATCACCTGAATCCGTTGATGTGGAAATGTATATCGGTGTTAAATTTTGAACAACAGACACGTGCTCTGGTTGCTCTGTAATTGATGAGTGACCTCGTACTGATGTTTCAGTCGATGAAATATTTGGTTGAAAATTCGGTGACGTTTCTAATAAAATTTCCTACGGTTTTATTTTTTCAGCTACGGAATTTTCTAGTACTGATATCGAATTTTTTTTCATTTTTCGAATATATTTCATATTTTTCTATTAATTGCATTATTTCAAGTTTAAAATTTTTGGGAATTTTGTAGAGGACTACAACATGCGATTTTTCTTTTTTTAACCGGTAAAAACAAAGGAATAGTGGTGGAAATTTTAAATAATGAAAAGTTAAAGCGCGGTAGCATATTTTTGTTTTGGAAAACTCAAATTTATTAATATTTTTCACAATTTTTTATAATGACAACTATACGATATAGCACATATTTTAAAGCAAGTTAGTGTATAATTTATTTATAGGAAACGGTAAAAATAACAAAACATTGCGAAATACACTTAAGTATAACTAGTAAAATAAATAAAACAAAAAATATATTTTTAAAAAAAAGAAAACAGAAAAATTGTATTTTAATTATGACACATGTAGGTATTCCAACATGATATTTAAGCACAGATACCATAGAGCATAGAGAACATCCAGAACATAGGTACTCACAGAACACTAGAAGCAAACTAAAATTATTAAAAGAATAAAAAAAGTGTAGATTGCTTGGAGTCATTTGTTGGTCTATCACAGCTTAAGGTGACTAGTCGTGCATCAGCTCTACTAAAGCAAACAAGCATTGTTAGGTCGTGGTTACTAACAAAGATAAATGCATATAATTTTATGATGTGTAACAAATTTTATTTTGTGTTAATAATTAATAACGGCAAGGGTGTAAGGTAAGGGTGTTTGTAGTTCAATATAGTAATACATATACATTTATACCTGCAATTTATTTCGTATACAAAACTGAGTGCCGTTTTTTCAAAAAAAATAAAAAGAGGGTTTTTTTAAAAAAATTATTTATTTTTAGTACAGCCGAAAAATTTTTATACAAAATTTATAAATAAAAAACAACATAGAATTATACCGTTTACACTGTATCAATAGATCGGTTTGATTTATGTAAATTTGGGGCGTCAGTGGGTGGCGTCGGTGGGTTGCACGCGCCACCCACCGACGCCACCCACTGACGCCCCAAATTTACATAAATCAAACCGATCTATTGATACAGTGTAAACGGTATAATTCTATGTTGTTTTTTATTTATAAATTTTGTATAAAAAATAAAGGAAAATTATAATTACTAGAAAAGGTCATCTCAGTGCCGCGCCTGGGGCCCTAATTTGTAGGATGCCACGCGTCATGCTAGTAACGGCGCTTCGCGCCGTAATTTGTACGACGCGTAGCGTCCGGGTCAAAACGGCGCTTCGCGCCGTAATTTGTATGACGCCCACGTCGTTCTCATAACCGACCGACTAAATGCCTTAAGCGGTATCTGACACACTCAGACACACTGCTATCACTGCTATGCACAATTTTTTTAAACATACGCTTAGGGCTTGCATGCATATATATCACACCTGGTGTATACATATTCTCTCTGTCGTTAATAAATGTCGTTCTGTTCAGACCACGATCGTGTATACAGGTCTTGACACGGAAGCGTGTTTTAGATGTCTCTTATTGAGTACGTTTTGAAAGTAATCCCGCAACGATGCTAGCGCCGACTAGCATCTTTGCGGGATAACAAAAATAAGGATAGCACTATGTAAATAAAAGATAAAAAATACATTGTTCTAAACGTCAAAAAAATTAGATTTGCAAAATTTTTTTACAAGAAGTTAAACATTTGTATTAATTATTATTGTAATCATAATTATTGACTAATATTGATAATAGTAATAATCGTAATCATTTTTACAAAAAACGGTATTAGTTGAAATAAATATGTATATGATGTGCATGTAAATTTTGACAAAATTTAATTTCAGTTTTTGTCCTTTCACTTTTCACTTTTTGTGATTTGACAATTCTTAACAAAAAGCATTAAGGTTTTTTTTCTGTTAATAATCATCTAAAAAGAAAAATAACAGGAAGATATATATACTCAAGAAAAATAAAAGGAAAATATATTTTAGCAGATTTTACTAAAACGGTGTGGAAGACGAGTATCCATTTCTTCATACTAGTATATTCATGATAACAAATATGAAACGAGAAGTGAAAAAGTACCAGCTTGATAAAAGATCATAGTTATAAGAGACGAAACATTGTTACATTAAACTACTTAAAGATCGGACATAACTTTACCACCTCAACTTCACTTAAAGGTAATACAAAATTCAAATTATCAATATCGTCATGAAGAAAGAGACGGAAATCATTTACTTAAGAGAGTAATATATTTCGCACAATGCTGGTAACCTAAAAACGGCGTCAATCGTACCAAAGGCGTTAAATTAACGTATTCTTCATATTTTTGAAAAAAGTTGTCGTAAATAATGTAGTTTAATGAATTTTACATTGTTCAATACCAAATATAAAGTTGAAACATTGAAGCTGGTTTCAGTGAAACTGCCCATTTCTTTTGAATTTACTATTTCTTAATAATCTCCCCATCAACCCCTCCAAAATACAATTTTTTCAATCTTCCGATATAAATATTTGATACACTGTGTTTGTTAAGTATCTTAAAACCAGTGTTGACAGGTGTACGATAATTTGATGGTGACGTACGATAAAATTTTTATTATCTCACGCGAAAATACCATAATTTTTCGTTAAATTATAAAGAAAAATTCACTAAATTACACTGTGTACGATAATTTACGTCAAAAATACGAAAAATATAATTTCGAACATTTGGTACGATCGAAGTCCTGTTTTTGGCTGCCAACACTGCTTAAAAATAACACTGAAGCCTGAGCTCGAGTATAGGTCAGGTCGGGTCCGCGGTCCGAGACCGACGCCCGAGTATACCTTAGGCCTCGCTATTTAATTCTTTTGCTTAGCTTTATCGGCATATACTCGAGTTCATTGTTGTCATATTTATTAATTATTTAAATTCATATACATAGTAAGGTCCAAAAGTTTTCGGCCTATCCACTTTAGATTAATCGGCGATACATTTTTTTAGTGTCATTCTATTAGAAACCTATTGTACATCTACCCACAAAAGAAATTTTGCGTCAAATCTTTTCGTTGTCAAGATACTGGTTAATAAAATAAAATTGTCGACTCAAAATTTTAAAATGCACAAAATCGAGTACAGGGCTGTGATACGTAAAGTTTTTAACAAAGAAGAGAAGACGCTGTCAAAAATCAAGCAACGTTTGGATGTTGTGTACGGGCACTCATCACCTTCATTTCTCACTGTGAAAAAATTTGGGAGGAAACAAATTTAATACATGACGAGATGAAATCAACGATTTTGGCGAATTTTGAGGATAAAAGTCCAGACTATTTTTTTAAAGGTATAGAAATGTATGTGAGACGTTGTGAACAGTGTATTGAAATCAGAGGAGAGTATATTGAAAAATAAAAACAGTTATTCGAAATTTACCCTTATTTTTATTGTCTAGGCCGGAAATTTTTTGACCTTACCACGTATCTGATTTTTGGGATTCTAGTTGCAATCGCTGTCAGTATGTTTGGTGGTGTAACGAAACGTTTGCTGTCGATATAGTTTTAAAAAAAGTTTTATTTTGTAAATTTTGCTCAGAAAAAGTTAAAGAAGAAATTGGCAAGGCTGGAATGAAGGAAACCTCCTAGTGGTATACAGATTACATTGTATCAGTTTGTTTCAAAATCTAGCAAACTAAAGCCAAACTACTTGGACTAAAGGACTATGTAGTTATTTTATTTTTTTTTTTTATTTTCAACATTTTTATATAATTTTCAAGTATATGTAATAGTTTTATTTGGTAAATAAACAATTCAAGTATATGCATTTTGTTATTTTTTGCTTTAAAATGATATATAATATGTTATACTTAATAATTTGGTGAAATAAATGATCCCTCTTTTCAGAAGAAAAAAGTAGGCAATAGCCTAATTTTAAATATATATTAAAATATAATCAGTTTATCGTTTAAAAAACCATGTATACTTATATAATATTTCAAATTAAAACAAGAACTAGATAATACAAATCATAATTTATTCGAAATGAACTTAGGAAATCCAGAATAACCTTACTTACTTAGAATCCCAGATAATTATTACAATAATTCAAATTATATAGGATACACGGAAACATGATACTAAAGCTAATATCCTACATTTAGAACGTTTAGGGAAAAAATTTGGTATCTTTTCGAGGGCTTTTGAAAAAAAAAAATAAAAATAAAACAAATATAATTAATTGTAGATAATTTTACTTTGTGAAAATCCATAATGAATATGGTTTTAAAAATTTTTTCACCATATTCATAAAACAAACAGATACGCTGCCAATGAGGTGTGACACACAGCTTCCTCCTACTCGTAAAAGTTCAAAATACAAAAGCTAAATTATAAAATAATAGCAAAAATATTTTAGAAACTAACCCCCAAAATACTTTAAAAATTTGAGTGAAGTGGGATTAGCAGTAAAGATATTGACATTTAATGGGATTTCATGGTAGCGCCGTGAATACTATTACTCCGAATGCAATGAAATTTGTAGAGGACCATCTAAGAACTAGACCGCATAATTTCTGATAATTTCATAAAAAAGAATTGAATTGTTCACAAGTTATGCCAGTCGGTGCAATTTAGTATATTAACGGAATGGCATGGTAGCGGAGTAGCTACTGTTACTCCGATTTCGATTAAATTCATAGGGGGCCATCTAGGAACCAAACTGCATAATTTCTGAAAATTTCATTAAAAAGAATCGAACAGTTCAGAAGTTATGCCCCTTGGTGCAAACTGGCGACACAGACGGACAGACACCAAAGTTCAGGAAGTTCTAAAACGTAATATGTACGTAAAAATTTTATTTTGGAGAGAAACAATTTTTTATTTTTCAAAAGTAATCACAATGCTTCCGCTACTTTAGTAGTCTCGGAAGCAATAACAAAAATATTTATAAAATTTACGTATAAAAAAAATATTGGTTCATTGCTGAAATTGAATAGTTGCAAATTTAATATTGTCTTCAATTCTTTTTTGAGTATGCATTGGTGCTTTTTTCGTCTGTCGAAACCAGAATTTAAATTCCTTGCCATTTAATATCACAGATTCGCGTGGTTGCTAAAAATTTTAAGCAATCGTATCCAGATTTCCTATAATTCATTATTGGATGATGATAGATCAAAACCAGAATTTATTTTGAATAATATTATAAACGTTGTAAGATACGTGACATAATGTAAGAGGTTCTCTCAAACTTTTCGTCGTGTAGGTAGTAAATGTTTTCATGTATCCTTAAAATTAGAAAATTTTAGTAAAATCTATTAAAATATATCTTCTTGTTATTTTTAAAGCTCCTGTAAGTACATAAACTTTTATTTTTAATTGGTTAAGGAAAAGAAAGCCTTATGCTTTTTGTTACAGTTGTTAAAAAATACTGCACAAAAATCAAAGTGAAAATTTATTTAAATTTACCTACATATATTTACATAAATTAGTACCATATTTTGTAAAAAAAATATTAAATTATTACGATTATTACTATGATTGCTACTATAATACTAAGAATTATGATTGCAATAATAATTAATATAAATAATAATTTTTACAAATTTGATATTTATTTGACATTTAGTTATAACCACTATTTTTTAAAATTTTTCTTTCTTTTATTTACATATTCCTATCCTTACTTCCGTTTATCCCGCAGAGATTACAGCGCTAACGACAAAACGTACTCAATAAGAGACTTTTCTCACCAATGTAAACAGTATAGGCGTTTCAGGACCTGTATACACGATCGTGGTTCAGACGTATTGGGTAAATGTGAGTAACATTTAAAATGTAATATTTAATAATAAAACGCAATTATTTTTAATAAAAATATGTGACCGCGCTTTAACTCTTTAAGTACAATAATTCTCAGCCACATTTGTTTTTTTTCCGGCAAACATCGAAATTGCAGCGTGTTGTAGTCCTCTACATTTTACCCAAATTTTTATTTAAATCTTCTGAAAATGATTTCAATGTTGGTAACAAAGATAACACAAATTTTTCGTTTTCGTCGCAGGACGTATTATAGTTTTCGTTTCCAATAAATTTACGTTTTTATTTAATTTTGCGTTTTTTTAATTAAAAATTGTAGTTGATTTGCATATTTATATGGTTTTTTCCTCTTTTCAGGATTTAACTTTTTATCCTTTATTACTGCAAAAAATCTATCCTTAATATTTTTCCACCGTTTTTGTAAAAATTCTTCAAGTTTTTTTTTGTTATTAAAATTCACTTCTTCATTAGAAAAACAATTTATGATTTCATCCCATGCCGATTTTCGGTTAAATTTGTAACGTAATCAAATGATTTCGTACATTTTATTTCATTTTCAACCCCTTATTTAAATTATTTTAAAACACGTCACTAAATAATGAGTTTAATTAATATTTTTTTTTGTAGCGCACACAACAATTAAATTAGGATTTATTTGTTTATTTTGTCACTTGCCATTACGTAACCCGAAACATTCAGCGCAATCACCGGAATTCGTACGTCGTGTCGCCACCTGGATGAAACCAACACGAAACTCACCTTAGAGGTTGGAACGATGGATTCACTCTCTTTTGCTCATCACTCATCGTAGAAAAACGACTTGTCTCCGAGATTGTAACCCAATCGTTCCGGACAATCAAGATACTTATTTACGTTTAACACGAATTTGAGCATTGTTAAAGTATTTTTTTTTTTTCCTTTGTTGTTTTCTGTTAAAAAAAAATTAAATTTGTTTGGTTAATAAAAGTAAATTTATATTAACAACTCGTTTTTTTTACTTATTACATTCGGTACTCGTTTCTCAGCACACAAAATTTTGATCTTGTGGGGTTAAAAATCGTTACATCAGAAATTCAGAATTACCTGCGATTATCACAACTTAACAGTGTTGTCAGACAGCTTTTCCAAACTGTAGGTGACAGCTCTAAAAAGCAGTAGGCGTAGGAAAAAAGCGGGAGATCTAAACTATCGCTATTTCAAAGTATGAGCGGATATATATATATATATATATATATATATATATATATATATATATATATATATATATATATATATATATATATATATATATATATATATACTAGGCTATGGCGACCAAGTACTCCCTTCTCCATCCATGGACCTTGGTGAGAACCATGTCCCTGCCACTCTGCATATAGTCCATTATAAAAAAATGGACCGTTTTCTGACGCCGCTGTAACTAATATACCAGATGGCGTTGATGTACAGGGATAAAATTAAAGTCGGGACATGAGTTTCGATAGTTGCTATTTTTCATCAGATTTGGTTTCAGATATTGTTTATTTTTCACTCCCCTTTTTGCAAATTTAACCCCAAACCACCCCTGTTGATGTAATTTGAACAAATTGCATATCAATAGATAGCTCTTTAAAAAAGAGCAATATCGCCAATTTAAACTTTTGCTCTATCCTATCTCTTACTGTTTTCGAGATATTTTAAAAAATAAATATTTTACCCCAATTTTTGAAGGGCGATTTCACCCCTTCAAACTGTTTTTCCGCAGATAAAAAAAAATACGTGTCGCTTATTTTTTAGTGTTCTACAACATATTTAAGTTTCATCAAAATCGATAGGTCCGGCCTCGGGACCTTTACTTGTTAGACTATTCTTTTATGTTTTAGTTTATGTTTTTGTATTAATAAAAAGGAATAAAAAAACGTATAATAAAGGATAATAAAAAAGAGGTGTAAGGACGGATATGGGGATGATGGAGACCATATTAAATAATAATAAAGTATTTTTCTTTCTACATACCATTATTCATACATTTCCCCGAAGGAAAGTCATGACTTTATATATGTCGGTAGTCAGGGAAAGTTTTGGAAATATGTCATGGAATTGCAGGGAAATTGAAAATTAAATTTCTGTGGGAACTCTGAATAAATAAAATAAAAAATAGTGTTATAGGGACCGAGCTTGACGACATTATTGCCATCTGGTGTCAGATTTAGCGATGCATTTCGGGTATGACAATAGATATACATAAGGTAACGGGCCTAGTTTCTGACCTTTTAAGAGTGACGGCTGAGGTTAAACGACAGTAATAAATATAAGTTTCAACTTAAGATACAATTAATAATTTTATCAACTAGTTTATGGCTTTCAAAATAAAGCCATACAAGTAAAATAATTATTTGAATTGAATTAATAATTTAAATTAATGTTTTAAAAATTGACAAAAAGGACCCAGTTTCTGACCTTCAAAATTTCTCATGTGACAGTTTCTGACCCTGACAGTGGCCTAGTTTCTGATCCTTAATTTAAAAATACAGTTTTTTAAAATTTAATTTATAAATAATTTTTTATTGATAAAAATGAATGTTTAATGTTATATACGTTATGAAAAATAACAAAAACTAATCGAAGATAACTATAAATAACAAATGACTAACAAAAACTGGTTAGAATTTAATTGGGCCATACCACTTTAGAAGTGAGCCTAGTAATTGACCCTAATATTTCAATAATAAAAATCATTCTAAGGTATTTTATAAATATTTTAAAATAAATTTTAAACAAATATTAACCTGCTCATATATTTTTAATTAAGTTTTCATACTTACATGATGAATATTGCACAGATCAAAATGAGTACTTTGTAACATAAACTGTTAAGAAACTACCAAAAAAATAGTGTTTACACACATTTTAAACTTAAAAATTTTTTTTTATTTAGTTAATATATTCTAAACTTTTTAAATTGCTGTTCATTAGACACAGAATAGATTACTTTAAATTAAGAATTTATTTTTTTTCTTATTTAAAATATAGTTTTTTTATTAATTTATAACAAAGTTGAAAAGTTCAGAAACTGGGCCAGGGTCAATTACCGGGTCTTTTACCTTAACTATTCTTAGATTTTTGGATATCTTGTCTATAATGTTATTAAATGTCAAATTAAATTTTGTTAATATTTAAAATGCACTTTCTGATAATTAAATTATCAATTAAATAATATTATTTGTAGGATTAATATCAGCATGAATTTCGTAATAAGATATTGTTGTATTAACAGTTGTTTCAATTTTCTTGGTAAAAGTAAGTATAAAAAACGTACAAACGTTTTGCTGATGTGATTGATATTGATTTTAGTATTGCAAAACTGCGTACAAACAACTGCCCATAACAGAATCGAGAATTAAGTGTTTAACATGCTTAACATACTTAATATAGCAGATAATATCCCAGTAATAATTAGTCATAATAGTAGATGTCATACAGAAGAATGTTTCGAAGAATGTGTCAATCCAAATTATGTGTAATTTAAACAACATAGATGGGATAAGATATACGGAAATGCAAGTTAATATTAACGTGAAGAAAACTTTAAATACAATCTGTGAGGCTAACATTAAAATCACCTCAAAAAATAAAATGAAAGATGGAAGTTATGATCCATATGTTATTAATTCCGAAACGACGCTTTGTTCAGGTTTTTAAGAGCTAGAGGCCATAAAAAACGAAGAAAAATATAATAGTATAATGGGCGTTACCAGTGAGGTGTTTAAATCAAATGCCGCTCCCCACTATCAGCATTTCTTCACACGTTTGCTCTAAAATATGTTATAAAAAGCGTTTCTTGAGAATAGGCATTTATTTAGACCCATACTCTTACTTTCTTAAAAACTTTTATTTTCTGTGATGCAACTCCGAATAGTCTGTTTTCCATCAAGTTGCTTTCTATTGAAGAATTCAATCGCATTTGGGTCGTAGTATTACGGAGGTATTTACAAATCCTAAAGAATTTTTTGAGGGAAATTGATTGTAGCCTTAAAGAGCATTCAGATTTACAATTAGTCTTTACTGTTCGTTTTTTTTATTGAAAAAATACTTGGAGCCACTACAATTCTACTTCCCTAGGCTGTAACTCAGTCAGTCCAAACATAATATGCCCCTAGGTGTTACATGTAATGTGTAGGGTTGTTTTTTAAATGCTATTACAGAAAGTAAAAAGTTTCCAAAAAAACAAGATTGTTCATTATACTCATAAAATTTAAAAAGAAAAAGATTGTATTATTCAGCTTTAACTGTATTACATATTCCAAATTCATCGTATTTTTATATGTATATAAAAAAAAAATATTTACAGTTACTATTTCAACGTTACATATCTTGCCAGAAAAATTCATTGTGTGACCGTTAAAGGCAACTATAAAGACTTGTAGGCCTGAAATATTTAAACAAAACTTTCTGAACACATGTATAATCATAGACTGTACTGAAATGCACAAATGCAAAAAAAGGTATTAATGTGCTCAGAGTACAAAGATGAGTACACAATCAAATTTTTAGTTGGATGCTTACCAGAAGCGTTCATAAGTTTGACATCAAATTGTTATCGAGGTCATAATAGTGATTGTTTTATAACAAACAAAACTGAAGAAATTTATAAAATTGTTTCAGTGTAAGGATACCATGTTGGAAGAAATATACAGAAAAAATTTTTTTCTTTTATTTAACGATAACTGAATTTGTTTGAATTTTTTTCCTTTTATTATAGTTTTTTTAAAAGGAGTCATTCTGCCAATATTATTCGATAGAGTTAAGATTTAAAATTTCACTTTCAAATAATTATTTCTTTACATATTAAAAGAACAATAATAAAAAAAACTTCAAAATTATTGCTTTTATTTATTTTAACTATTAAAAAGAACCGTAAATAATTTTCAATTAACACTTCGGTACTAGATTGGGTTCATTTAAATTTTTCCATTTTATATTACTGTTTAATATAAATTTCATTTTATTTTTGGATTTTCTACCACGCTTCCGTTAATACATTATCATATGTCACCAGATTTTCAGTTAATAATTCATTTACTCCAAGAATTAACTTTTTTTCAACAACGCCGCGCCGGATAGTATAGTATTTTCTAATTATTTATTTTTAAGTTTCGTATACATGTTTAAACAGATTTACTTATTTTCTATGCAAAATTTTAAATTTTTAGCATCATTATTTATTGAAATATAACAAAAATTCCGTATTTTCCATTAGAGTTTATGTACGTGTAATTTGGTGATATATTGCTTTTTTCTCAACAAGAGTCCTCAGTTTCTTTTAATTTTTATTAACTGACAAACAAAAAAAAAAATTCAAATCAAGTAACACCATAGTAACACTCATTTTTATTTCCCCCAATTCTCATTCACCATTAATATGTTTCATTTTTAGACATATAAAGGCGCCACTATCGGTGCCAGTGCTGCCGTCTATAGATCAGGCTCGGTCCCTATATTATAGATAATCTATGCAACCATACATTTGTCGTGGAATTTCAGCAAACACGACGTTGTGTAAAATATTATGCAAACGACATAACTCGGATGTTATGAACAATTGATGTATTAAATTTGTTGTCATAAAGGGCATAGCCGGGTAAGATACGGAAAACGGCCCTTGTCGCAAAATTAATTGTTTTTATAGGAAATAATAATTCTTAGTCCCAGATGCATTCCTGCCAAATTTCAACCCTCTGAGGCTAATAGTTTATGAATACACAAAGAGATAAAAATTTTCGAAAAAAATTTTTTTTAGCGAAATTACTGAGCCGACTTATTTGAGTTTAATATATATTGTGTACCCACCTTAGGCAAAGTAATAAAAAAAAATTAACTTTATATCCCTTTATTATACTAATTTTTTTAAATTTTTAAATTTAAGTAAATTTTTTTTTGGCACTTACGCGTTAGCGACACCCACCATTTTTTGTTCAATAATATATCTCTTAGTACTCTATAACATATATTTTTATGGAAAACTTTTAGTTGGTAGAACATAGTAATATTTCAATACAAATGCATGCCGTGTTCGGTACTACATATATTACTTATGTATAAAAAGAGCAATAAAGTAAAGCATCTGCCTTATTTCTAAAACACAGTAGAACTCTACGGAGTGCAATAAAATGTTCTCTTTCCCCCTGAGCTGCAGTTCTTGGAGTTCCTGTGACGGTCTAAAATATATATATATATATATATATATATATATATATATATATATATATATATATATATATATATATATATATATATATATATATATATATATATATTGACTTGTTATAAAAAATATGTTTTAACTTGTTAAAAAATAATTTTCAAGGTTAATTTTACCATGAATCTGAATATTTGAATGAAATCAATAAAATTATCTCAGCATACTTACTAATTAAAATTACATCTATAACTCAAGTTTTAGAAACTTTATTTGAATAAAGATAATAATAATAATAATACGTCTTAAGTGTTATATTGTTTTAATAATAATCAACATTAACTTAATAAATTTGAACAAAAACTTCAATAATGTATAGTAATAACAACAGTCCGGCTAAAACCTGTTGTAGTTATAAAGATATGTAGATACATATAACTAACTTGAAGAAACTCGCCCCTCTCACTTGATCTTTTTCTTGCACTTCTTAAGGGGGTGCAGAAAGTGAATTTTTTCTATAATAAAATTACATACGTTCATAATTACAACAAACAAGCTTACGCAAACGTCTAGCTTTATCTGCTGTTTGTCTTCTTTTATTAACACGATGACGGGTCATGGGCAATTATAACGAAATGACCAACTGGTATACTATTTTGACAGCTAATAAACTTTGTATGAAATTGTTGACGTCGTAAGACGTGGTGTATGAGCTAACAAAGTTTCACTTGACGTCTTACAAAGTAAAAAACTCTAACAAAAGGGAAATCAATATATATTTTGTTTTATTAATAAAAAAAGACAAATGGCAGATAATGGTGGACTTTTGTAAATTTAAACTAGTTTATCGTAGTTATGAACGTATGTAATTTTATTATTTTAGAAATAGAGTAGATATTTTACTTTATAGTCCTTTTTATACATAAGTAATATATGTAGTACCGAACATGGCATGCATTTGTATTGAAATATTACTATGTTCTACCAACTAAAATTTTTCCATAAAAATATATGTTATAGAGTACTAAGGGACATATTATTGAACAAAAAATGGTGGGTGTCGCTAACGCGTAAGTGCCAAAAAAAAAATTAACTTAAATTTAAAAATTTAAAAAAATTAGTATAATAAAGGGATATAAAGTTAATTTTTTTTTATTACTTTGCCTAAGGTGGGTACACAATATATATTAAACTCAAATAAGTCGGCTCAGTAATTTCGTAAAAAAAAATTGTGTATTCATAAACTATTAGCCTCAGAGGGTTGAAATTTGGCAGGAATACATCTGGGGCTAAGAAGTATTATTCCCTATAAAAACAGTCAATTTTGTGTCAAGGGCCGTTTTCCCTATCTTACCCGGCTATGCCCTTTACGTATATATATAATAAACTTAAAAATTATATAAAAATGTTGAAAATAAAAAAATAACTACATAGTCCTTTAGTCTAAGTAGTTGGCCTTAGTATGGTAGATTTTGAAACAAACTGACAGGTACAATGTTATTGTATTGTATACCACCAGGAGGTTTCCTTCATTCCAGCCTTGCCAATTTCTTCTCTAGCTTTTTCTGACCAAAATTTACAAAATAAAACTTTTTTAAAACTATTGAGAGCAAACGTCTCGTTACACGACCAAACTGACAGCGATTGCAACTAGAATCCCAAAAATCAGATACGTAGTAAAGTCCAAAAATTTCCGGCCTGGAGAATAAATTTGGAATAACTATTTTTATTTTTCAATATACTCTCCTTTGATTTCAATACACTTTTCACAACGCCTCACATGTATTTCTATATATTTAAAAGGGTAAATTGCAATATGGCATGTGTTCAATAATTTAGATGTTTGCTGCAAAAAAGAAACAAATGTGACTGGAAATTATTGTATCTAAAGAGTCAAAGCGCGGACACATGTTTTTATTAAAAATAATTGTATTTTATTATTAATTATCACACTTTAAATGTGACTGACATTTTTGATATAACAACTAATTTAACGCAATTAATTGTATTATTTATTATTATTTACTAATAAGAAACCGTAAATACCCCTGTCGCAGCACCTGCATAACATAGCGAATTTTCAGAGATTGGACACTGACGGATTTCATATAACAACCTGTATCTATCTATAATAGTTTAGCTATCTAACCGTGAAAATATTTTTAAAATCGGTTGAGTGGTTAATTTTTTAAAAATTTAAATTTTGCAAAAAGCCACTAAAAATGGCCAAAAATTTCGCTTCTAAAGATCGAACGTATCTGGCTGATGGACTCATCCACGCTTTTTGGACTTTTGGGACTATTGGGAAACAAAGGCCCTTCTGACGACACATCTTGCCGGAACGTTGGAAAAAGTGAATTTTTGAGTGCGCGTTTGGAGCGCTGTATTTTTTCACCTGTTCAAGATAGACAGATGTTTTCCCGGACTTTTTTGTAGAGAATTCGATTCTCTACAAAAAAGGTCTTAACACTTTTTATTGTATCTATCACCTTTTGGCTACGTAAGCGGTGAAAGGTAAAAAAACGCTCTTCATGAATTTTCAATATTGTTTAAACAATACAAAAAAAAACATTTCCCGGAGTTAATATTTTGCACAAATGTTCTCTTCGGCAATCCCTACAAGAATCTCTTTTTAAAAAATTTTTACATCTATTCTAAAATTAATGTTTAGTGAGTGAGATAGAGCTTAAAATTAGTGCTACTTGACTATAAATGCATTTTAAACGTATCCAAAATATTTAAGCTGTCTACACAATCAATTAAATAAGGAATAAGAAATAAGAAATAAGATTTAAGAAATAAGGAATAAGAAATAAGGAGTATGCCATCTAGTGACGTTGATTGGAACTTTAACGTAACTGCTCATAGATATAAATATGTAGGTACTTTTGTACGTCATAATTCGTGATTTTTTTCACTTGAGTGACATAAAAGTCATCACGAACGTTATTTTTTCATGAATTTTGAAGTACAAAAATACCTAAATACATATACCTATGAGCAGTTACGTTAAAGTTCCATTCAACGTCACTAGATGGCATACTTCTTATTTCTTATTCCTTATTTCTTAAATCTTATTTCTTATTCTTTATTTCATTGATTGTGTAGACAGCCTTACTTGATACACCATAATACCATATACACACAGAACGATATACAGATATAGCTTCTAATTTAAAAAACCAGGAGCGCTCGCGTAAACTTTGCATCACCAATATAATTATTACAATTCGAATTTATTCTCTGATTATAGCAGTTAGTTTTAAATTCAAATCTCATTGTTTATTACGGTGCCGCGACTAAATAACTGTGGACAAAATAACCGCGACAAAACAACCGCGACAAAATAACCGTGGACAAAATAACTGAACGACAAAATAACCGCACGACAAAATAACCTTAGACAAAATAACTGTGGACAAAATAACCGCACGACAAAACAACCAAACGACAAAATAACCGAACAACAAAATAAACATCATTAATTATTCTTTTGAGTTAGGGTACATGCGGCTGTGATATGATTAAGATTTTTTTTTTGCTCCCTGTATATAAAAGATGGCTAAATTGCAATAGACCTTAAATATTGGTATTTAAACTATTGCGTTTAAAAACGAACGTTAATGGGTGAAAACTATTGTATTTAACCCCTTTAGGACTAATGACGAGCTCAGCTCGTCATACTAATTTTTAGAAACAATTCAACTGACGAGTGTGCACTGTCTTGTATCGATAACTGCAGGCTGTATAGTAAAGAGCGGTCATACTGTAAATAAATTAAACAAAATGTACCAAACTTGCAATTATACTTATAGAGATATTAAATTTTTTATCTAAAAAATTGGAATATATGGCGGTACTAAAGGGGTTAAAAAGCTAAGCTTGGGAAACATTATTTTGAAAAATCGGTGGTAGGGTTAGTTAAGGTTAGGTTAGTTTAGTTAGTTTTGACAATATATTTCGACTTTGACATAAAAGCTAATTAGGTTAAGGTTATAGGTGGTGAGGTTAGTTAAGGTTAGGTTAGTTTAGTTAGTTTTGACAATATACTTCGGCTTTGGTATAAAAACTAATTAGGTTAAGGTTATAGGTGGTGAGGTTAGTTAAGGTTAGGTTAGTTTAGTTAGTTTTGACAATATACTTCCCCTTTGATATAAAAACTAATTAGGTTAAGGTTATAGGTAGTGAGGTTAGTTAAGGTTAGGTTAGTTTTGACAATATACTTCGACTTTGGTATAATAACTAATTAGGTTAAGGTTATAGGTGGTGAGGTTAGTTAAGGTTAGGTTAGTTTAGTTAGTTTTGACAATATACTTCGACTTTGGTATAAAAACTAATTAGGTTAAGGTTATAGGTGGTGAGGTTAGTTAAGGTTAGGTTAGTTTAGTTAGTTTTGACAATATACTTCGACTTTGGTATAAAAACTAATTAGGTTAAGGTTATAGGTGGTGAGGTTAGTTAAGGTTAGGTTAGTTTAGTTAGTTTTGACAATAGACTTCGACTTTGGTATAAAAACTAATTAGGTTAAGGTTATAGGTGGTGAGGTTAGTTAAGGTTAGGTTAGTTTAGTTAGTTTTGACAATATACTTCGACTTTGATGTAAAAACTAATTAGGTTAAGGTTATAGGTAGTGAGGTTAGTTAAGGTCAGGTTAGTTTTGACAATATACTTCGACTTTGGTATAAAAGCTAATTAGGTTAAGGTTATAGGTGGTGAGGTTAGTTAAGGTTAGGTTAGTTTAGTTAGTTTTGACAATATACTTCGACTTTGGTATAAAAGCTAATTAGGTTAAGGTTATAGGTGGTGAGGTTAGTTAAGGTTAGGTTAGTTTAGTTAGTTTTGACAATATACTTCGACTTTGGTATAAAAACTAATTAGGTTAAGGTTATAGGTGGTGAGGTTAGTTAAGGTTAGGTTAGTTTAGTTAGTTTTGACAATATACTTCGACTTTGGTATAAAAATTAATTAGGTTAAGGTTATAGGTGGTGAGGTTAGTTAAGGTCAGGTTAGTTTAGTTAGTTTTGACAATATACTTCGACTTTGATATAAAGACTAATTAGGTTAAGGTTATACGTGGTGAGGTTAGTTAAGGTTAGGTTAGTTTAGTTAGTTTTGACAATATACTTCGTCTTTCATTTAAAAAGTAGGTGGTGAGGTTTGTTAAGGTTACCCTTTACCCGAAGGTAATAAGTTAGTTTAGATACTGTCATCTAGTGTATAATAACGTGTCTGGTAAAAATTTGAAGCTAATCATAGCATTCCCATTCTTGGAAAAAAAATATAAAAAATAAAAAATATAACAAAATAATAAATAAATAAACTTTAAAGTTATTTTGTCGTTTGGTTATTTTGTCGTGCGGTTATTTTGTCCACAGTTACTTTGTCTGAGGTTATTTTGTCGTGCAGTTATTTTGTCATTCGGTTATTTTGTCCGCGGTTATTTTGTCGCGGTTATTTTGTCGCGGTTATTTTGTCCGCGGTTATTTTGTCGCGGAACCGTTTATTACATAGGTACTACAATAGATATATAATGCTTGTTGATTTGATTTTGCAAGCTGTCAATTTTTATTAATTTTTATTGTTATTATTAATTTATTTTATAATTTAAGCTAAACGCCGGGTAAATAAAATAATATAATAACAAGTAAGTAGATACTTATCTATATTCATAATCATATATACATTTTATGAACTTTTTTCGTTAAATTTGATGTTTTTTTTTCTAGATTGAACAACGATTAAGGAATTTTTAGACAAAGTTAAATTGATTTACGATTGAAGACTAAAATTAAATGAGTTTTTACTTAATGTAATTTTGATTTTGCTTCAATAGAAGTAAAAATTGTTTTGTATTGTACAGATTTTAAACTGGAAGTTTTATTTACAAACTGAAAGAAAAGTTACGAAGCAAAAAAATGAAGGAGATATTTGCCTTATGAAGAGAAATAACCAGAAATCATAAAATAATTAATTAATGTATTTAAAAAAATAAATAAAGAATAAAAACATGTTTTCTTGTGTAATTTTACTAAATAATTTGATAATAGAATGTGTCAGTATGCTAGCACTATTTTAAGCTAAATCTGCTTTCCATTTTTAAATTATACTGTTCACGAATTGAAATGATTGACAAAATATGTGGAAATTATAGAATTTTGGTGTATTTTCGGTAATTGCTATGAACTTGAGTATAAAATGGAGAATTATTTTCAAAAAAAATATATTATGAAAAAGAATATGTTAAAATTTTTATACATTTCGTATGCATGAATACATCCACCTGAATTGTCAAATACATAAATAAAATACGTATAATTCAAGAATTTTATGTTAGAAATTAATATTCATTTTGAATTTATTATTGGTAAAAAAAAAAATTATTTGAAACGTCAAACTAAAAAAAAAAAAATAACATGAGGCGTTTCAAATAAGTCATCTATTTCAGTTCTGGTCGAAAATGAGTTAGTGATGAAAATGGATTCTCCAGCTTGTATTGCTTATTACAATTTAATCAAAAAGGGGCTTTGTTTCAAATTATAGTTATAGCAAAACTGGCCTTAGCAGTAAGTTGTGATAAAACTCGTCTTTTTTATTTTTTTCGTTAAATAACTCGTTTTGTATGAATTAGGCCAGTTTCGTTTTAGAACGCCTCATATTTTTTAATTAAAACAAAATGACAATGATATTTGACAATCCTCTACTTTGTTTATAGATATATAAAGACACGTTTATGCTGGTGGATAATATAAAAGATTTATTCGATTAAAGAAAAATTACAGTTTAATTGATAAAATATCATAAATATAATGATTTGCTTATAATTATTAGACATTATTTTTTAGTATTTTATCATCAATCTGATCAAATTTTTGAAATATATTAAGGGCAGTCTAAACAGAGTTTACGGTATGCGTGTAATTAAACTAATAACATGGGGTATGTTAAACTGATGTTAGACAAGGACAAAAAATCTTTAACCCAAAATTTTGTAAATTATTTTTAATTTTTCTGGAGAACCAGCTGACAAACAGGTATAGCTCAGAGGACCTTTTTAATAAAATTTCGTGTGCTTTTCGCAATGGTATAAAAAAACCTTTGAATTCTAATGTTTTTAGCACTTAGGACACTTTTTGTCAAAAGTGCCCAAAAACCAACTTCTGGGCATCCGATGTGTCTGGCTAACGAACTTAGCCTAGCAAATCGAGAATCCAGTTTGCATACCAAATTTCATAAGCATTAAACGTTTCGTTCGAGAGTTATCGCGTACACACATAAATACATATATATATATATATATATATATATATATATATATATATATATATATATATATATATATATATATATATATATATTCAAAAACCGTTGTGTAGCATTCTACGCCGCATTTGCATCCGCAGGACAGTTGTGGATCTCAGATAACACAACCTGTACCTATCTAAAATAGTTTACCTCGGTAATAGTAAAAAAGTTTCAAAATCGGTCAGTTATTTTATGTTTGACACTTTTAGGTCCTACTGACACTGTCAGACCTTACATAACGTAAACGTAAGTGAAAAAATTTTCAAAATCGATCGGTTAGTTTATTTTTGACACTTTTGGATCCGATGGACCCTGGCAGACTTTACATAACGTAATCTATATTTATCTAAAATAGTTTAGCTCTGTAAGAGTGAAAAAATTTTCAAAATCGGTCGGTTAGTTTATTTTTACCACTTTTGGGTCCCATGGACCCTGGCGGACCCTAAATAACGTAATGTATGTCTATCTAAAATAGCTTAGTTCCCCAACAGTGAAAAAATTTTCAAAATCGGTCGGTTAGTTTATTTTTGAGACTTTTGGATCCCATGGACCCTGGCAGACCTTACATAACGTAATCTATATTTATCTAAAATAGTTTAGCTCTGTAACAGTGAAAAAATTTTCAAAATCGGTCGGTTATTTTATTTTTGACACTTTTGGATCCCATGGACGCTGGCAGACCTTACATAACGTAATCTATATTTATCTAAAATAGTTTAGCTCTGTAACAGTGAAAAAATTTTCAAAATCGATCAGGCAGTTTATTTTTGACACTTTTGGGTTCTATGGACCTTGGTGGACCTTACATAACGTAATTTATATTTATCTAAAATAGTTTAGCTCTGTAACAGTGAAAAAATTTTCAAAATCGGTCAGTTAGTTTATTTTTGACACTTCTGGATCCTATGGACCCTGGCAGACCTTACATAACGGAATCTATATTTATCTAAAACAGTTTAGCTCTGTAGCAGTGAAAAAATTTTCAAAATCGATCAGGCAGTTTATTTTTGACACTTTTGGGTCCTATGGACCCAGGCGGACCTTACATAACGTAATCGATATTTATCTAAAATAGTTTAGCTCTGTAACAGTGAAAAAATTTTCAAAATCGGTCAGTTAGTTTATTTTTGACACTTTTGGGTCCTGTGGACCCTGGCGGACCTTACATAATGTATTCTTAATCTATCTAAAATAGTTTAGCTCTGTAACAGTGAAGATTTTTTTAAAATTGGTCGTTTAGTTTATTTTTTATGGGATCAGTAAATCCTGGCGAAACTCATACAAGTCTAGTACTCTAACAGTAAGAAAAGGGTTCTAAGGATCTCATATAACTTATGGCAGTCCGTAAGCTTCTTGCGGACATCATTTAATTAATTAATTCAAATACTTTAACTTACTAACTGAGAAAAAATTTTTAAAATCGATTGGTTAATTAATTTCTGGCCTTTTTAGATCCCGAAAACCTTGACCTCACATAAAATACCTTAAATCCATTTGAAATGGTTTAATTTTTTAACATTATTAATTATTAGTGAAAAAATTTTCAAAATCGATTCAAAATATTTTTTCGTGCATACATATGTACATTATACATATTTTGTTTTGTTTCATATATTTAATAATATTATATCATAACATAATCTTCAATTTCTTGTTTACTTAAAAATTCAATAAAAAAAAAATTCTTCATTACATTAGCTTAGAAAATCTGTTTAATTTACATTTTTTAACATGAGATAGAACCATGCTAATTATAATGCAATAAATGAGAAACAAAACTCTATACATGTGTGTGTTATAACACATGTATGTGAATATACTTCACTTGTTCTCACAAAAGTCTTTAATAAAAAAGTGAAATATTTTTATACTTCATAAAGAACTGAGATAGAAATATAAATTACTTATTACAATGACAAAGAGAGTAAAATAAGCCAATAGTGAAAATTACGATTTTCTCGAAAACTACTTAACATAGAAAGAAAATTATAAGAACATTTTCTTCATAATTTTTTTTTCCTTTTCAACGATGTAAAAATCGAACTGTCTTATGATAAGATCGAATGATAAAAAATGGCCAGAAAACCTACTTCTGGGCATCCGACGTGTCTGGCTAACGAACTTAGCCAAGCCAATTCAGAATCCAGTCCGCACACAAAATTTCATAAGCGTTAGACGTTTCGTTCGAGAGTTATCGTGGGAACACATATATATATATATATATATATATATATATATATATATAAATTTTAGTGAATATCATTTTCGTATTCTAGGGACCTCAAAACAGATTTCTGCCATAGTCCCGGACTCAGATTGCGTCATGAGACCTACTGTAATAGCTGAATTTCGAGTTTTCGAAATTCGCTAAAATTATATTTTGACGTAAATTGTTATGAAAAAGTAATATTCAAGGTTAGTTTTGCTATGAATCTGAATATTTGAATGAAATCAATACTTATCCCTTGCTACTTACTAAATAAAAATACATCAAACTCAACAAAAATTATAAAATAAATTTTATAAACTTTGGTTAAATAAAAAATAAAATAATAATAACAATAATACGTTGTATAAATATTATATTGTTTTAATAATAATGAACACTAACTTAAGAAATTGCATCAGAATACTTCAATAATGTATAGCAATAACAACAATCCTGCTAAAACTTGTTATAACAATATGTAGGTAAATTGAATGTACGTGTAAATAACTTGAAGATACACGGACCGTCTATGGCAAGAAATGATCCGGATACACACCCATACTTAAGAAAGTAGTGTACTGTACATGATGTGTGGCTCACCCCTCTCATTTGATGTTTTTTTACACTGCTTAGAATGTGCAAAAAGTGGATTTTTGTGTATATTCAACAAGGCGCTTAAATGTCCATTATTTTATTCCGAAAGCTATGCGAAAGTCTGAGGCCACTGAAAAATCTTGGAGAATTTTATTCAAAGACCACTCTTATCCACACTGACTCTATATATACATATATGTTATATAGACACTGAAGGAAAAATAGTGAATAAAACTTTTCTCAGTTACAAATAATATTGATAGACACAAGATATATGTACGTAGGTATATAGTTAGTTACGACCAGAACCATTCCGTTTCCATACATTGCTATAGTGTAGCTTGCTTGAGGGACTTGTACACCACTAGGAAAAAAAAGATAAACAGGAAGTACATATAATGAATGGATAAGAATATGAGCGTTGTATGACGACATGAGTGTATTTATGTTGAAAAGTTTGCATGTGCATGGTTGCAACAACAAAGTTACAGAACAAAACAGTTGCTGTACCACTCACTGTTACATTACAGGGGTGTACAGTGTGTGCACACCGCACAGATGTTACATTTGTTTACGTACACAAAATATGAGCTATCGTCCGGTGCACGGTGTGATGGTACATACGTACGGTTGTTGTTCTGATACACTGGTGTGAATATTTCAACTGCACTCAAATATCTACTTATGTTACGTTAAATAACATTATACATACAAGTACAGACAGTCTGTCTATACTGTGTGGTACTGTGCAGTCTGTAAACTACAATGTCTGTAGTTTATACTGTGTACATTTATATCAGTGAAAAAGTCAAATTTAATGTACATATTCACTCGCTCAACGAAAAGTATATAAATATATTTTGTATTTGAATATTTGAATAATATACAGGGTGGCCCAGAATATACGAGCAAATTCAAATCGGACTTTAATTATAACTTTTTATTAAGTGATTATTTTGTTAAATAACAGCATATTATTTTTCTGTATACATTCCTTTTCTACTAGTGCATTTTTGCCATCGAATCGGAAGTTTGTTAATTCCGTTACCAAAGAAAGAAGAAGGACGTGTACGTAACCAGTTGCACACGAACTGCTGTTCTGTGTTCTATGGCTGTACTTGTCCGTTAGTCTCAAAATGTTGTCCTCCCAGAGCGTTTTTAAGCTGGCCAAACGTGATAATCACACGGTGAGAGGCCCGGACTGTATGGTGGGTGTTCGAGAGCAGTCCAATGCATTTTGGTTAATTTTTGTTGGACGTTTTGAGACTAACGAGTGACGAACAAATAGAGCAGTTCGTATGCAACTGGTTACGTACACGTCCTTCTTCTTTCTTTGGTGACGGAATTAACAAATTTCCGATTCGATGGCAAAAATGCATTAATAGAAAAGGAATGTATACAAAAAATAATATGCTGTTTGTTTAACAAAATAATCACTTAATAAAAAGTTATAATTAAAGTCCGGTTTAAATTTGATCCACCCTCGTATCTACCGTAATTGCTCCAGCTGATAGTACGTTAAAAAATAATGATACTTTTCCAAGTACATTTTTTTTCCAAAATTCATTAATAGAAGATATACAACCCTGTAAACGCTTTTAAATAACGGATTGATATTTAAGGGGTGTACATTTTGCATCAGGGTAATTAAATTTATGTTAACACCCAAAAACCCCAAAAATAACTACTGAACTAACTTTGAAAAAATTTTCACTGTTAGAAAGCAAAACTATTTTAAATGAGTGCAGGTCTTAAGTGAGATCCGCCAATGTCCAATATTTGGAAATTCGCTATGTTATGCAGATGCTGCGACAGGGGTATTTTAATTTACAGTTATTTAAAGAAAGTTCTTAACAATATGAATCTCCAGACAATTCCACGCAAAAATGGTATAAATACTTGTTACATTTCGATAAATAATACCGTTTTCGAGTAATTTAGAATGCAAGTTTCTATCTTCCAGTTATCTGCTAATCATAAGTGATGGAATAATTACTACCATAAATTTAATTATTCTAATGTGCATACACCCCCTACAATATGAATCCATTATTCAAAATCACCAAAAATAAAGTTAAAAAAAAAGAAAAAAGAATGTCGATTTTGCTTCACCCCTCTACATTCCACGCCAGTATTTTATCACTTATTATAATACGAAAGGTTTGTATTTTTTCGACTAAATTTGGGTTTTGTATAACGAAAATTTGTTATCGAGCAATTTAACTCGAAGAACTGTCAACTAACAAAAACGCTTCAGCTTCGCTGTCACAAGGCAATCTGTTTAGGCAAGAAATTTGAGTTGTAAAAATCACAAATTTATTTAGAAAAAATATAAAACTCAATACGGTACGACAATTTAACGAATAAAATCGTTCTGTCCTAACTTTTTTCCGATGGTAAAAGTGAAAGAATTGCAATATTCTTATTGGACTTGAGTTAGTTTGTCTCCCTTATTATGTATTGCATTTTGAAAAAAAGTATACATAAAATGACTATTCTTTTTGAAGGTACTATCAACTCTACAACAGGATTGGTTTTAAACCGCAACGAATAATAAAACAAGTCATCCTAAGGAGGAATTTGAAAATAATTATTTAAAATCTGTAAGTGATTATAAAAATAATACCCAATGGTCATGAAAATATCTCGAGTTCTTTCAATTCCGTTTTTAACAATTTTCAAAAAGTGTTTGTATCTAATATAACATAAAATAAAATACACTACCAGTGGGGGCTAGCACATAGATTTCTCTGACTCGTAATAGACTTATCCAATCTGCTTAAAATACATCTTAAATTTTGTGTCTTATTATATTATTAACGTCATGTTTGAAATAAGAATGGACAGACTTCTGCAGCCCTCTCATAGACAAAATTAATGTTGTGTTCAATCGATGAATTGATATGCAAATATCACTTTTATCATGCCAATATATATATATATATATATATATATATATATATATATATATATATATATATATATATGTGTAAAACAAGGTTTTTCTAATTATTAAGTGAAATATATATATATATATATATATATATATATATATATATATATATATATATATATATATATATATATATATATATATATATATATATATATATTGGCATGATAAAAGTGATATTTGCATATCAATTCATCGATTGAACACAACATTAATTTTGTCTATGAGAGGGCTGCAGAAGTCTGTCCATTCTTATTTCAAACATGACGTTAATAATATAATAAGACACAAAATTTAAGATGTATTTTAAGCAGATTGGATAAGTCTATTACGAGTCAGAGAAATCTATGTGCTAGCCCCCACTGGTAGTGTATTTTATTTTATGTTATATTAGATACAAACACTTTTTGAAAATTGTTAAAAACGGAATTGAAAGAACTCGAGATATTTTCATGACCATTGGGTATTATTTTTATAATCACTTACAGATTTTAAATAATTATTTTCAAATTCCTCCTTAGGATGACTTGTTTTATTATTCGTTGCGGTTTAAAACCAATCCTGTTGTAGAGTTGATAGTACCTTCAAAAAGAATAGTCATTTTATGTATACTTTTTTTCAAATATATATATATATATATATATATATATATATATATATATATATATATATATATATATATAGATATATATATATATATATATATATATATATATATATATATATATATATATATATATATATATATGTAAAACAAGGTTTTTCTAATTATTAAGTAATCTTGTGCATAGATGCATATGCATTGTGCATAATTGCTTACCAAAAAATTCACTTATAGTTAAAAAGATTCATAGAAAATACATTTAGTATAAATAGTCTTTTTTTCATAAAGTTTTTCGTAGTAATTATTAAATAGTGCATTTTTCTTTAAAAGAAGGTTTTTTACATATCTATAAAAAAGATATAGTTTAAATTAATTAATTTAACCACGTAATCTAAAATAAAAGAGTGTAATGGATTTAGTGAATACGGCCTTCCCTTTGTACGTTACCTTATCCCTTACCACAAAGGCCGATCATCAACGAATCCAACGTGGTAATTTGGGTAAGTCGACAAACGAATCATACTTATTGTTTTGTTTACTCGCATACCATAGGACACAAGAACAAGAATTGGGGGAGGGCTTATTATCTTTTTCTAATCTGTTATTATAATTGACTACGTAGTTTTTTTTAATGTTAAATCAATCTTGGCGAGCATCGACACGGTGACATCATGACCTGGTGTGGTTCTGTTTTAGAGAATTATTCGGAGCATATTTAATCTAGACTTCTGCAGTATCATAAATAACTACTAAAGCTGATTACTTCGGACAACATCGTATCCTCACCTTAACCGGTGTTTTTTGTATTTTAATTTAAAATGATATACGAGCCTATCTATAAATAAATATCAAACTTTTTCTAACAGGGACGCTGATGCACAGAAAATATACGAAATAATAAATTAATGCATTCTGAGAAGTAACGTACTCCCACTGCTTACTTTTAATCTGGACTAATTAACGAGTTGAGTCTCTAGAGAAAATTTGTTGAACTTTAATAAAATTCCATTAACATACAATCGAATACCGCGAAAAACACAACATAATAAGGCTAAGCGCGCACTACGTTTTTCCGCCGCTGTTTTTTTACAGCAAAAAAATGTGAAGCATTATATTCCATATAAGCGAACGCACTACGTTTTTTTTTCAGCGGCGGAAAAAAAAACCGCAAAAAGTTACATTTTTTTTACTGAAAAAAAAATGCGACATTTTTGTAACTCGTGTAATTATATGACAACACGCGCACTTGCGTAATTCAGCGAGCGGTTTTCTTGATTAGTGTGGTTATATGTCATGTTATGATGCACTGATACACAACAGAAATGTATAAAAAATAAAATTTTAGTCAAAATATTGCCAGATTTGGAATTTTATAGTAAATTTGACCAAAATCTTTCAAAAAAAAAAAAAAATTATATGTGATGTAGAAAAAAAGCTTCAGTATGGGATAAAATTGTAAGGTAAGAACATTGTAACGTTTTTGGAAAGAAGTTTGCTCGAAAATAGTAATAAATTGGATTGCATTACAAGTAAAAAAGATAATTTAGGTTTCATTAAATAAATCTTTTTACAGATATAAAATTATTTAAAAAGAAGATTGGGTAAATCCTTTGTTTAAAATATGTAAATGGTGGGAGAAAATGAAAAACTATTCACAAGTTTGGCATTTTGATAATTAATTTTGAATTATTTTCATTTAATCACAATAATATTGTATTTTTAAAATAAAAAAGTATTAATATCTGTACTGTTTTGTATTTTTATTTATTTAGTCAATAAAACATACAGAAAATTACGTACAAAAATAGTACAAGCTTAACGAACGTCCTGCATATGATAAAATAGTTAATAAATTGGACCGCATTATGAAAGAATATTTTCACACATATAATTATTTAAAAAGAGTGGGTATCATCTAAAATATGTAAATGTTGGAAGAATATATAGAAATCTCTTCATAAGTTTGACATATTTTGATAATGAATATTGAATCATTTTTATTTCTTAATAATACCTACTTTAAAAATAAAAAATTATTAATATTAAAACATTCAGAATTTTACATAACTATTTTAAAATTATTTTTAATTTTATAACGTCATATTGCTAACGTAAAACACCAGTGCAACAAGCTTAACGAACGTCCATTTCGAAATAATTCTATGTCCCGCCAATTCCGCTACTGGAAAAAAAAAAACGTAGTGCGCGCTGATGACGCGTTTTCAGCTTTTGTGGAAAAACGCGGAGCGGAAAAAAAAACGTAGTGCGCGCTTAGCCTAAAGTGTTTTTTTCTAAATAAATAAATATCTAAATAAAAAACAAAATACCCCTGTCGCAGCATCTACATAACATAGCGAATTTTCAATCATAAAAGTTACTTTTTTTCGAAAACCCGCTTACATAGAATAATGGTTCAAAATGTATTTTCTGTGATTTTCTTGGTTCTTTACCACAATGTAAAAAAAATTGGAAAAACTTTTAAGTTTTGGCAAATTGTTTGCAAAAAACTCATTTTTTTGAGGTTTTTGGAATTGGACGTGTCTGACTGGAGAACTCATACAAAATTTTTGGACTTCCAACGTTTTATTGCTTTATTATATTTGCATACCAAACTAGTTTCTATCCTATAAATATAACAAGTTTCATCCAAAATGAATTTCTCGGAAATATAGGCACTTAAATTTTCGAAATTTCTAAATTAATTTAAAATAGAGTTAGTCTCCAGAAATTTTGTATTATGGTAAATTTAATTTAATAAATGACAAGTATATAAGTATAGTAATTATAAAGCATTCGCATAGAACAATAGTTTTAAGTATACATGCACATAAGCAAAATAATTTTTGAATTTTCCTGAAAGAAGGAAATATTTTCCCGTAATAAAAAGTATCCTAAATGTTGACGCAGGTAAAAAGTTATCACTACACCAGATTTCATAAAAATCCGTTCAATAGTTTTCGCGTAATATGTGCACATGCTCAAAAAGTTTTTTTATTTTCCTGTGGGAATGAGCCACTTTCCCGAAATAAAAAGTATCTGAGATGCTGACTCAGGTAATAAGTTATCACCACACCAAATTGCATCAAAATCCGTTTAATAGTTTTTGCGTACTGTATGCACATGCTCAACATGGTTTTTCCATTTTCCCGTGGGAACGAGACATTTTCTCGAAGTAGAAAGTAGAAAGTATCTTAGATGTTGATCCGGGTAATAAGTTGTCAGCACACCAAATTTCATTAAAATCCATCCAGTAGTTTTTGTTTGATGCGTGAACAGACGAACAGACAGACAGACAGACAGACAGACAAAAATTTTAAAAATCGCTGTTTTGATATCTACATCGATAACTATTTACAGTATCTACACAATTTTTAATAAATATTCCCTATACAGAAACGGTCTCGTTACATTTGTATTATATCTATAGATTACCTATTAATGGCTCTTTATATAAAATATTAATTTTTTTTTCAAAATAAATCGCCCCCTGTTCTAGGAAATATATATTTTTTAAATTTTTATAAAATTTCTTATGAAAGTGAGCTTCTTAGACAATTTTATTTTCAAGAAAATGTATTAAAACATGAACATTTAAATGTTGGCAATTTCTGTATTGTGGCGCTATCAGTTGTCCGCGTTAGTTAGCTACTTTATTTAAAAGTTCGAATAAAATTCCAGTCATTTTAATTTTTAATTGTTCAGGAACTTCAGTATCATAGAAGCAAGCAAAATAATATTACAATTTATTTATGTAGATACATATATGATGGAAAGTTAAGAAAAGAAAATGTTTTTTTGGAAGTTCGTGTTTAAGGTAAAATCGAAAAAACTTGGAAAATTTAATTAGTAATTAATTTTTTAAAAATATTTTTAGGTTTGGTTGTAAATGAATCTACTGTTGATCTTTTAATATGATACTGAACTATTCATTATTTAAAATGAAAAATTGTGTACTTATTAAATGATGAAAATAAAAAATTAGTAGTTTGAAAAACCGGAACAAATCGAAGTCAAAAGTCTGTCGGGACACCGGAGCTAGAACCGTGACAAATCCGGGAAAACCAAGACGTATGGACACTCTACACGGATTGTGAATGTTATAAACTTTAAGTTTTGATTTTTAAGCATATTATGAGTGAAATTGAAAATTAACAACGTGTGAAATTTGACATTTTAGTTAAAGTGCATATAAAATATAATAACTACATGTTTTTATAAAAATTCAAATATAAATAAATGTTTTCTGTTTTTTTTTTTTTTTTTTTTTTATTTTAATTGTTATTAATTATTTGGCTTTTTTAATAATTTAGAATTTTTCTGTCAAATGAATAAATTCTGAAAATATGAATTTATGACATAATTTCAGTAAAAGTGAAAATGAAATTTTTCACCCACACTTTTGTAGTGCCAATGTACATCACTGGATCCGAATTTTCAAATGGATAGATAATTTCAGTAGCGTAGAAACTAATTATTAAAAAATTGCAAACCAAATGTGTTTATATGATAATACGTACTTATAAAAAAGATGTTTATATACGTGTTCTTCCGAAAATCGTAAATAATTAACTTTCTCTCGATGAAGTTGGATTGACAAACATTTATTTGTAACCGTAACTAAAACTACCGATATCCGAAATAATTAAATATCCGAAACCGAAAGCGTATACGAAAATGAAAGTTTATAAGTCTAGCAAGTATTTAACACATTAATATTTTTTGTATATATCAATATCTAAAAATATTTCAGTCCCTTTTTGACAATCTTGCCAGAACTTAAACACTTTTTTAAATATTTTTATTGTTAAAATCGAAACGTTATTTTGAAGCCGGTTAAAATTAATATATTTTACATTAAAATGTCAATACAATCACCCGCTAGTTAATTATCGCTAGATTTGATGCTAGAAAATTGAGAAAAAACAGGTCATATAGATTTTTTTTATTTAGATTTTATTTGTAATGATTGAATTACAAAATTCAAAAGGATGTTAAAAAATGTGTGTATTCACAATGAGCTTTTGCCTGTAGTAAATCCAGCTGCTCAAAATCGGTTCCAATATATCAGTTGGTCAGGACGGCATTTGTACATAATTTTAATATTTTCTTTAAGAAATAGTATTTTTTTTTTAAATACTTGTTTGATTTTTTCAAGGCGAGTACTTTTTACGATGTGTGTTTACCAAATTCTACAAAATAATTAAAAAAAAAAAACATTGTAACCCTACTATTTTGAAATTTTCAAAAAATATCATGAAAATTACCTCATATATGCTTTTTCTGAGTTAATTATTGAAAAATATTCTATTTTCCGAGATTTTTAAGGTAAAACGAGCAGATGTATGGTTTTTGTTGAACAAATTTCAGTTCTTTAATACATTTTTGCCTTAAAATATTTAATATTTTCAAAAATGTATGATACAACTTGTCAAAATTTAAAATTATTTGTTTTGTTGTCAAAAGAAAAAAAAAACTGAATGTGCAAATTTATTTACCACTAAAATGATGGGTTTATACATATAATTATAACGTAGTATTGTCATTTGGATAGACAATTACGTAAAAATATTATTGTTTGAATATGATTTAACGTAATTTTTATGCGATTGTAGCAAGCTCTTATTAATTTTAGGAAGGTGTAAACATCATCTAAATTCTGATCATATCACATAAAAAACTGCGCCGTGATTTTTTATCTAAAAAAAAATGGAATAGAGATACATTATAAAAACATTTAACTGACAAAGAAAAAGAATATAGCCGAATCGTTAAATTGGATTTAAAAAATCATGACACGCTACTTATAAAGCGGTTTTTTTCGAATTTAGCTCGCAAAAAATGAGACAGAAAAAAAAAGAATGCGAGTGCGAGTGAAATGGAGAACGACATATTTCCTAGTTTTTCTCGAAAAGTAAGTAATTTAGAGCAACGGTATAAAAACATTTTTTATGCATTTTACCTTTTACTATGGCTTGGTGTAAAAAAAACTTTGAAAAATTGCTTAATTCTGGCAAAAAACTCATTTTGTTGACAAAAAACGCCCGGAAAACCTACTTCTGGGCATCCGACGTGTCTGGCTAACGAACTCATCCAACGATTTGGAAAATCGAATTCGCACACAAAATTTCATAAGCATTAAACGTTTCGTTCGAGAGTTATCGCGCGGATATATATATATATATATATATATATATATATATATATATATATATATATATATATATAAATTTTAGTGAATATCATTTTCGTATTCTAGGGACCTCAAAACATATTTCTGATATGGTCCCGGGCTTAGGTCGCACCATGACACCTGGCGTAAAAGCTGAATTTCCAGTTTTGGAAATTCGCTAAAAACCGTTACAAACGTGTAATAAAAGTTTTAAACAAATTTTTTTTTTTAATAAATATAACCATTTAACCTTTTATTTTCAGCCATTTTAAATGTGTACGTCGTAAATACTCAGAGAGAATATACCACATCTACGATATATGCGATGTATACCGTGTGTATACAGAATGAAGCGTGGTTTATAAAGTAGGACGCACAAAGTTGTAGAATAGGGGCTGCTTCACACCGTATTAAGATAACGCTAGACTTCAACTTTAATATAAGAATTTGTTAGCTTTAGATTATAGATGGTGAGGTTAGTTAAGGTTAGGTTAGTTTAGTTAGTTTTAGGAATATACTTCGACTTTGATATAAAAACTAGGTGGTAAGGTTGGTTTTGGTTAGGTTAGTTTAGTTAGTTTTAACAATATACTTCGATTTTGATATAAAACTAGGTGGTGAGGTTGGTTTTGGTTAGGTTAGTTTAGTTAGTTTTAACAATATACTTCGACTTTGATATAAAACTAGGTGGTGAGGTTGGTTTTGGTTAGGTTAGTTTAGTTAGTTTTAACAATATACTTCGACTTTGATATAAAACTAGGTGGTGAAGTTGGTTTTGGTTAGGTTAGTTTAATTAATTTTAACAATATACTTCGACTTTGATATAAAACTAGGTGGTGAGGTTGGTTTTGGTTAGGTTAGTTTAGTTAGTTTTAACAATATACTTCGACTTTGATATAAAAACTAGGTGGTGAGGTAGGTTTTGGTTAGGTTAGTTTAGTTAGTTTTAACAATATACTTCGACTTTGATTTTTTTAGAATTTCAGCTATTTAACTTGGCAAATTTTATTAATTTTTATTCAATTTTTGGTATTCATATGGATTAATAACTAAAATTCTTCTTGGAATGTAATTAAATCAAGTAAGTACTTCATATTATTTAATTATTAAAAATAAGTATAATTTTTAATTTTAAATGGAAATTATTTTATAGGTTAAATAAAAATGACAAAAGTCAAATACGGAAACAAGAATAAAATTTATTTAGGAATTTAGAAATTTTGAATGCCTGTGGAAAAGCAATGATCACATCAGGTCAATGATCATTAACAAGTCAAATCTAAAATGCGATTTTTACGTTCAACTTATTATCAAGGAAGAAGAAAAATTGAAAAATCTATGAAATCCGGGAATGGCACCGAGGGAAAATTGTAGAACACGTCGACATACTGTAATTTCGATGTTTGCCGGAAAAAATAAACAATCTTATTCTATGAAAAATGTATTTTATTTTATATCCTGAAAAATTCTAAATATTAATCAAAACGAAATAATTAACAATAAAATGACAAGTGGTCATCAAATAAATAAAGTATACCAAGATAATGATCCATAACCATTTGGTTACAAACTAAAATAAAAAAATTTCGCAGTTGTGTAAGATACTAAAATACAGTGGACTTTCGGAGATTGTCCAATCAAAAATTGTCAATATTGCAGTGATAGGGATTTAAACATCGCACGTTTACGTCACACGAATACTGCAAACACACAATTTTTGTGAATACAATGTTCGTGTGACGTAAACATACGATGTTTAAATCCCTAACACTGAAATATGGACAATTTGCGATTGGACAATCTTCGAAAGTCCACTGTACGCTGCCAATGGGGTGTGACACACAGCTTTCTCGTACTCGTAAAAGCACCTTGGTAATTTAATGCCCAATATATCTTTGTGTAATTTAATATTGGTACATAAATTAATAAAAATAAATGAACAAAACGATTCATAAAAAATTGAGCGAAATGTGACTAACAGTAAATAAGATATTGACATTTAATGGGATTTCATGGTAGTGCCGTGGATACTATTACTCCGAATGCAATGAAATTTGTAGGGGGTCATCTAGGAACCAGACCGCATAATTTCTGATAATTTCATAAAAATGAATTGAATAGTTCAGAAGTTATGCCACCTGGTGCAATTTTGGAATGACATGATTGCGGCGTAGCTACAGTTACTCCGATTTCGATTAAATTCATAGGGAACCATCTACGAACCAAACTGTATAATTTTTGAAAATTTCATTAAAAACAATCGAATAGTTCAGAAGTTATGTCACTTGGTGCAAACTGGCGACACATAGACGGATGAACGGACAGACACCAAACCAAAATAGTTCAGGAAGCTCTAAAATGTAAAATGTGCATAAAAAATTTTACTTTGGAGGGAAAAAAATTTATTATATTTTATTTAGGAAGTGGTTGTAATTAAATAAAATTTGTGTAATTTTATTAAAAACTTTATTAAATACTGTCGTTTTCATTATGGAGAACCGTTTTAACACAGAACGTACGTTTTAAAGATGGTAAAATTGTAATAAAATCAGGATGAATCTTTTTTTCATCACTTTTTGAAATATTTTTTTGAGCTTTTACAGCTTTCTTTGTAGCTTTTTCATTTGCTTTTAGTTTGCTTGCTGAAGATAGTTATTCTCATTTTCTTCATGTATGTAGCTTTTTCATTTGCTTGCTGAAGATAGTTATTCCCATTTTCTTCATTTTGCTATTCGTGCTTTTGAAATAAAATGGTCGCAACAGTTGTTAAAACTACTCGATGCAGAAAATCGTACACCTAGATATGTGTACGTTTTAACTTTTTAAATTTCCACATTATTTAGCGTAAATTTCCCATGTTCTTTTAATTTTGCTGATTTATGAAAAATTACTATTTTCGATTTGCTTATATTTACTGGACAGATTGCTGGAAAATAAATTAAGGTTATGAATCTTTTTAGAATACATTTTTCAGACGTATTGTTAAAATACATACCATACATACTTGAAAATTTTTACATTAAAAATATTTTTTTGTTTTTTTTTTTTACTCTTTTTAAAAAAAAAGAGTTTAAAAATTTAACAATTTAAATTTAAAAAAGACCTGTCATATTATGACAGTTCTACGATCGTATCCAGATGCCATCTATAATTTACTTTCAAGATTTTTAATAATGACATTTTCACATGTACCAAATTTTGACTTCTTTAATATGGTGTACAATTAAATATTACAAAAACATTTGTAATTTGATAACTTGATTAATAAATATTAAGTTGAATATTTGAGGAAAAACTACAAATTATTTTGATAATTAATGTATTTATTTAATAAATTTTCTGTTACTGTAAGAAGCTAATGTGAATATACCATTACAATTTATTTCCTATTTTTTTTAGTATAAATTCAAAATAAATCGTATGTTTTGCGTTCGGTTAGACAAACCTTACCACGGATTTTGAAAATTAAAACTTAAAAATGCAATTTCTCAAAAATTTGAAATAAAATAATGAAAATTTTAGCATAATTGGTAGTTTGAAGTAATAAACTAATTTTTAAGAAACATCTCAACATATGTTCCCATTTGAAAAAAAAATTTTTTTTCTATTCCAAAAAAACCGTGAGTCCTAGAAGTCTGGAACAATTTTTCGTGAATGGCCCCCTCTATTTTGAATATTTTTTGTATAAACTTTGTTTCGACTAGATGCATATTTTAGGAATAAATCGAATGGCAACTCCTGAAAAACTCATATGGTATATATATATATATATATATATATATATATATATATATATATATATATATATATATATATATATATATATATATATATACATCCTCGTCCATTGAAAGCGTCTCTCTCAATGGACGAGGATGTATTGCTTCACAGCTTTTTGGATCGTTCGTCCGTTTCATGCGTATTCGTCTGAATTAAATTACGCACGACTACGCATCCAATGGACTTATAGGCTGGTCGTCCATTGGATGCGTAGTCGTGCGTAATTTAATTCAGACGAATACGCATGAAACGGACGAACGATCCAAACAGCTGTGAAGCAATACATCCTCGTCCATTGAGAGAGACGCTTTCAATGAATGAGGATGTATTGCTTCACAGCTGCTTGGAACGTTCGTCCGTTTCATGCGTATTCGTCTGCATTAAATTTCGTACGCCTACGCAACCAATGGACGACCAGCCTTAGTTGTGAATCATAGATATGATAGATATAGATGCTCACCAGTACAATATGGCATCGAAGTCATGACGTCATTAACACTGGCCAGTATACTGGATTATATTTCGGAACAAGCCCTTTATCTCTTATTTACATACTGCTATCCTTATTTCTGTAATCTCGCAACGATGCCAGCGCCACTTCAAAACGTACTCAATAAGAATGCAATAAGAGCTATCCAAAACACGCTTCCGTGTCAAGACCTGTTATACACGATCGTGGATTTAATAAAAAATAGATTCAATCTGCTTGGTATACTTTTTGTGATTCCCAATAATTACATGTATAATTTAATTAAAAGCAGATAAAAGGTTATTTTCGCAATAAAATTTAAAAAGAATTAGTTTTTTGTGAAAAAATAAATTACAAAAATCACGAAAATTTGGTTGGCATTACTTTTCCCCTAAATGCACTGTTACACAGTGTCGTTTGCGTTTGCTAATAATGGAACACGATCAACATTACAATTACGACAATTACCACAGATGAGACAGATCAAGCCTACGTATAAAAAAGTGAAATCTTAAAGTTGCAATAAATAGCAATTTAACTACTGCTGCTTAGGGATATTGACATTTATAAAAAATATCGATATATATTGTATCGACGTTTTTCAAATATATCAATATCACATAGAGATATATCAATTAAAAATATCAATACTTCGATATATCGTTCGTTTTTTAGATTACTGCGGTACCTACAGTAAAAGTAAATGATACATCTTTTTAAAAAAATTAAGTTTATTTGTCAAAAAATAATATTTATGTATTTACAGAAAATAATTGTCAATATACTTTTGAATATTTATTAATAAATTTCTTTATTTTTGATAAATTTTGTGATAATAGTAAAAAATAAACTGTAATCTATTTGATGGTCTTACACAAATAGACAATATGTATGATATGTATATAACGTATATAATACAAAAATATAATCTATGGTTATAATCACCAATAATACATCTAATTCATGATTTATTTTTGGAAAATACATCGCTGCCGATAGTGACATTTTAATATCGAACTATCGATATATCGAGTTGAAAAATATCATTCAAAAATATTAATATTTTGCAAAAAAAATATCGAATATTCGATATATCGATATAATATCAACATGCCTACTGCTGCTTTAGTCTGTTACTGACTGCCGTGGTGTCCACGTCAAAATAAAAATCATTTTTTTTTAAATCAACTCGTGAAATTTAAACAGAAAAAAATATGAAGTGTGTCGTATTTAAGTGTAAAAATTCTATTGAATAAAAAATTTCTCAAAATAAAGGGATATCTTTCTTAACCCATTAGTGACCACAATATTACACGTAATACCGTGGGAAAGTCAACTTTACGGGTTGTTTTCTTAATTAAAGGTATTTAAATATATAAAATTACAATTGAATAACGCTCTTTGAACCTTTCTCTCTCCGCCTGTGTAAAAATTACCATTAAAAAGCTTCCAGTTGAACTATTACAAGTATTCAAAAAAGGGTCTGCAATGCGCAATGCAGGTTGCCACAAATTTTTGCATTGATTTTTAAATTTATTATTTTTTAATTTTAAAAACCTTGTCCGAGTGTTAGTAAAATATATGTTTAAAGTATTAAAAATGAAATAATTGATAAAAATGAATATTAAAATAGAAAATTTCAGTAGAGAACTGACAGATATGTTTTAAAATACGCTGGGTTATAACGTAATCAGAGAGTAATATCTTGTAAAGATTATTCAACGTATTTTGTTCGTGGCTAACTTCGTGAATGAGAGATAAAGATAATTAGCTGTAAAATAGTTAAACAAAGAAGGAATGAAATGCGACTTACGATTTAGTAGTCTAATAATATGTGATTTTTTTTAGAAATTTTGACAAATTAAATGGAAATATTGGAAAATCATTGGAATATTCTGAAAAGATTTTGTGTGAAAATTTTCCTGAACATAATAAAAATTAAATATTCTCAATAAAAATAACATGATATCGGGGTAACAGATATTATTTACTTTTAAGTAACGTAACCACTTTTATTTTCGTAGTGTCAGTTTCAGAAAGTCCAGAATAATAAATTAGTTTAAAAAAAAGGATCATAACCTTTTTGTTTCGTTTTTTTAATGTTAACAATATTTACCTTATTTCTGATAAATTCATTTCATATTTCCCGCCAAAGTTTTTATATACACCACGACCCAGAATATTATATATAATACGGGCCTTTACTATTATCCTGGGAAGGATACAAGGATCATCTTTGGGGAATTACTTTATATTGTCATTCTAGATCTTTGCGTGGAAATTCATCAAAATCTGACCAGTAGAAACAGGAGTGGGATATAATGGGTTAAAATAAATAAATTTATTTTTAATTGTTGATTAGTTGTCAAATAGGTCGGACATCATAGTATATAGTGTATGTATGCGAATTGCATATATCATCATCAAAATATATAACACATTGGTATATTCGTGACCAGACATCGTGTGTTTTGATCGTATGGTGCTGTGTTACGTTACCCATTGATTACAGTGGGCACAGTTTGGTAGACATTCTAGTTTGACCCCTTGACAATTACTTATTTTCTATTTATACAGTATCAGTTTTTTGAGAGTTACCGTTCTTATTACAGCCAAACCGAGTTGATAAGAGCTAAGACCATAAGAGCTATAAAGCTCTTGACTATAGCAATCGGTTGCCCCCGTCGATATCTACAACTCTTATTTGAACAATTTTTCAATTAAAACAACGGTTTGGCTGTAATAAAAATGGCAACTCTCAAAAAACTCAGACTGTATATATGTAATTCGCCATTACGTCATCACAATCCGTGCGTCGGCATACCTTTCTTCATAGAACACTAGAAGCCAACTAATATCAAAAAAGTGTAATTGGCTTGGAGTCATTTGGAGACGTGTCACAGCTTAAGGCATTAATCAGTCCGTGTCCGTCGTCGAACGCACAGTGCATTGTATGTACATTGTTACCATTGTTAGTTGAACACGTTGATCAGCTCTCTCTGGTAATACGTGTGTTGCAGTAGTGTGCGTAAAAAACACCAAACTAATCCACTGCAAACAGTGTGTATCTACACAAACAGAGTGGGGAGATTTACGTCATAAACTCATTACAAGTGGAACACAGACATAGACAATCTAGTTTGACCCCTTGCCTTTCTTCATCTACTTTGGATCCGTTCTTTGTTTTTGACAAATGTAAAATTGACAAATGTAAAATAAAATAGTTGTGAATATTTATTTGTTAAAATAAATAACTTTTTAGTTTTCCATTGTATGTTTTTAATTATTTGCAGTGTTATGTCTTAATTCTTTTGTGTTAAAATGGCTTTAAAAAAATGTATTGAGAAAACGGAGCCTTTAATATATGATGAGGCTTGTTTGGATATTTACTCAAATGCTACGAAAACAGTCCAGATCAATGGCCAGTATGCTGAATGTTGGCAGGTGAGTTTTTAATTTGGTATTTTATATGACATTCAGTAAAAATAAGTAATATTTTTTAGTGTGATTATGTTCCTTATACTACTATCGACCCATCGGAAAACTCATCAATTTTGATTGATACTAAGTATGAATTTCGGATAAGTTTTATTGAAGACAAAGTCCGGCGGTGCGAGTAAGTAAATTTTATCACATACGAGAAATTTTTTGGCTGTTTAAAACTACCCTAAATCTTTAAAATTACTTTTAGTACCTGGTATCACTTCGACGAACACGGAATTTATGGGTGGAATATAAGTGATCATGATTGTTCGTCAGTTTATATTAAGGAAGCCCCAGATAATCCTTATCTACGTAAGTAATGATTTTTAAAATTTTATTTTTATAAGTGAAAACTTTTATAGGTGCACACATTTTCGTGGGCAGTGAATAATAAAACTGATTCATTATCCTTCGAGGTGAATCGGTGGTTCGGGCAAACAGGTATACAAGGGGGGCTTAATAGGGCACGACCCTTCCCAAGAATAAAACATATTGATACTAAATATTATTACGCAGAAATGAAGTTCGACATAAAATTTTTAATATAGGTACCTAATTAATTTCGAACAGTGCTAAAATTATTATTTCACATGAGTTATAGGAAATTTAACTGATTTCATTCCCCGAATATTGCTATATTATCCATTTCTTTCTATTACCTTCGTTAGATAAAGACAAACTATGTAAAGTTTAATGCAGGAAATCAATCCTTATTAATAATAATTTTTTAAGTAGAATGTTTTTTCTTTTTTTTTTTATTAGGGTCTGTCCATAACAAAAGGTCCATAACATAAAAAAATAAAAAATATAATAAAATTATAACATTACTGGTATTGTGTTGTGTATTAGATGTAGGAAGTAGGCACCACTTTGTTTTGGGAGGGAATTTATGTTTTGTTTGTTTTTTTTTTGCCAGTTGTTTGAAGGTTATGTTGATTGTTAATGGTGTGTTGATTGTTTTGTGTCCTTTTTAAGAATAATGTTACAATTATAGTTGAAAGTTGAGAAGTTTTGATAAAAGAAGAAGAATCTACAGGATCGAAGGTAACTATAACCCTAAAGCTTTTACTTCAAACTAATTTCATATAATTATGAAATGGATGAAATATTAGCAACCCAGTAACTGTGACGTGAGTTACCAAAACATTAATTTGTTTCTCTAACTTTTAGAAACTTGAACTCAGACATATGGTTTTTTCTATTCTCATTGATTGCAGAACTATTTTTTTTATATTTTTATAAAAAACAAAAATGTAAATTTAACGTACCTAAAAAATGTAACGTGAGTTACCAGAATGGTAACTCACGTTACGAAGTTTCTTAAATAGGAGTTGTTTCTTTAGTTATTTCTTTATTCCAGAAACGATAAGTTCAAAAAATCAGTTGATGTTAAAGAGAAGTAAAAAAACAGTAAGGATTTCCCATTATGAATTTAGAAATATTTTAACCAGTATTATAAGACAGCCTACTATAAATTGTAGGATTAACTCTTTGCACTCAAGCAAAAAAAAAAAAAAAAGTGAGTTGTAAATAGGCTGGTAAGACATGTAGCACATGACAACGACCGACGTTCTTTTTTTGACGGATTCTTTTGACGTTCTAACCTTGTTTCCCCAAAGTTGAATACTAAATGCGCTAAATACGTCCTCAATGCTGTTTTTATTAGTTTTTAATTTTAAAAAGATAATTCAACGTGATTTTGTATTATTTTATTTACAATTTTTCTAATAAATGAATGTGTTTGCAGTTATTAAATAAAATATTCATGTAATGTGAAGTATGAGCAGTCATTACAGTTCAACATTCAGTGTCATGTGGTCGTTGTCTTATGATCCAACAGACAAAACACCTTTAAATATGGTAGAGTTAATGGACAAACCACCTTGTCATGCTGTACATGTCTTATAAGCGCAAAGGGTTAAAATAAATAGGCTATTTTCACTTTCTGTCTAAAACTTCTATTGTTTAAGGGGGGGTAAGGTTTTTAAACGTTTTTTTTGCATTTTTTTTTAAATTTTTTTTCTGAATGTACAACATGTCGAGCGGGTTGTGTCAAAATTTCAAGTAAATCCGAGCAAAACTAATGAAGATACAGCGTTTCAAGCGGACGGCCCTCATGCTCGATTTTTACATCTGCCTGGTAGCTGCGCGACGCGCCTACCTGGTAAGTATAAAATTTACTTTAATTTTATACTTACAAATCTTATACAAAACAAATACTTACTATAATTACCCGCGTAACTTAGTTTTTTGTTTTTGAGTATAAAAAACTTTAAATCCATTTTCTCGCAAACAACATTTTTGAAGTTCGTGAACATCATAACTCAAAATCTACTTCACCAATTTTGTTGAAATTTTGTACACTGTTTCTACACATAAATCAACAGGTAATGAGGTCGAGTTTTTTTTTTTTTTCTATTTTTTTCCAGTTTATAATAACATATTAACCAAAATTTTTAGCAAAAATTGCGTTTTTCACTTCAAAATGCTGCCAAAAATAAAAAAATCGAAAAAATACAAAAAACTCTTCCTGACTCCCTAGGGAAACATATCGCCTTTTAAACGCATTTCGATTTTTTTGTCTCGGATATTCAGGTACCTAGTTACGATGTTCACCGCAAAACAACTTTTTTTCGAGGCGCCTCCGGAAATTCGCTGTCACGGACTTATTTATCGATATTTGTAATTGATAATTTTTTCAAAGATACTTCAAATGTTGTACTATAACGTGTATATGAAATAAATAAGCCAACATTATTCATATCTCTAAAAAAAAATCATGAAAATATGCCTTTTTTTCGCTTTTAAAACCTTACCCTTGTTTAAAGTTATGAATAAGCAAATAAAAATTATACCAGTAGATGTTTCTACATATCGCGCGTTGATCATATATTTTAAATCACGTAATATAAATTATTACCTCATCGCTTAAGACAAGAACTACCTTTTAGAGTTGTTTTGAGGAATGTTCATCACTCCACCACACAAGAAGAAATAGCCGCTGATCTTGCCGAACTTGGATACATTGTAGAAAACGTATCCAATATAAAACATGCTAAAACCAAAGAACTTTTACCTTTGTTCTTTATTGATCTGAAGAATAATGAAAATAACAAATCAATTTACCAGGTCACAAAAATAAAATTGTAAAATTTGAACCACCTAATAAAAAAGGGAAATTCCGCAATGTAAAAGATGCCAGAGATTTGGTCACACCTAAAACTACTGTGGACGTATTTAGATGTGTAAAGTGTACTGGAAATCACCAGACAAGTGCGTGCGAGAAAAAAAGCAGATATCCCTGCTGTTTGTGTTAACTCTGGTGAAAATCATCCAGTAAATTATAAAGGTTGTATCGTTTACAAAAGACTTAGAAAAACGTTACCCTCCATTAAGAAGAAAGCAGCCTACTGAATCCAACTTGATCTCAGGAGTTCCATCTCCGAACTACGTGAGAGAAAACTTCACCTACGCACAAGCAGTTGGAGATTTGCCCTCCGCTAACATTATTGAAGCCGCCACTGAACATAATACAAATCAAGATTTAATCGCTTTTATGAAGCAGTCATTTACGGAGCTGAAAAAATGTTTCGAGATCTTATGAAACAAAATAGCGTGATGGTTAATCTATTACCAGCGCTGGTAGCTAAGATGAAATAAAATGGCTCTATCCATAAATATCGTTTTATGGAATGCAAATGGCTTATTAAACCGTCGTCTGGAACTTGAAACATTCCTTCAAGATCATGACATAGATATAGCCATAATATCTAAAACGAGATTTACTCAGAGAAGTTATCTTAAAATAAGAAACTATACTGTGTATGATATGAAACATCCTAGTGGTGGAGGTCACGGTGGTACAGCGATTATAATTAAAAACAGCTTAAAGCATCACGAGCTACAAAAATATAGTAAAGAAAAGAATACCTTCAAGCAACAAGTGTAGTGGTGGAAGATTGGATTGGACCAATAACTTTTTCCGCTGTGTATTGTCCTCCAAGATATGCAGTCAGCCAGGATTTGTTTCAAAATTGTTTCAACATCCTTGGAAATCGATTTATTTCGGGCGGTGACTACAATGCTAAGCACACGCATTGGGGTTCTAGGCTTGTCAACCCTAAAGGTAGAAATCTTCTAAAAGTTATCGATGAAAGCAATCTGAATCATCTATCTACGGGTGAACCAACTTATTGGCCATCTGACTTAAATAAAATTCCAGATTTGTTGGACCTATTTGTTACGAAAAATATATCTAGTAGATACATGGAAATAAAGTCATGCTTTGACTTATCATCGGATCACTCACCAGTTCTGCTTACAGTTAGCACTAAATTAATCCATAAAGATAAAACACCTGTCCTGTTCAATAAGCATACAGACTGGGATTACTTTCGAAATTATATTGATAACAAAATTATCTTAAGCACATCCTTAAAATCAGAATTAGAATTAGATCAAGTAGTGGTAAATTTTACTAAAATCATTCAATCTGCTGCTTGTGAATCCACTCCAGACATTGTTAATAATTCAGGTGCCAAAGTTACCAGGTACAGTTAAGGACTTGATTTTAGAAAAACGGAGATTAAGAAGAATATGGCAACAAACCAGGTTTCCAGGAGACAAAAATCGTTTTAATAGAATATCCCAAAAGTTAAAGCGATTGTTGGACAAATTAAAACAGGATGCTATTGAAGATTATTTCGAAAATCTTTGTCCAACTGAAGCATCTGACTACTCCCTCTGGAAAGCTACTAAGCACGTTAAACAGCCACAACAGCCAATATCACCACTTCGTGGAAATAATGGAAGCTGGGCAAAAAGTGCACGAGAAAAAGCAGAACTTTTTGCTGAAACTTTATTTGAAGTTTTTCAACCCAATCACGTAGACAACTTAAATATCGAGGGAACTCAATTTTTAGAAGCATCTTCAGAGCCAACTGTCCCAATTGAACCTTTTTCGCCAAAGGAAATTAAAAGATTCATCTGGAATGAACTAAATATAAAGAAAGCTCCTGGCTATGATCTTGTCACAGTTAGGATTCTAAGAGAATTGCCTAATAAAGGTATTATGATGATAAATTTAATTTTTAATGCCATTTTAAGGCTAAAATATTTCCCTGCTGTTTGGAAATTAACTCAAATCGTCTTAATACAAAAACCGGGGAAGCCAGTAAATGAGGTGACGTCGTACAGACCAATCAGTTTACTCCCCGTTTTATCCAAAATGTTCGAAAAGTTATTCCTCAGAAGACTGCATGGAGTCCTCGATGACCTTAAAATTATTCCAGATCATCAGTTTGGTTTTCGCACAAAACATTCAACCGTCGAACAAGTTCATTGTGTAGTCAATACGATCAACCGTTCTTTTCAAGAAAAAAAATATTGTACAGCAGCTTTTCTCGATGTGAGTCAAGCATTTGACAAAGTATGGCATACTGGTTTACTGTATAAATTAAGGAAAAATATTCCTGAATCATTTTACTTAATACTGAAATCTTACTTGTCAGGTCGTTACTTTCATGTAAGGTTTCAGAGTGAAATATCAGAAATGTTTCCAGTTCGTTCCGGTGTACCACAAGGTAGTGTTCTAGGGCCTGTTCTTTATCTTATATATACTGCAGATCTGCCGGTTGATGAAGAAAATACTACTGCAACATTTGCTGATGATACTGCTATCCTAGCTACTGATGACGATCCAAATATTGCATCACAAAAGTTACAATCTAGCTTGCGTCGAATACAGCAATGGTTACATAAATGTCGTATTCGAGTAAATGAAACAAAATCAGTGCAAGTTACATTTACTATGAGAAAAGGATGTAAAGTTTGAATGATGTAGTGTTACCATTAGCTACTGATGTATACCTAGGTATACACCTAGATAGAAAACTAACTTGGCGTAAGCATATTTGGACTAAACGCAAGCAGCTAAATGTTAAGTTTTCTAAGTACTATTGGCTTCTAGGTCGTAAATCAAAGTTGTCGTTAAGAAACAAAGTGCTAGTTTATAAAAGTGTTATCAAACCAGTATGGACTTATGGTATTCAACTTTGGGGTACTGCTAGTGTTAGCAATATTGAGATATTGCAGCGCTTTCAATCTAAAGTGCTACGAGCCATTAGTGCTTCCCCGTGGTACGTGCGTAACGATGACATACATCGCAATCTTCAAATGCCCACAGTGCGTGAGGAAATAGTACGATACAGTGATAAATACATTCATCCCCTAGAAAATCACCCTAATGTGTGTGCCCTTAACCTTCTTGACAATAGTGACTTTTTGTATAGACTAAATAGACAGAATATTTTAGAATTAAGATATAGATTTATTTAGCTTTTAATCGTATATTATATTTAGTATATAATTTATTTTGAGTGATTACCAGTGGGTAATCACCATTCCCGTTATGTTCTATCATCGCTCGATTTATAGTTCTATTTAGAACTGATAATCGATAAACGAGGATGTTAAAAAAAAATAAATAAACAGTAACGTGAGTTACCGTAGACACACCCATTATCATTTTAAAGTTTGGAAATATCAGTACTAAATTCTTTAACTAACTCCAGGGGTCGCTGTCTCATACAATTCATGGAAGAACACGATGATTTAAAATTTTTCAAAAATTGTAGTAAATTACTAATTAATAAGCGATTTTGAAAGTGAATCAAAATATTTTGATAACAATATTTGGTAAATCTGCTTGTTGCTTTCCTCTTTGTTTTATTTACTTGAATCTTGGTATTGGTCCTATTAGGTTGGACCGAGACAGTCGATTTTATTCAAACAAATAAAAATAAATGTTAAAAAATAAGACATGCTTTCATTATTTTCCATACCACAATAACTATAATTAACTAAATGTATTAGAATTTTAAAGAAATTATTTTTCTTTTTTTTTTTTTTTAAATAAAAAGAAATTGCCGGTCACTAAATAATGACTTAAATTTTTAAATATATTTTTTTTTTTTCTAAAAATAATTTGTCCAGTTTTTTCTCGGGTTATTGATTAAAACAAAACACCGGTAATAATCGAGTTAAAAAAAAACACCCGAGATAAACCGGTTAACCGAAACAGAAAAACCGGTTTTCGGTTATAACCGGTCGGTTTTTCCCATCTTTATCTCAGTTTTCCATTTTATGTTTTCAAAATTTACTTACTGAATTTTCTCAATAATTTCCTAGTGATTTCTTACTAAAAATCGATCATTCAAAGTTTCTTTCGTGAATTTAAACTTTTTAATATTAAAAATTATGTATGTTAGGGGGGGGCATAAGAATTTTAGAAAGGCTTACAATTCGATACCGGTACTGGGAAGGCTAAAAAACTGTCGTTAAATTAAAAAAACTTTTTTTTCCAATTTTCTTTTGTTATTTTGCTTGTATGTGTACCTGTTAGTATTTGAGCGCATATTTTGATAAAAACCACCAAAGTAAACACTTTTTCGAGAATAAAAATCGTTATTTCGCTTCCTTTTTCGAAATATCGAGCGCCAAAATTTGAAAACGGAATACAAACCTGTGTTTTTATACATAATTTATCAATGCAGGTAAACATTTTCAAATTTTGGCATTCGATATCTCGAAAAGTAAACGATTTTTTTTATTTCTGAAAAAGTGTTTATAATCCTTATCCTTACTAACATTATAAATGCGAAAGTGAGTTTGTTTGTTTGTTTGTTTGTTTGTTTGTTTGACTGGCTTTCACGCCTCAACAGCTTAACCAATCAACTTGAAACTTTGCACAGACGTTGCTTGCGGACCAGAGACGGTTATAAGCTACTTTTATTTCGGGAAAATATTTCATTCCCGAGGGAAAATGCATTAAATTACAACAGCTGACTATTAAAAAACGGATAAATGATTTCAAACTTTGTATATTGCTAACAGAAGGGATGAGAAAGGACACAAACTACTTTATACCCCGGGAAATTTCCCGTGGGAAATTTCATTCCTGTAGAAAAATATATTTTAAATGAAACAAAAAATGATGATAGACAAATTTGACGATATACAGCGATAAACATAGGTTATTTTTTATCCCGATAAAATATCTCATTCCCGAGGTAAAATGTATTTAAAACGAAACAATGAAATAACAACTGACTATTAAAAGAAAGCATGATTGATTTCAAACTTTGTATATTGTTTACAGAGACGATGAGAAAGGACACAAACTACTTTCTATCCCGGAAAATATCTAACTCCCGTGGGAAAATATATATCTAGAACAGTATAAAAAAGAATCATTGATTTCATTTGAACTTGAAATGTTGTTAAAGGAATGTTATAGTCTATTTTTTGCCCGGGGAAAATATTGTATTTCTGTGGGAAAATTCCAAAGAAAAAAGTAATAATACCTACTCGACGCGTAATAGCGACGTGATGAAAGTACACTTTATATGTTTTAACTAGATGCCATAATTTCAAAAACCACGCGAGCGAAGCCGCGGGTAACAACTAGTAATATATATATATAATATAATATGCTGCTATATATAGCAGAAGGTATACACAAATCACCGCATACACCGTTGGTATTATAATATGTAGCTTTTTTGACTTATTTTGTTGAAAAAAAAGTTTTTTGAGTTAATAAAGTGTCATTTCGATAGGAAATTTAATTCTCTACAAAAAATCATATCATGTGTATTTACGAAAAATACGTAGTTTTTGAGTTATAGTTAAAAAACTTAAGAGTCGATAAATTTACGTCGTTCGTAAAAACCCATGCCTAAATTTAATAGCACTTTGCGAATTTATTATCTTTGGGGTACAACTTAACATATGAAACAATAAAACACCTGTTATGAATTAGTTCCTGTTCCTCCTGTTTTTTGTACATAGTCAATAGCCTATAGTACTTAGTTTTCATTTCAGCTATGTGATCTTAACCATACAGAATATCATAGCTATTTTTTTGCTTTGATATTGAATTGAGTCGCTTTTAATATCGAATTGATTTTTTTCAGCCATTCTTGGAGCATTTATCGTATTTCTTTTATTTGGAACAATTTGGTATGGGATAAAGTGTATTTATCGCTCCGGTTGTACTTCTGGTCTACGTCATAGGATTGCTAAGTTTTCAGAATTGGAAAATGTATTATATATGTTAATTATAGAGTGTCCTTGATGAAGTTTGTTTAGTGTTCAAGTTATTTTTGTTTATAATAGGATTTGGGAACACCACAACCATCTCCATCCACGGCAACACAACCTCCGTCTAAGATTCATAAACGTCCAGGATTTGGTAGAGTTAAATCCTTAGACGTGTTTCGAGGTCTTGCAATTGTTCTTATGATTTTTGTTAATTATGGGGGCGGACAATATTCAGTTTTTAAACACTCGATTTGGAATGGGTTGACAGTTGCTGATTTAGTTTTTCCGTGGTTAGTATCACTTTGTTATCTTCTTGTGGTCGAAATCTTATAATTTTAGCTCTTGTGTAGGTTTGCGTGGATCATGGGCGTAAGCACAGCTTTATCTGTTCGTTCTGCATTACGGGCTGGTGTTTCAAGACGAAAATTGGCTTGGCATGCGCTCATTCGTTGTGTTTCGTTAATCATTATTGGAATTACTTTAAATACAGTTTCAAAAACGGCTTCTGAAGCAGATAAACCGCATGATTCTAGATTGACAGATTATGTACTAACATTGGACACTTGGGGAACTGAAGTTGCAAGCGTACGAAGTCCGACTAGTATTGAAAATCTTCGTATACCAGGAGTTTTACAACGTCTTGGAGTTGCTGGATTTATTGTTGCCTTGATGGAAATTATGTTTATGCAGGTGCATTCTACGATACAGGTAGGTTTTCCTAGATAAGAAAACTTCGAAATTCTAGCGTCCATATTGTTATTTAGAATAGCCGTTTCGATATCGTCGGCGATTTAGTTGAATGCTGGCGTCAATGGATTGTTGTAATTGCATTAGTCATCACTCACACTTGTATTACATTTTTGTTGGACGTGCCTGGATGTCCTCAAGGATATTTGTGGCCTGGAGGTCTACATCATAACGGCGATTATAAAAATTGTACTGGGGGTGCCGCTGGATATATTGATCGTATCCTATTTGGACCTAATCATTTGTATCAAAAACCAACTTTCAAAAAAATGTACCAAACTGATGTGCCTTATGACCCTGAAGGTTAGTTTTTATGGAATATGTTATTCGTTATGTCCGACTAAATTGGGATTTTTATTTCAGGTTTATTAGGAACATTAACTACCGTGTTATGTGTGTATCTTGGCGTCCAGGCTGGTCGAATCATGCTGACCTACAACAATCACAAATCAAGAGTGTGGCGCTGGCTGATTTGGGCCATATTTACGGTATGTTCAACCAGCTTCAAAATTATCTCTTTTTACAGCATTTTGTAGAAAACTCTCAAAACTCTTATAATTTCATGTTTACCCTCATAGCTTTCATGTTTTTAAACCTATAAACATTAAATTTTACGTGTACAGGTTACAGGCTTAAAAAGTTTAGCCGGGTAAGCATATGGATTTTCGATCCAGCGGCTTTGTCGGTTATTCTTTTTCATAAATGTTGCTTATGGTGATTAATGTTCGAAAATATAGGTATTAGACCTCTACCCCCTATGTTGTTAGAGATATGGGGGTAACAAACCTTAACTTTAAAATTTTTTTCTTCAAAATTATTGATGATTATTAGATGAAATTAACACAGGATGTTGATATAAAATAGCTTTATATTATATATATATATATATATATATATATATATATATATATATATATATATATATATATATATATATATATATATATATATATATATATATATATATATATATATATATATATATATATATATATATATATATATATATATATATATATATATATAGTCGAACCTGGATAAGCGAGAGTTCAAGGGACCGCGATTTATTTTTTTCTTGAGGTTTCTCACTAACCGGAGTTTCTAGCTTACAGATGTACGTGAGAGGTCTATCTCACTTATAGAGGCCTAGAAAAAATACAACCAATATGTATTGAGAAACATGCATATATTGTAAGGATACTACTTATTAGAATAGTATACTATGTAGTTGGACATAGATATGTATATATAAAATAAGAACATAGGTTATGGAGGTCCATGAGCGAAAAACGACTCTCACTTATATAGGTTTTTGTTTCTCACTCCTAAGGTTAGAGTGGTAAAATTACGGGACGTGACAATTGCTCCCACTTACAAAGTTTTTTCTCTTACCGAGTTCTCCCTTACTCAGGTTTGACTATATATATATATATATATATATATATATATATATATATATATATATATATATATATATATATATATATATATTTACATTCGTATGACATCCTTTATCATATTAAAATAATAACAGAATGTTTTAGGGTGCGTTTTTTAGACTAACCCCTTCAGTGGGGTTAGTCTATATAATATATATATATATATTTATGTGTTTCCTTGAAACGAAGAAAAAAAATTATAAAGAAAATGTTCTTATAATTTTCTTTCTATGTTAAGTAGTTTTCGAGAAAATTGTAATTTTTCAGTTTCCCATTGTTAATGCTCTCTTTGTCATTGTAATAAGTAATTTATATTTCTGTCTCAATTCGTTATATATATATATATATATATATATATATATATATATATATATATATATATATATATTATTTTTTGGCTCTTGTAAAAACTTCGTATTTCGCATAGTTTCGGAGGAAAAATTTTTTATTCAAACGCTGATAACCGATATCGTTAGGAACTAGTTTAATTTTATTACAGAATTTAGTTGGCCATGGACACTAAGACAAAAGTTTTTCTTGCAGTTTTTCCAAAGTTCTTAGAGAACTTATTCCCTAATTTCCGTCGAAACATCTTTTCATACATGACGATGCACCACCACATTTGCCGCACGTGCCACAAGAGAATATCGAATTCAACAGTTTGCTAGTCAACAGTCGATAGTACCCATTCGGTGACTACCGCGGACTGGTAGCGCCCCTACACTCGCCTCGCCCCGTTCTGATCGTATAGGCTGTATAAGTCTAATTTTTTAGTTGAAAAATTCGACTAAAAATACATAATATATGGAAACATATAATTTTATATGCGGCCCACGAAGTTATGATGCGCTTCCAAAGTGGCCCGCAAGATCATTTAGGTTGGCCACCCCTGCCATAGTGAGTCGTCCAGATCACAACCTTGGATTTTTTGTGGGGGTGTCTTATCGTTACTTAACCTGAATTTATATTTTTTTAAGACACCTTCCACCAATCTGATTTTGCTGAAATTTCTAGACACGATAACTATGTTAGAGCCAAATAACATAGATTTTTTGGTAGGTGTCACTCAAGGAGTTAGTCTAAAAAACGCATCCTCAAAAATTCAGTTATTATTTTAATATAATAAATGAGGTCATACGAATATAAAAAAATGTATAATATAAAGCTATTTTACATCAACCTCCTATGTTAATTTCATCTAATTATCATCAATAGTTTTGAAGAAAAAAATTTTAAAGTTAACGGTTGTTACCCCCATATCTCTGGCAATATAGGGGGTAGAATTTTTGTGAAGTCTTTTCGTACATAACTTGCCATAAGCAACATTCATGAAAAAGGATAGCCGAAAAGCCGCTGGGCCGAAAACCCATATGCTTACCCGGCTAGACTCTTTCAGTTAATATACAGTAACAAATTTTTCTTAATTTCTTGAGAAGCTTTCTCGTAAAAGTGGGAATGAAAATTTTTCAGAACGAACCTCAGGCTACTCAACTAGTTCTTCTTTCTGATGAAACGTGTAGGTGAAAAATATTTTTCATTTACCACATCGTAAGAGATATTCTTAGAATTATCTCTTAAATTGATGGATCGCTTATGGAATGTTGAGCTTCAGAGGGGTGGACTTTTTTCCCTGTCTCAGTTTAGCTTTTTAACATCGAGTCAAAGAAATTTGAAAAAATAAAAATACTAGCTCTTAATAAGAGTACTTAAGTAAAATTATTTCGATTAAAGCAAGTACTACGGTTCGTACAGCACCGTAGTACTTCGATCTGGTGAAAGCTCCTTGTAGAACTCGACGAAATAAAACGAAAAGTAATAATAAAATTTTTTGATATCTCGTTTAGTTTTCGAGATATCGATACTTTAAGTTTTTAATTCTAAATAATATACATTTATAACAGAGATTGCGCTTAGGGAGAGTACGATATTTGAGGTGATAAAATGGATTTGATAGATCTTGACATTTTAAACAAAATTTTGAAATTCGCCTTAGTTTTCGAGTTATTCATCGTTAAAGTTATAGCAAAAGTTGTTATCAAGACATATGAGGAGTAGTCGAACAGAAGGTAACATTTTTGTCGTTGCTTTTTTTTCAGAAATCACTAAAATGTGCTTAAAGAGTAGCATTTATTTTTTAAAATATTCTGTTTAAGCAGAAATGTACATTGAAAAAGTTACCTTACGTCACTGTTTTGTCAATTTAAAAACTTTCATATTACAGGAGATAACTGAGTTTGAATTTTGGAAATGTTACCTTTTGTCAGTAAAACTTGAAAATGTCACTTTTTGATAATCATTGAATAGAAATGTTACCTTTTCAAAGAATTTAATTAAAAATAATAAAATAAAAGTCATGTTTTATTATTAAAAAGCAACCGACTTTTTAGAAAAAGAATAAAAATATGTTATTGTTTATAAAATTATTGTATACAAAACAACATTTATATGAATGTTGATTACTTTAGTCTATTTTTAAAGTCCGTACATTTATCTTACTTATAAAATTGAATTTTACAAATTTCGAGCTTTTTATATAAGAACTTTTTACGTAAATACGCGAAAGTACACTCGAGCATGTCGGTGAGTTCAATGTTTATTATGTAATGTCATGATTATAATTACTAAATCATTTTTTGTACGAATTAGTCTGACAAGGGTTAGGAAATTGACGGGTATAGTCGAGATGAGAGCTCGTATGTTAATAGTATACCTTTAAGGTATTAATATACTAAAATAGTAAAATGCAATAGCCAGCCGTTTTCAAGATATTACTGATTCAAAGATTGTTCTGCAAATGGATCATATTTTTCATTGATATTAGCTTCAACCTTCTCTATACAGATAGTGGTAACGAATGATGATAAAATAGTCGTTCAAAGAAACTTTGATTAACTTTCTCTAGTGTTTTCAGCTACTAAATCTAATAATCTGAATCTAAATCTAATATTACATAAGAAAATGTCACTTTTTGTTAGAACTAAAATAATACTTTTATAAAGAAATGAATATGTTTCTTTTTGTTCGAAAACCGAGATTGGGACTCGTTTTTTGGGGGAAAATTTTTGCTATTTAACACGCCAAATTCAACTGGAATGTGTAGTAATTTATAGATATAAGTACGATTCTGCAAAAAAAGCAAAAATCCAAAAAGTGGAAATTACCTTCTATTCCACTACTCATATAGTGTAAGGTTTGTGTAATTTTTTTTTTATTTATTAATTTTTTTTTTTTAAATTGAGGAAATACATAGGTATATATAAAAAAAAATAATAATTTTAACATATTACACTTTTGACTCGTTGTAAGCAACATCAAAAATTGAAATAGAATCATATGTCTTACTCTGTTTACGTATATGCGAATTTTATTATCTAAAAAGAGTAAGGTATATAATTCTATTTCAATCTTTTCTTTTGTTGCTTACAACGAGTCAAAAGCGTATTCTAAGCGCGCGCACTACGTTTTTTTTTTTTTTGCAAAGCACATTGCCCGTGTAGTACGTTTTTTTAAAAAACGAAGAGACGTTCGGCGAGCAGTTCGACGCTCAAAGATCGAAATTTTATTATTAAATTAACAACGCATTGTGGTTAATTTCATCTTCGTGAGTAATAGTTATATTAAGCTGTGGGATTTCGCACGCTCTTTCCACACGGTGTGAGCAATTATTAAGTTTTACATATTATAGTTACCCGTGCGCAAAATGTTACTTTTAATAGTAGGAGTAGAAAAATTGATTTTTTATAACACCTGCTTCTAAAGTTCAATATTCGAGCGTTGTGTAGTGGGCGTAAAGAGCAGTTTTCATATTGTAAAACAAACGACAGTAACTGTGCGCGAAAGTACAACTGTGCGTGAAAGTAGCTAAAACTATGCGAGAAAATAATGATATTCATTTGTCAATGATAATCATATTCAAATTAAACATGGAAACGATCAACAAATTAATAAAAAAAATAAAACGATCTACAAATTAATAAAAAAATTTTTTTCATATAACATTATAAAATAAAATTGACCCTACTATTTTCTAAATTTACTTAAAAATAAATAATTTTTTTCTCTCTATTAAACTTTATAAGCCGTCGTTATAAAAAATTATGTTCGATACGTATGCGTAAAGTGAGGTATCCAATAGGCTTAAACTGGGGCACTCGCTAAAGGGACTGACGCATACACAACGAGATCTCGTGCGCTTACCCCCACTTGCCTGAGGGCTCGTGGGGGTATACAGCGCACTCGATCTCGTTGTGTATGCGTCAGTCCCTTAGACTCGTGCCCCAATTTAAGCCTACTAGAATAGCTCTCTTTACGCGTATGTATCGAAAATAACTATTAGTATTATTTTAAGTGAGCTCATTAATACGACAAAACACTAATAGCATACAAAAACAAAAAAACCTAACTACGAAAAACTTAAAATAAAATTTTAAAAAGACCTATATTCCGACTGTGAAAAAGTAGAAAAGAAACAAGCTTTAAAAATTTTGTGCATAGTAAATCATTTAGATATTAAGGCAGTATTTCTATGTGCCGGTTCAAAATTTTCGAATTTTTTTAAATATTTATTTTCAAAAGTAAAATACAGTGAGAGTAGACTGTGAAAATTATAGACCGAAATTCAAATTACTTACGAACTTATAGCATATAGAAGAGCGTATAACGAATAGTATAGTGTTAGCGCTCCAAGAAAATGATCCTTATGAAAAAGCGGAAGGGTTATTCTATGAATCAGGTGTAGTTGTCTGTAAGTATTAGGTACCGGAGTACATTGGTCCCTACAAGTGCTGGAGTGCATAATATTTTAAGAGAGGGTCAAAAATTTTACTGTTTTGTGGAAAATATATACATCTGTTCTGACCTGGATATACATCTACACTAAAACCTCGTTTATTCGGAATTGATGGGACCATACTACTATAGTGATTCTGGATAAGAGAAATTCCGGATAAACCAAATTTAATTGGTATTTTGCCTGCAAAATCGTAATACGGGTAAAATAAACACAGTACAGTAGTTTTAAGAATACAGCTCTCAGCGCCCGTAGGCACAGTACAGTGGATACAACCAAGCCGCTCACGACGAACGCATGCAACTCTTCCGCAAACTATTTTAGACGCGAAAAACCTACAGGTACTATAATTTGGATTCGTTCCGGATAGTCGAATACCGGATAAACGAGGTTTTAGTGTGCTTATAAAGCAAAATGTCAATAGCAATAAAATCGACTTTTAAAACAAATTTAAAAATATTTTTTTCGTTTATGACCAAAGTAAAAAAATCTATAGACCCTCCCCCCACCAGTTTAAAATATTGTACATTCCGACTCTGTTAGGGATCATTTTAACTGAAGTCTAGTAAGTACATATTTTTTATGAAAATATCTTTTTCTACTCTTACTATTGAAAGTAACATTTTGCGCACGGATTTCATATTCGTGAGAAATAAGCCTTTTTTCCCACTTTTTGTACAATATACTATTTCGTAATTATGATATATTTTATGAAAAATTTGTGACTAAAACTTTAAATACGTTTTCCTAGAAATCACATTTTTTGGACTGGTGGCAGTAGAGACGAAATTCTAATAAATCGATCGAGCTATAATTTTAATAAAATGGGAAATATTTTTTACTGTAACATTGTTTTTCCGTAATCTGATTGCCATGTACCTCATTTAAATCGCCCTTCGACTATAGAAAAGAAATATTGTAAAAAATATTTTCCATTTCATTAGAAAAACTTTAATTATGGCTTACGGAACCCTAATATTATATGTGCTTAACATAGTTAGACTTTTATAAAGACAGATGGCTCTGATGCTACTACAGATAGGAATTCTTAAGAAAAAATTGTACTGGAATAGGGTACTTGACTGCTATAAAAAAAATATTCAAAATGGTTTGTTTTTACGTATGAATTAGTTAATTTTTGATAAATTTTATAAAAATCATGAAAAAACCACAGTTTAATTTTAAATGACCAAATTGGCGCGAAAACCAACTTGGCGTAGTGACGTATGCAGTGACGTCACGATTTAACCCCTTAACTACCGAATGTATTTTGTCGGTAGACTACTAGTGGTACTTACAAGTACCAGTAACTTTATTAACATATTTAAAATATATCTATTAGATTTTATACAAAAAACTTTTAAACACTTAAAAGTAGAATCATTTAACATATTATTTCTGAAATTTTTAATAGTATTGTATGTACTAGCTACACATAAATAAAATTCAAACTTGTTAGGGGCACAAGTGTAAAAAAGTTATTGTACTAATGTTTTTTTAATTGTTATTATTTGATAATTTGGCGATATTGTTGCCGTTTTTTGTGTTATTCTGTTAAAATATGGTTTGTTATTTTTAAATATATCAAGAGTAACAAAATTGACAACTTAATTTTTAAAATTTTAACAAAAATACGAAGTGGACTGGTAAGTACCACTAAGTGTTTTATACACCAATTTTTATTGCTTTTAACAATGTGAAACCGAAATTGTATTTTAGAGATAGACAACAATGACTTACTTTAGAAAACCTTTATCCGACTAAAAAATATGTTTATTCAGTATCACAGGATGTTAATATAATAGAGGCGTCCGATGTCAAAAAGTTTGATATTTGATAATTTGAGAGGAAGATGCGAAATTTGCCGTGCATTAGGTCTCTACTCAATATCATTTTCTAAATGTGTAGCATATGAAGTATACTTCTGTTGTAATAAAGAAAAAACCGTTTTCTACATTATCATGTAAAATAATTTTTTTTTCCTTTGAGTTCTACTGAATTAATTTATATAATATTCACTGATTTGAGCATTACTTTATGGTATTCCATATTTGTAAATAACAGAACAATTTTATTTGAAAATGAGTAAAATTAAGCTCAAAAAATTGTCACAATTAAGAAAATGAAATGGTATTTTTTGCTAGGTAAAATGTTTGTTCTATTATTTAATTTTTATAATTTAGATTAATGAAAAATTAAATGTTAAACATTAATATAAATAAACTGAATTCGGAAAAACTATCGTGTTTATTTACTCTAGTGGTACTTTGGAGTCCAAAATTTTTTTTTCCCATAAATTAAGTTTTTTCTCGTATTTAACTTATGATATAGATAAAATGATATATTTAAATTCCAATAATGTACGACTTCAAGGAAAATTTAAACAGTACATATTTCTGGTATTTTTCGTGCAGAAAAAAACTGGACTTGTAAGTACCACTAGTAGCGAAAGGGTTAACTCAAACAGATGTCACCTCAGTCATCTGTACACGGTTCTATATCTATGGTTCTATATTTTTACAAAGCATACCAACATAATTAACATGTATATGACTGTTTGTCATAGACAATTTAACTAGGGTATTCATATTCATATACATATTGTCTATCTTGTCTATAGTATTCACATATAAAGCTTATAAATCGGACGTCATTTTAATATCTCTGCGCATTTTTAGTAATTTAAATGAAGGCTAAAATTTTATAATTTTCGGAATAAAATTTTTAAATAACTAAAGAATATTTTTATTTGTCATTACTAAAAATGAATATATTTAAAAATAATACATAAAATTATTTAATATTTAAAACAAATTTTGAATACAGTCAAGTACCGTATTTTATAGTAATTATGTAATTTATAATAATAGTTTACACAAAATTACGTTACAGTACTTGGTCAGTTTTTTTATTTTGATCTATTTCTTATTTCCAGGGCGTAATAAGTGGATGGCTTTGTGATTTTTCGAAGAACAATGGAGTGATTCCTGTAAATAAAAATCTTTGGTCTGTTTCGTACGTTTTAAGCACTTGCAGTATGGCATTTATCATTATGTCAATTATCTATTTGATGGTCGATGTTACACGTCGCTGGGGCGGACGTCCACTTTTCTATCCGGGAATGAACTCAATTTTCCTCTATATCGGACATACACTGACAAAAAATATGTTCCCGTGGTCTTGGGAACCGAAATACTATACGCATCGTGAATTCATGGCAATAAATTTATGGGCTACATTCTTGTGGGTGGCCATTAGTATATTTTTATATAAAAAACGCATTATACTGAAGTTATAAGTATTGAAATATTTTAATGCTATTAAAGGTACTATTAAAAATAAAAAAAATTAACTATAATAATTAATTAATGAAGGTTTTAAAATTCTTAAATTTTAATTTTTTAACACAGAAGAGAGGTAAACAAATTGCATGTGTACCGGAGACGAGGTGGAATAATTACGAATCGATGCTAAATAAGTTTTTGGTGGATAAGAAAAATAGTGGGCGGAACGATTATAAAATGAGGATTAGAATTGTAATGTTAAAATAGTTATAGAAATTAAAAGAATTAACTGATTAAACTTCAATTTGACAGTGATTAAGAAATATCTTAACAGAAGTATATTGGACAAAAAAGCTAATGAAATATATTAATTAAATAGGTTAAGAAGGAGAGCTTTATTTAATTCACTTTGGCCATTCAAAACGATTACATTTAGATCATTATTTAATTTTTTAATTTCCAAAGCTTCAAATATATTCAATTTCTGTCTTTTTTGAAGACAGAAAAAAAAAGGATTTTGGGTTTGTAGTCTGATTTAACAGAGTGTCCCTTTTCTAAAAGGTGAAGACCAAAGTTTGAAGTATGCTTATGAGAGGTAATATGTTTACGGTATCTAATTTCGAAAGATCTTCCTGATTGACCAATATATGCTGCATTACATTCTCCACAATCTAACCGATAAACATTTCGTTTATTAAAGATACCGTATACCAGGCATGACTATAAAAAATATAAGAACAATTTTAAATGGCGGCCCTGAAGTAACAATTTTCAAATAGATATTAATGAAATTAGTTAAAATAACTAAATAACGTATCTTTGGTAAAAAATAACTAACAAAATGTGAAAAATTAATAAAAATAATTATATTAAACTAAATATTATGTTATAATAACTAATAAATAATTATTCAGAAATAATACTTTAAAATTTAAAAATGACAGTTCAGTGTTGAAGATTAAGTGACGATCAGTTGACGCTATATAAGCAGCTAGCTGACTGCAGTCCGGATAGCTAATTTATATACATAGGAGCATAGGGAATTAGCACTGGTTGGGATATGGTATAACTCTTATGTACATATTTGGTTTCAGTTATATTTGGAGGTTTGGGAATTTTTAATCGGTTATAATTTCTCGCTGATTACAAATACGAGAAAAATCATAATAACTTTTTTTGGTTTTTTAATAAATAAATTTATTCTGTACAATTTCTATTTGAAACTTTTTTCGATATTTCCATTATTTCTCGAGTTATTTACGAAAAACTAAAAATTTTTCTCATTTTATACTATTTCCCGGGTTGGTTCGTGATTGAATTTTTGAGGGAGGGATGTTTTTTTTAATATCGAAACATACCTACATGCAAAATTTCATTCACTGCGGACCACTTTCCATACTCAAAAATTCTTGACCGTACTATTATATACTATTATGTCTTACTCTAATGTATTTAGAATTAATGCAAAAATTAAGAACAATTGTCAAAATTTTATTATAAAATACTTTTTATAAAGTTCGTTCTATAGGGAGAAATTTTTTTTTTTTTTTAGAAATATTTTATTGGAACTAGGTGGTGCATCAGTTGAAATGAAAACTTAGCTAAACACGTCTTACTCTCCGCTTGAATTTGCCGAAAAACCAGAAATTTCGAAAGTGTGAAATATAAAAAATTATAATAATTTGCAAATTGGGAATTTGACAAATTTCGAAAGAGGGTTTTAAAATATTCTAAATGACTTAATTATAATCCCATTAATTGATTTTTGTTAAAAAAAAAGCGATTTAAGGGAAAAGAAATTTTTTTTTATTCAATTGAATTTTGGTGCGAAAACACTTGGTCACGTGTCAGTGACGTAACATCACGAACCAGTTGCATGAGGAGTTTATTTTCAAAAATCAATTTCTAAGAAAAAGCTGATTTTGAGATTAATATAGAGTTATAAACTTGATTTAGAAAGTCATTATTCTAAATGGAAATTTTTTTCCAAAACTAATTACAAAATACCGAAAAAGAACATCAAATTTTAAGTTTATTTGCAAAAAAAAAAAATACCCCTATCGCAGCATCTGCATAACATAGCGAATTTCCAATCATAAAAGTTACTTTTTTCGAAAACCCGCTTACCTAGAATAATGGTTCAAAATGTATTTTCTGTGATTTTCTTGGTTCTTTACCACAATGTAAAAAAAATTGGAAAAACTTTTAAATTTTGGCAAATTGTTTGCAAAAAACTCATTTTTTTGAGGTTTTTGGAATTGGACGTGTCTGACTGGAGAACTCATACAAAATTTTTGGACTTCCAACGTTTTATTGTTTTATTATATTTGCATCCCAAACTAGTATCTATCCTATAAATATAACAAGTTTCATCCAAAATGAATTTCTCGGAAATATAGGCACTTAAATTTTCGAAATTTCTAAATTAATTTAAAATAGAGTTAGTTTCCAGAAATTTTGTATTATGGTAAATTTAATTTAATAAATGACAAGTATATAAGTATAGTAATTATAAAGCATTCGCATAGAACAATAGTTTTAAGTATACACGCACATAAGCAAAATAATTTTTGAATTTTCCTGAAGGAAGGAAATATTTTCCCGTAATAAAAAGTATCCTAAATGTTGACGCAGGTAATAAGTTATCACTACCCCAGATTTCATAAAAATCCGTTCAATAGTTTTCGCGTAATATGTGCACATGCTCAAAAAGTTTTTTTATTTTCCTGTGGGAATGAGCCACTTTCCCGAAATAAAAAGTATCTGAGATGCTGACTCAGGTAATAAGTTATTACCACACCAAATTGCATCAAAATCCGTTCAATAGTTTTTGCGTACTGTATGCACATGCTCAACATGGTTTTTCCATTTTCCCGTGGGAATGAGACCTTTTCTCGAAGTAGAAAGTAGAAAGTATCTTAGATGTTGATCCGGGTAATAAGTTGTCAGCACACCAAATTTCATTAAAATCCATCCAGTAGTTTTTGTTTGATGCGTGAACAGACGAACAGACAGACAGACAGACAGACAGACAAAAATTTTAAAAATCGCTGTTTTGATATCTACATCGATAACTATTTACAGTATCTACACAATTTTTAAAAAAATATTCCTTATACAGAAACGGTCTCGTTACATTTGTATTATATCTATAGATTACCTATTAATGGCCCTTTATATAAAATATTAATTTTTTTTTTTCAAAATAAATCGCCCCCTGTTCTAGGAAATATATATTTTTTAAATTTTTATAAAATTTCTTATGAAAGTGAGCTTCTTAGACAATTTTATTTTCAAGAAAATGTATTAAAACATGAACATTTAAATGTTGGCAATTTCTGTATTGTGGCGCTATCAGTTGTCCGCGTTGGTTAACTACTTTATTTAAAAGTTCGAATAAAATTCTAGTCATTTTAATTTTTAATTGTTCAGGAACTTCAGTATCATAGAAGCAAGCAAAATAATATTACAATTTATTTATGTAGATACATATATGATGGAAAGTTAAGAAAAGAAAATGTTTTTTTGGAAGTTCGTGTTTAAGGTAAAATCGAAAAAACTTGGAAAATTTAATTAGTAATTAATTTTTTAAAAATATTTTTAGGTTTGGTTGTAAATGAATCTACTGTTGATCTTTTAATATGATACTGAACTATTCATTATTTAAAATGAAAAATTGTGTACTTATTAGATGATGAAAATAAAAAATTAGTAGTTTGAAAAACCGGAACAAATCGAAGTCAAAAGTCTGTCGGGACACCGGAGCTAGAACCGTGACAAATCCGGGAAAACCAAGACGTATGGACACTCTACACGGATTGTGAATGTTATAAACTTTAAGTTTTGATTTTTAAGCATATTATGAGTGAAATTGAAAATTAACAACGTGTGAAATTTGACATTTTAGTTAAAGTGCATATAAAATATAATAACTACATGTTTTTATAAAAATTCAAATATAAATAAATGTTTTCTGTTTTTTTTTTTTTTATTTTAATTGTTATTAATTATTTGGCTTTTTTTAATAATTTAGAATTTTTCTGTCAAATGAATAAATTCTGAAAATATGAATTTATGACATAATTTCAGTAAAAGTGAAAATGAAATTTTTCACCCACACTTTTGTAGTGCCAATGTACAACATCACTGGATCCCAATTTTCAAATGGATAGATAATTTCAAACAATCACCCGCTAGTTAATTATCGCTAGATTTGATGCTAGAAAATTGAGAAAAAACAGGTCATATAGATTTTTTTTTATTAAGATTTTATTTGTAATGATTGAATTACAAAATTCAAAAGGATGTTAAAAAATGTGTGTATTCACTATGAGCTTTTGCCTGTAGTAAATCCAGCTGCTCAAAATCGGTTCCAGTAATTATATCAGTTGGTCAGGACGGCATTTGTACATAATTTTAATATTTTCTTTAAGAAATAGTATTTTTTTTTTTAAATACTTGTTTGATTTTTTCAAGGCGAGTACTTTTTACGATGTGTGTTTACCAAATTCTACAAAATAATTAAAAAAAAAAACATTGTAACCCTACTATTTTGAAATTTTCAAAAAAATATCATGAAAATTACCTCATATATGCTTTTTCTGAGTTAATTATTGAAAAATATTCTATTTTCCGAGATTTTTAAGGTAAAACGAGCAGATGTATGGTTTTTGTTAAACAAATTTCAGATCTTTAATACATTTTTGCCTTAAAAAAATAAATATTTAATATTTTCAAAAATGTATGATACAACTTGTCAAAATTTAAAATTATTTGTTTTGTTGTCAAAAGAAAAAAAAAACTGAATGTGCAAATTTATTTACCACTAAAATGATGGGTTTATACATATAATTATAACGTAGTATTGTCATTTGGATAGAAAATTACGTAAAAATATTATTGTTTGAATATGATTTAACGTAATTTTTATGCGATTGTAGCAAGCTCTTATTAATTTTAGGAAGGTGTAAACATCATCTAAATTCTGATCATATCACATAAAAAACTGCGCCGTGATTTTTTATCTAAAAAAAAATGGTATAGAGATACATTATAAAAACATTTAACTGACAAAGAAAAAGAATATAGCCGAATCGTTAAATTGGATTAAAAAAATCATGACACGCTACTTAAAAAGCGGTTTTTTTCGAATTTAGCTCGTAAAAAATGAGACAGAAAAAAAAAGAATGCGAGTGCGAGTGAAATGGAGAACGACATATTTCCTAGTTTTTCTCGAAAAGTAAGTAATTTAGAGCAACGGTATAAAAACATTTTTTATGCATTTTACCTTTTACTATGGCTTGGTGTAAAAAAAAATTTGAAAAATTGCTTAATTCTGGCAAAAAACTCATTTTGTTGACAAAAAACGCCCGGAAAACCTACTTCTGGGCATCCGACGTGTCTGACTAACGAACTCATCCAACGATTTGGAAAATCGAATTCGCACACAAAATTTCATAAGCATTAAACGTTTCGTTCGAGAGTTATCGCGCGGATACATATATATATATATATATATATATATATATATATATATATATATAAATTTTAGTGAATATCATTTTCGTATTCTAGGGACCTCAAAACATATTTCTGATATGGTCCCGGGCTTAGGTCACACCATGACACCTGGCGTAAAAGCTGAATTTCCAGTTTTGGAAATTCGCTAAAAATCTGAATAAAAATTAATTTTAGAAATTGCGTTTTGAAAACAATTTTTTAAACTGAAATATCTTTAATTCCTTGAATTAATAATGATCGTTAATTTGAAACTTTAACGGACAAAAATGTACCTTAGCAAAGAAAAAATAAAACGAACTGAAAACCCAACAGAAAATATTACGTTTTAAAGCTTTTGACTTATTTTTTGTTGCACGGTCACAATAGCATCATGGATAATAATATGAGTAGCGTGTTACAACTGCTAGTGTCTGAAGAAAAATACCGGAAACAAAAAATGTTGCAAGCCAAAGGGGAAAACAAAAACAGGTAAATCTAAATTACTTAATGTTATTCCATATTTTAAATAATAAAGCCAAGATTTTACTTAGCAAAAAAGCACGTTTATTTTTTAAATGTGACAATTGTTTCAAGATTAAAAGCCCATTTTCAAACAAAGTAAGTTAATATTAATAGATTTGAGCGTTACTTTATGGTATTCTATATTTGTAAATGATAAACAAATATAGGTACCTACTTTACTTCGCAAAGTACGCCTTTTACTTTTGAAATTGTGACAACATTGTTATTGATTGGTAAAAATCCATAAAAATGTTGCTGGTGATAGAAGATCTCATTTTACTCGAAAATTACATTTTGCTAGAAATTGTTTTTTGAAAATAAGCTCCACCTTCATTAATGTTATATCGCCATGGCATTTAATACGTAGGTGAATCAAATTTAAACCGACCTTTAATTATAACTTTTTATTAAGTGACTATTTTATTAAGCAAACAGCAAATTATTTTTTTGTATACATTCCTTTTCTATTAATGCATTTTTACCATCGAATCGGAAGTTTGTTAATTCCGTCACCAAAGAAAGAAGAAGGACGTGTACGTAACCAGTTGCACACTAACTGCTTACTTGTTCCTTACTCGGTAGTCTCAAAACGTCCAACAAAAATTAACCAAAATGCATTGGACTGTTCTCGAACACCCACCATACAATCCGGACCTCTCACCGTGTGATTATCACATGTTTGGCCAGCCTAAAATCGCGCTGGAAGGACAACATTTTGAGATTAACAGGCAAGTACAGCCATAGAACACAGTTGACAGTACAGCAGTTCGTGCGCAACTGGTTACGTACACGTCCTTCTTCTTTCTTTGGTGACGGAATTAACAAACTTCCGATTCGATGGCAAAAATGTATTAATAGAAAAGGAATGTATACAGAAAAATAATATGCTGTTTGTTTAATAAAATAATCACTTAATAAAAAATTATAATTAAAGGTCGGTTTAAATTTGATTCACCCTCGTAATTTTATATATATTTTCTGTTGATTTGTCATTAATTACATATTGCCTAATTTTTAATTTAATAAAAATGGAATAATAAAATGGAATAATAGATTCGTTTGTGCTAACAAACCTCTTTGCTTCGAATCCCAAATTTTTTTCAGCAAAATTTAAAAATGTAAAAACTAAAATGTGAGTATCTTTTTCATAAGTATCTTTTTGCAATATTAAATGCCTTCGTGCTGTGACGTCACATGCCCAAATAAATCTTTTAACTATTTCGCCCGCTAATTCAAAATTCATAATTTTTATTTAGAAAAATAGAATATTTATATTTTTTTTAAATTAATATAAATGGTTAATCATTATCACTGAATCATGCGCTATGTTATGCACTATATTTTACTATCAATTGCAACATCAGTCAAATACCCAAATTCGCCCGCGTGGTGTTTAAAATTTTCCCATAGAAATAAAATATTCTCTCAGGGTAAAAAAAAAAAACAGCATATCGCACCTTGAGAATAAAACTGTTGCAACTGCAAATTTTTCGTTTTTGAGATTTTTATATCATTTGATTCAGCTACATTAAAGCTATCGATTGGTGAAATTTTCATCCTAAAATTCTAAAAAATAAAAAAGTTATAGTGCATAAACTTTTTTTTAAATTTTAACAACCTAAGAATAAATGGTTTAAAAAATTTTTGTTGCATGTGCAGTTGTAACAAAGCGAAAACAAAAAATTAACTTTTTATTTAAATTGAAAAAAGTGTATGTATGTGTTTTTATTTATTAAGTGCATAAACAGGTACCACATGTTAGTTAGGGTGGATTGTAGGTACGTTCAGAACTATATACGCATTTTGATATTCCTCTTTTGTTATTATTTTACAATGTAAGTAAATAATGATGTATTCACAGTTTAGTCATATTTAATGTTTATTGAGTTTAAACGAATCCTTTCGTAGCATTATTGTTGTTAAAATATAATAATAATTTATTTTAATTTCAAAATATGGGCGCTGATAAAGAAAAAATTAATTTAACAGCTCTTTCGGAATTTAATCTTATAATTTAAACAATTTAAACAGTTTAAACTTTAAACCATATAATTTAAACAATTTTATCCATTTAAATAATGGATAGTTTCTGTTTTTCTGCTTTAACTGTTGCTGCTAATTCGGAAATATATTTTAATTTAGACGAAACATTCCCAAATAATAATACTAATGGAAATCTACCAACACTTGTTTTGGAAGGGAAGGAACGAAAGCGAAATCGCGATTTACGGGCGACAAATATACAAAAAGGTTTAATTAATACAGGGTCAGAATATTATTCACTGAAAACTTATAGCTAGGGAGTTGATGGCAATTTAGGTATATGATAGCATCGTCGTTGATAGTAATATGTTATGTAGTTTACTATTGTGCGAATAAGAAAAAGTTAAAACGAAGCTCAAATGGTGCTGACTTTTTTTGCAAATAAATTTGAAAATGCAAAAAAAAAGCTCCCTTAAATCATAGCATCGTGTCTGCCATTGATATATTGTATTAAATGACAGTCAGTATATAACAAATTTGTAGATGGCAGACGTCCACATCGCTGCATTTTGATAAAAAATAATTGCAAACATGTAAAAAAAAATGGCCGACTAAGTCATTTCATCGTCTTTCTAATCTATATTTTTGGATTTAATATACTTCCTGGAAGATGAAAATAAAGGTGGCAGACATAGGGGCCTCTGATTTTAGCCACAAATCAAAAAAACCTCTGTCGTAGCATCCTGCATAACATAGCGAATTTGCATTTACAAAAAATATTTTTTCACGAAAACCCGTTTAGATGGGATAATGGCTCAAAGCCTATCGTATCTACTTTTTGCCGCTCTTTATCTCGGTGTAAACAATTATTTAAGAAATTTTAGAATTTTTGCAAATTTTAGCAAAAAATTCATTTTTATTACAAAAAATGTTAATTTTACTCGACAATTAGTTTAAATATGATAATCACTCAAAAGCTTACGTGATTTATTTACCACGTAGTAAAAGAAAATGTGGAAAGACTTGAAATTTTGGTCAAAATTAATTTTTGCCAAACGAAAAATGTTCAAAATATACACAGTTCCGGGTTATCGGCCGACTGGAATTCCAAAAGTCTGAAATGTGGATATATATACCTTCAGATAAATTTAGGTGAATGTTATGTCGGGTTACAAAGGCCTAAAAAAATCTCTTGTTTGTTGTGAAATTTGCAAAAAAGAATTTTACTTTTTCAATAGGTTTAGGTAATACTACCAAAAATAAAAATCTGTACATATTATTAATATATTTGACATTTGTTATTAATTACTTTCCCCATCACTGTCTTCATATCTGTCCTCAGTAGTGAGGTCTGCATTTTCATCCATTCTTTCCTCATCTGAAATTAAATGTACATTTCAATGTTTATTATCATTTAGTATGAAAAAATAAGTTAAGGATTACAAAAAATCACTTGTTTGATCTTGATCGATAGATGCTAGTAGTAGGAATATGGGGTTTTTGGATCCTCCTTCCCTCCTGCCGACTTTTTGAGTGACCTCGGCAGGAGGCAAAACTACCGAGGCGGTTCTAGAAGCCTCCGGCGGTGGGTGGAGCAAAATTTGGTCTCCAACCTAACGATATCTAGTGAAATTTTTTCTAACCTAACAGAACCCAACGGAACTTGATCTCACCTAACAGAACCCAACAAAATTTGGTTTAACCTAACAAAATTTTTTTAACCTAAGAATTAAAAAATTCTGTAACAGATGGCGCAGCCACCTTCCTGTAAATTCAGTACAAGATGTCGCTGGTAGTCTGGATAATAGTGATCCCTGTGCGTAAGTTTGAGAAATTATCAATATGGTGCTGAAAATCCTTTTTGATAGTTAAACTAGCCATTAAAAGATGGCGTTGCTAATCTGAGCTACCGCGAACTCAGTACCTAGATTCAAAATTCCATGAAAAGATGGCGTTGCTATCATAAGTTTATCATATTTTTATCTGAAAACAGGTTTAAACTGTCAGCTGACGTCATTAACAGGAATGCTGATATTAATAGCGAAGATTTCTGTCCAATATGCAAAAATGAATTTTATCATATGATTGTATATTTTTATCTGAAAACAGGTTTTAACCTGCATGGCTCCATAGTGTGATAAATGACGTCATTAGGCTATTTTTCTGCTATAAAAGACCGCGACAGATTTTCTTCATCGCAATCTTGTTTGAAACTTTAGTGAAAAACATTAAATCTTATTGTTGTGAATTTTCAATTGTTGTGTTAACAATTAATTATTGCCAACAATGGAATCCATTACTGCTGGTGCTTCATCTGGAAACAGAGACTTAATTCAAAAAATGGCTGGAAATTTTGTGGATGAATTGAATCATCTTGGCGCTGTTAAACGATGGATTAAACTTTCTGATATGGAGATTGGAAAAGTATATAAAATAATGGGGGCCAATCAGTTGCCGTCAAAATTCGATTCATCAAAAATGAAGACAATATTGGAATTAGAAATTGGATACATATCATTGCCGATTTGACAATTTGAACGAGCAGATGCTGGCATGGCTGCAAAGCAATCCAAAATTGGGTATCATAAATAATGGACCAATCGGACTAACTCATAAACTGGAATTCAGAAAAACGTTGGATCTTCTTGAAATCGCAATTCAAAACGTTGGATCTTCTTGAAATTTGTAAATTTTCAATTGTTGTGTTAACAATTAATTATTGCCAACAATGGAATCCATGTATTGTGGAAATCGTTCGTATTCATCACATAGCATTTCAGAGTTGTCGATAATTTGTTTAATAATTTCCTCTCGACGCTTCGCTTTACTTAGTTCTCTTAATTCTGCATTGAAGAAAACTGCATTGAAGAAAATTGATGTAATGATCCGTAAATTCCATACAACAGAAATATCCCGATATCTCAATATTCCCAATATTTCGTCTATAATTGAGCTTGAAAAGTCTACAAACCACCTCAATAAATTCAATGGTGTTTGTTGAATAATTTTTCACTATTTTAATACACAAGTCGGCCAATTGGTGATTTTTGATTCCTTCACAGAGCACTTTCTTGCATATACATAAATTTTTTAATATAATTATAAATTTTACAAGTTAAAAAAGTGATCATTGTGTACCTATTTTTGTTTAAAACTATACTTAATAAAAAAAATTTAAAAAAAAAAACGATCTTTTGATTTACACCGATCCCTAAAAAGAAATCAAACTAATTATAAAAATTCCATTTACAATTATGGTACACCATATATACTCGCAAATTTTACAAAAATGTATCACTCTGTATATTTTTTAATGCTACATATTCTCTGACGAAATTTAATATTACAATTATATTATGCACCCAGCTAAAAATATATATATTCTTATGTTTTCTTAATAAAAAAAAAAATTTATTAATAATTTTTAAAAGTAATATTGGCGATCTGTTTTAAAAACACATTATTTGCTTGTTGGATATGATGTATGAGATTTTATTTGACGTCTTATGAATGACGTCTTCGATAAATTTGTGAAATGTATAGTAATGTTAATGTGTGATCTATACAGTACTCCGTTAAAAGTAAAGGTTTCTACGTTGTTAAAATCATATTTTGTAAATATGAATAAATTTTTTAAAAATCTTGTTCTTAAAACTTAATATGTAATAATAATCTTTGCTGATGATACAACTGTTTTTTCCGTAACAGTAATATACATCTACTTAGAGAAAACATTGTGCAAACTCTTTGTGATTTGCAAAAATGGTTTGAAAATAATACATTGAAACTAAACATTGACAAAACACAGTTGGTCTGTTTCAGGAACAATATAGGCAACATTCAGATTAAGGATCAAAAAATTGAATCATTTGACTATGCAAAGTTTCTTGGCATTTATCTTGATAACAAATTGGATGGGAAAAAACATATTGAATTTTTAACCAATAAGTTAGCTAAACTTAGTTTTGCGCTATATAAATTAAGAGATCTTGTGTCATTTGATATTTTGATACAAACCTATTATGCACAGATTCATTCGAATATAAAATATGGGATTTTATTTTGGGGAAATTCAGTGTTAGTAGAAAAAGTGTTACTTGGACAAAAGAGATGTCTAAGAATCATGGTAAATGCCAAATCTACGGAACACGCTCGTCCAATTTTCAGGGATTTAAAGATACTTACAGTGATTGATACTTATATTATGGAGTGTGCAATATTTGTGAAAAATAACTATCAATTATTTGAGAAATATCAGTACGATCATTCATACAATACACGAGGCGCGGATAAACTTGTAACTATTCAGTCAACAAAGACGTATATAAATATTGGAGTGCTAAACATGTGTATTAAAATTTTTAATAACATTCCAACACATTTAAAAAATTTAAATAATAGGCAATTTAAGAATGAATTAAAAAGTTTTTTGTTGACAAAGAATTTTTATAATATTAAGGAATTTATGGAATGACTTATTCTATGTACTCTGTACTTTATTGAATAAAGATTATTATTATTATTATTATTAATCATCTTAAAGTAGTTTTTTGAAACATTAATTCGATGATCTTAGAGTAGTTTTGAAACATTAATTTCTCGTTATAGATATTTTTTGGCCTTATTTAATTGTACAATGCTCCGTATATTTTAAGAAAATTTCCTTTTAATATTTTATATTTTATCTAACCAATGTATCTGTTTTTGTTAAATTTATTATTTTCTATTGTTTTAATTATAAAAATTAGTTTATATATATATATATACCTATGGCTTTAGTTTTGTGAGAGACTGTAATAGTAATTTATCTTAAATATGAAATTGTTTTATCAAATGTTGAATAAGCGTTTTTTGCATATTGTCACAATCCAATACCTATGTATTGTTATTATAAATTTTATTCTATGTTTAGCTATTAAAAAACAGTGAAAGCTCTCTTTGTACTTTAACGGATTTTTTTTTCCAGTGAACTCGGGAATTAACTATACAAAGCCATATTTAAATTTTTTCAATTCTAAAAGTCAAATTTTTTCACAGTAATTTCAAAACTCTTTCAAAACAGGGAAGCTTTGAGTCGCTCTTTAAAAATTATGAGAGTTATTTACTTTCCACCCTGTATATGTATTTTATCGATTATGCTATTAAATTACATTTTCAATTCGTTTGCTTAGAAATATATGTAATAATTTTTTTATTATTTACATATAGTAACAGAAAATTTTTAGGTGTTTTTATAAAATTAGACTACAAATAGTTTAAAAGCAGACATGGGTAATGCACAGAAAAGAGTTATAGAATTTCATATGCGATAATGCGATAGCGATAACGCGAAATATGCAATTATCAGCATTTTGCTATTTATGATTGTAACTTTGCATCGTTAAAATATATATAAATAATATTACATATACTTACATTGTTAAGAAATTATTTTTAATTTTTTATTAAATATAAATTAGAGTTTTGAAATTATTGTGAAAAAATTTGACTTTTAGAATTGAAAAAATTTAAATATGGCTTTGTATAGTTAATTCCCGAGTTCACTGGAAAAAAAAAAACCGTTAAATTTAAAGTACAAAGAGAGCTTTCGCTGTTTTTTAATAGCTAAACATAAAATAAAATTTATAATAACAACACATAGGTATTGGATTGTGACAATATGCGAAAAACGCTTATTCAACATTTGATAAAACAATTTCATATTTAAGATAAATTACTATTACAGTCTCTCACAAAACTAAAGCCATAGGTATATGTATAAACTAATTTTTATAATTAAAACAATAGAAAATAATAAATTTAACAAAAACAGATACATTGGTTAGATAAAATATAAAATATTAAAAGGAAATTTTCTTAAAATATACGGAGCATTGTACAATTAAATAAGGCCAAAAAATATCTATAACGAGAAATTAATGTTTCAAAACTACTTTAAGATCATCGAATTAATGTTTCAAAAAACTACTTTAAGATGATTACATATTAAGTTTTAAGAACAAGATTTTTAAAAAATTTATTCATTATTACAAAATATGATTTTAACAACGTAGAGACCTTTACTTTTAACAGAGTACTGTATAGATCACACATTAACATTACTATACATTTCACAAATTTATCGAAGACGTCATTCATAAGACGTCAAATAAAATCTCATACATCATATCCAACAAGCAAATAATGTGTTTTTAAAACAGATCGCCAATATTACTTTTAAAAATTATTAATAAATTTTTTTTTTATTAAGAAAACATAAGAATATATATATTTTTAGCTGGGTGCATAATATAATTGTAATATTAAATTTCGTCAGAGAATATGTAGCATTAAAAAATATACAGAGTGATACATTTTTGTAAAATTTGCGAGTATATATGGTGTACCATAATTGTAAATGGAATTTTTATAATTAGTTTGATTTCTTTTTAGGGATCGGTGTAAATCAAAAGATCGTTTTTTTTTTTTAAATTTTTTTTATTAAGTATAGTTTTAAACAAAAATAGGTACAAAATGATCACTTTTTTAACTTGTAAAATTTATAATTATATTAAAAAATTTATGTATATGCAAGAAAGTGCTCTGTGAAGGAATCAAAAATCACCAATTGGCCGACTTGTGTATTAAAATAGTGAAAAATTATTCAAAAAACACCATTGAATTTATTGAGGTGGTTTGTAGACTTTTCAAGCTCAATTATAGACGAAATATTGGGAATATTGAGATATCGGAATATTTCTGTTGTATGGAATTTACGGATCATTACATCAATTTTCTTCAATGCAGTTTTCTTCAATGCAGAATTAAGAGAACTAAGTAAAGCGAAGCGTCGAGAGGAAATTATTAAACAAATTATCGACAACTCTAAAATGCTATGTGATGAATACGAACGATTTCCACAATACATGGATTCCATTGTTGGCAATAATTAATTGTTAACACAACAATTGAAAATTTACAAATTTCAAGAAAATCCAACGTTTTGAATTGCGATTTCAAGAAGATCCAATGTTTTTTTGAATTCCAGTTTATGAGTTAGTCCGATTGGTCCATTATCTATGATACCCAATTTTGGATTGCTTTGCAGCCATGCCAGCATCTGCTCGTTCAAATTGTGAAATCTTGCCGGCAATGATATGTATCCAATTTCCAATTCCAATATTGTCTTCATTTTCGATGAATCGAATTTCGATGGCAGTTGACTGGCTCCCATTATTTTATATACTTTTCCAATTTCCATATCAGAAAGTTTAATCCATCGTTTAACAGCGCCAAGATGATTCAATTCCTCCACAAAATTTCCAGCCATTTTTTGAATTAAGTCTCTGTTTCCAGATGAAGCACCAGTAGTAATGGATTCCATTGTTGGCAATAATTAATTGTTAACACAACAATTGAAAATTCACAACAATAAGATTTAATGTTTTTCACTAAAGTTTCAAACAAGATTGCGATGAAGAAAATCTGTCGCGGTCTTTTATAGCAGAAAAATAGCCTAATGACGTCATTTATCACACTATGCAGCCATGCAGGTTAAAACCTGTTTTCAGATAAAAATATACAATCATATGATAAAATTCATTTTTGCATATTGGACAGAAATCTTCGCTATTAATATCAGCATTCCTGTTAATGACGTCAGCTGACAGTTTAAAGCTGTTTTCAGATAAAAATATGATAAACTTATGATAGCAACGCCATCTTTAATGGAATTTTGAATCTAGGTACTGAGTTCGCGGTAGCTCAGATTAGCAACGCCATCTTTTAATGGCTAGTTTAACTATCAAAAAGGATTTTCAGCACCATATTGATAATTTCTCAAACTTACACACAGGGATCACTATTATCCAGACTACCAGCGACATCTTGTACTGAATTTACAGAAAGGTGGCTGCGCCATCTCTTACAGAATTTTTTAATTCTTAGGTTAAAAAAATTTTGTTAGGTTAAACCAAATTTTGTTGGGTTCTGTTAGGTGAGATCAAGTTCCATTGGGTTCTATTAGGTTAGAAAAAATTTCACTAGATATTGTTAGGTTGGAGACCAAATTTTGCTCCACCCACCGCCGGAGGCTTCTAGAACCGCCTCGGTAGTTTTGCCTCCTGCCGAGGTCACTCAAAAAGTCGGCAGGAGGGAAGGAGGATCCAAAAACCCCATATTCCTACTACTGATGCTTCATCTGCACTCTACCATCGAAATCGGAACAGGTGGCAATCCTAAAGTATACAGGATCACAAAGGAAAAGAAAAATTTACCTAGATTTCATTAAAATAAGTATGTGATTAAATATGACAAAAAATTGTTTTATTTTGAACATTCAATACTACATTTTCTTTCTGCCTTCGAAAAATCAGCACCGAAATTGTCTGCCATTTTTATTTCTTTGCTTCTTATAGTAACAGCAACAATTATGCTTAAAGGCAGAAACGATGAAATGACTTCATAGGTATGTTTTTTTCTGCAAATTCGTAACACTCCAGTTTTCGAATGCAGCGCCCTCTGAGTGGCAGAAGTGAAAATTCTTACTTTTTATAAAGTAATTTCAATAATTAACTCAGTCTGCCTGACGATGAAATGACTTACTTTTTTATATATCATAAAAATCCCAAAAAATGAATTTTTTCTAAAATGCAGCGGGAAAAATTTCTGCCGCTTGTATTTCCTTTACTTTAAAGCTAATACAATTTTATTAGTACAAGAGGCAGACGTGATGCTATTATATAGGGTACCTATATTTTTTTACAATTTTGGAAAGCCCTCATTTAGTATCGCAGCAATATATTAATGGCAGAAATTTTTTTTATTATTTATTTTACTCAGATCTTCCTTATTATCGACTTCTGCCAGACGATGAAATCATATAGATTTTCCTGCCATCAGCTCCCTAGCTATTAGAAATTTTTCCGGCAAAAACAAAAATTAAATCAGGATATTCCGTACAAAAATGTAAACTAAAATGCGACACTAAAATATCTGAGTTTAATCGGAATATTTGTATAATAAAAACAGACAAGCGTGGGAAAAACTTCAGTCGGCAAAATATTGATATATAAAAGAAATTGTAAGAAACCATATAGTAAATTAAAATCCAAAAACAAAATAAAATTGTAGCAGCGAATCCCTAATAGTTACATATTCCTAATAGTTATAATATAAGAAAAGAAGAATAACATAATATTTTCAGTTAAATGTGTTTAATTACTTTTACTACTTAATGTCTAACAAATTATTATAAATTGATTATAATGGCTTAATTTATGCTCTATTAGTCCCATTGATTCGGTCGGAAATAGAATATTTTCAAAAAAATTAGTTTTTATATCTCGTAAACGATGCATCATAGCTCAAAAATAACGAAATTTTTGAAGGCTTAAGCGAAGCAAGTTGTGGGTATTCCGAACATACTGGGACTATCAAAACTTACTTTTCGTTATCGAAAATTATCGATACCGAGTTACTCATCATAAACTGATTATAATTGATTGATTCGAACTCACGGTTTTGTCATCAATAAAATAAATCAAAAAAATTAGTTTTCAATACTTTTCGAAAACGTAAACTTTTAATCGTAAATATCTCGTAAACAGTGCATCGTAGCTCAAAAATAAAGAAATTTTTGAAGGCTTAAGCGAAGCAAGTTGTGGGTATTCCTAACATATTGGGACTGTCAAAACCTATTTTTCGTTATCGAAAATTATCGATATCGAAGAAATCGATATTTTTAAAATTTTAACGTGTAAATTTCTGCATTTGCGTTATCATTTGTATCATAAAATTCTCTACAATTTTTGGTAGCTTTTATTTACTGTATTTTTTTTTTTATAATGACGGATTTAATTTACGCGACTTTTTATCTGCATAAATTGAATCCCCGTGAAACGGATATTCACGTAAATTGAGAGATCGGTGTCGCGGTCTTTAATTAAAAACGCATTTGTAAAATAATACAGTTAATTGTAAGTAATCGTAAAGTACAGCTAATTGTAAGTAATAGTAAAGTAATTGTAAATGGGTATATTCCCGGGAAAATTCCCAATGGGAATTTTCCCGTTGCCCATCTCTATCCGTAATACAGTTATGGAATGTGTTACTTTAAACAATCACAATTAAAAAATTATATAAAGCGAAATTTTCAAAATTTCTGAAAAGTATTAGTTGCAGATACAACTTTGGGTCACCAACAAAAAGTAATATTTTGTGAAATAATAAAGAAAAAATGTATTATTTGCAGATATAATATTATAATCCTAAACAGAATGCAATTTTATGTAAAATAACTAAAAAATTTGTGGTTGCAACTGCAATGAAAATTGAAACTATGAATTTTTTCGACAAAAATTTTATCACAACATTTAAAACTAACAGTTAGAATGAACCTGACAAAGTTTCAAAGTTCTAAGATAATTTGAAAAAAAGTTATTAGGTTTTAAATTTCTTCAAAATCTTATTTCTTCAGAATCTTAAAATTATTGATTTTGCAGTTGTAACAGTTTTATTCTCAAGGTGCGATATAGCATTCTTTGTTTTCCAAATTATCTCTGTAGAAAGCAGAAAGTTGACTGATTAAGCGGTTGAGGCGTAAAAGTTAAACAAACAAACTCAGTTTCATTTATATAATAATAGTTAGGATTTTCTCATGAAAATGTAGCTTTATATCAAATTAGGACTGTCAAAGGGATTCTGATGGCTATTGGCTAAATACCATAGTTTGCAAAAGTAAACCCCAAAATTCCACTTTCTCGAAATGCGACTTGAAGTAGCCCTTAATTCAAAACAATTTTATGAATTCTAACAAAATAAAAATTATACCATTCTTTCATATGTGCTTATCGTAAAATCATTATCAAATAACTAACTAAAACCAACAAAGGCTTTACAGCAAGAAAATAAAATTTTTTTGCTAGAAAACATGCAGCCTGTGTAACATTGCAGTTTTAATAAATAATATCAGGGTAACCAAGCCCGGCTCGGTGAAAATTTCATTTGTATGGAATTTGTTGAGAGTAGCAGATGTATCAACTGGTGATAGCTGGATACTTACCGATTGTTTATTTAATTATAGGATACAAATAGTATTTTTCAGCCTCTTCAATCGTAAGTTAGCATTTACATACCAGGTAGCTTGTCGCGTAAGCAACACTTTTACCGCCACTTATAATCTTAAAAAATCGGGCATTTACAAACTAAACTGTAAAGAATGTGATAGTTTTTACATTGGTCAAACTGGCAGAAGTTTTGAAACCCGCAGAGCCGAACACTTCAGATGCTACAGAAACAAGAAATCTGACTCCGCTTTTGCCAGAGATTTAGTCGACACAGGACACATACCGGAGAGAAACGTTACAGTTTTACACGAAGCAAATAAAGGACCCAGGCTAAATATTTTAGAAGCAATAGAAATTTACAAACACAATTCTGAATTACTTTTAAATGATTATACCGATATTTACAATTCCAATTTATTTTCTGTTTTATAATTTTTGTACACGACTGTTTCCTACTTTATTTGTTTATATATCACATGTCTCTAACTCACCTAAACTTGTTTTCGACTCCGCCCACTACTTGTATCCCTACTAATTTCCCATCATCTATTGCTACAATTTGTAAGTTAAGATTTATAATAAATAGGCATGTATCTGAATGTGATCTTTACACGTTTGAGAATGGTCATATTGACCGAAACATGTCATAAGAGTTTTATATTCAATAAAAGTGGTATTTTGTAAAGTGTTTTTTATTTACTAATATCAATTATTAGTTGCTTATAAGTAATAATGGAAGTTTATTTTGCGTATCATTAATAATGAAAATAATAAGTATACGATTTTCATATGAAAATTTACTAAAAATACGCCTTATAAGATAGTCGAGTCCTTTAAAAATACTATAAATTGTAACCACAATAAGCTACCAATAATTATTGCAAAATTTAATTATATCGTGGATACAAGTCCATGGTACCATTCGCTCATATAGTATTCATGTGCTGTATCAGTTATTTATGATCATAGACCGATGAACATTATTATATTTGTATACAGATATAGCATTAAGCCAGTTTATTGGGAGTTTTACTGAAATAATTAGTAGGGTGTGTTATGAGGAACATAATGTGTAGTCTATTATTCAGTAAGCAGGTCTATATTTATCGCAAGACAAAAATTGAATTGACGTACTCATTTTGAAAATAAAACCAATACAAAATTTGTCACCTTTTATTTATTTTTTAATTAATATGTACATATGTTAGAAAAAATAACATGCCTCGTGTTCGATTTGTGGTGTAAAAAATTCCAGTGCATTTGCGCATGTGCATTACTAAACCGCGCGAACATATTAGCAAAAATTTAAATATATAACGTCTACAAGTTTCCAAATATGGTAGTAAACGTCAAATAATTTGAATTCTTGTTTCCGCGGTTTAATAGTGCACATGCGCGAGAATTTTTTATACCACGAATCGAACACGGCCATGTATTATTTTGGGCTAAATAACATTATAAACCGTGAGCCAGCGACAGACAGGTGAATGGTTGTGATTTTTTTTTACCCGCCTTTTTGAGGAGCGGTCATCTGTAACATATATTCATTAAATACAATATAAAATTAACATTTATTAGTAGAAATATACATATACAAATTTATATATAGAATTCGGCATAAATTTATTGAAATTATTCGATAATTTTGTAATTTTTTTTAATGACATTTACCATGATTTGCGTATACACCTGAACATTTTTTTATACGGTGGATTGGGACCACATAAAAAAAAAATATATTCAAAAATATCATAAATAGCTATAAAAAGAATAGTTCGGTCCAGATTGTAAAGAAAACTTTTTTTATGCGGTGGATCGGGACTGCATAAAAAAGTTTCATCGAAAATACATAACTCAAAACGCTCAAAATCTCACAATTTCAATAGAAGTTGCTCTTCTAAACAAGATAAAGCCTTAATTTACACGTAGAAACATTTTATTTCATATTTATAATATTATAAAAATTTTGAAAAATACATCTGTAAAAAAATTAAATGATGCAATAACTTATGTTCTGTTATATGTGTTAAAGCTTTAGAATAATACACATTTATTATTCAGTAATTGCATTTTATTAAACAAAAATATAAAAAATTAATAAGATGTAATTATTGGCAGGGTGTGAAGTATATGGTGGGGACAATTAAATCGATTGCAGCGTGAGTAGTGGAGAAAACAAGCATTAATACAGGCCCATATGTGTTTATAGTGTAACAAAAAATATTAAATAAAAATATTTACATTGATCCACTTTGATTATAAACGCAATATGTCGTTCCTTATTTATCTGTCAACAGTATTAACGTTTACGCGTCAATCCAAATACAGAATTAAAAATATTTGATGTATTTTAACTCACATGCAATGATGTTTCATAAGGAATTAAAGTTATTGATGTTTGTCTTATGACTCTACATTCAATTAAATGATTTATGCCAGCATTTCTGAATTCTCGTATTTCCCTGACGTGCTTCACCATCACCAGCAACTTTTTCCTCTGTATAGTCCGGGGTTGGAAGGAAATACTGTCTTGATAATTATATCCATGTTAACATTGAGAATTATTTATTTACTTTTTTAATACAACTACTAGCTGACCCGGCCACGTGTTGCTGTGGCTCAGTAGTTATAATTGATTGAATTAATTTTTTCGTATCATTTCGAACGATACACTGCACAATTATAACACAATACACAGTATAATTATAAAAATCATTGACATCGTTAACATAAATATGACGTGGAATAGAATGTATAATCTAGAAATCGAAATAGAGCGCCATCTACCGAACATGGCATGCATTTGTATTGAAATATTACTATGTTCTACCAACTAAAATTTTCCCATAAAAATATATGTTATAGAGTACTAAGAGACATATTATTGAACAAAAAATGGTGGATGTCGCTAACGCGTAAGTGCCAAAAAAAAATTTACTTAAATTTAAAAATTTAAAAAAATTAGTATAATAACGGGATATAATGTTAATTTTTTTTTATTACTTTGCCTAAGGTGGGTACACAATGTATATTAAACTCAAATAAATCGGCTCAGTAATTTTGTCAAAAAAAAATTTTTTTTCAAAAATTTTTGTCTCTTTGTGTATTCATAAACTATTAGCCTCAGAGGGTTGAAATTTGGCAGGAATGCATCTGGGGCTAAGAAGTATTATTTCCTATAAAAACAATTAATTTTGCGTCAAGGGACCTTTTCCTTATCTTACCCGGCTATGCCCTTTCTTCAGCTTTTTAATTTGCGCCCTATTTGGTGTAATTGACGGACAATGTGACCACACGTCCATTTAAATTTGATATACTGAAATTTTGTACAAAATCAGTTCCTTAGCGTTTCATTTCGCTTCCTCGACGACTCTAAAGTATTATTCATATTTTTAAGTCAATTCATATTTTTATAGCATATCTAATTTTCATATGTATGGAATTTGCTGAAAACAGCAGAAGTGCCAATTGATGATAACTGGACAATCCAGTTGTTTATTTCTTTATAGGATACAAATAGTATTTTGCACAGTAGGTAAGTAAATTTCATAGTAGTCGTAGGTAAAAATATTATTGGTGGTATCTACAGAAATACTTATTAATACTTACAAAAATTCCAAAATTATTTTTCTCCAAATGCTTAACAACAAATTAATTTGCATGATTTTTTTATAAATTTTTCTACAGATATCTGTATACAGTAATAAAAAATTGATATTTTGCGGTTTTTCGTAAATTTCTATGGTTAGACTAAAAGTTTTGCAAAATCCTTTCTTAGCGAGCGCCTACGATCTAACAGGGGCATACATACCAAATTTCAAGTTTTTAGGTATTATAGTTCTGGAGATTTCGTGATAGGTGAATGGTGGCGGCTTTTATATAATAGATAAACAGTTAATTTGCAAAAAAAATTATTAAGGTCAATAATTGAGATAAAAACTATCCGATATTTTAAGTTGAACCAAATTACAGATAGTTACCAAATTTGATCAAAATCGGTTCAGTAGTTTCGGAGTTTATTCCAGCTAAACATCGTGATATGAGATTTTTATATAATTATATAGATTATACTTCATCCAGTATTTTATACCTCAATTTTTTTTTTTAATATTTTAAATATATTAGTAGTAGGAATATGGGGCTTCTAGATCCTCCTCCCCTCCGCCCGATTTTTAACGACTGTTAGAGGAGATAGGTAAGCTATGTCGTCTAGGTGGCGTTGCTGGTCTGAACCACTGTGAACTCTGTATCTTGATTCAAAATTCCATGAAAAGATGGCGTTGCTGGTCTGAACTACTGTGAACTCTGTACCTTGATTCAAAATTCCATGAAAAGATGGCGTTGCTAGTCGGAACCACAGCGAATTCTGTACCTAGATTCAAAATTCCATGAAAAGATGGCTCTCGTAGTCTAGATCCTGTGTGTAAGTTTGAAAAATTGTCAATAGATGGCATCGAAAACCTTTTTTCGATAGTTAAAAGATGACACTGCTAGTCTGAACCACCGCGAACTCTATACCTTGATTCAAAATTTTATCATATTTTTATCTGAAAACAGGTTTAAAGTTGTATAAATTGTCAGCTGACGTCATTAGAAGATTTCTGTCTAATATGCAAAAATGAATTTTATCGTATGATTTCATATTTTTATCTGAAAACGGGTTTATACAGGTTTTCTCTAAATAAAAACACATTTTTTTTTGTTTTAATAAATTTATTTAAAAGAAATATTTTACAATAAAAATGTTTAAATGTTATTACGATAATATTTGTATATGGATATGACATTTTCCATGGCGCAAGTTGCTCCGGAATGATGGCCGCATCGAGGGCTAGTGTATGTTGATGTTATGATTACCTCGATTCTTTGTTGATACCCATCCCTAAACCATGTTTTACATTCTAATTGATTATAGCAGATTAACCAGTTTTGGTGTTTAATAAAAAAAATTTAAAAAATCGATTCTTTGTTGATACCCGTCTCTAAACCATGTTTTACATTCTAATTGATTATAGCAAATTAAACAGTTTTGGTGTTTAATAAAAAATTCAAAAAATCGATTCTTTGTTCATACTCATCTCTAAATCAAGATTGATTAGTGGTTAATATTTCCCAAAATGAAAAAGTTAAATTTTTTCATAATAATTTCAAAACTTTATAACTTTATAAAAAATAATTTCTGAACTAGGTATGTATGTATATTTTATATATCTTTTAACGAACACAAAGGTATAAAACATATTAGGAATTCGCTGATATGCATATTTCATATAGGTAAGAAATGGGGGTCGCCTTGCTTTCAACTACCGTATTTCAACTACTTTTTCAAGGTCACCATTTTCACTTCGGATATTTTCGGCTTTCATCGCTAATATTCGCACCCGTCCAATATAAATATATTTAGTGGGATTTTATGTTTTTAGTTAGTTATTAAAAATAGTTGAAAGAGTGAAGATGAGCTCGTCCAAAATGTATAGTATTTCTCAGCTGTTTGGAAATAAATTAAAACCAACTAACGAGAGGTTTGGATTGTGGTTATTGTTGGAAAATTTGGATAACAACAATCTGATTACTGATATTGGGAATATAAATTATACAGAAGAAGAAAAGCTATTGTCCAACAGAATTTAAAACTGCTAACACCAATTACAGAACCTTTTTGTGACAATATAATGTTTGTGAAAATAAGTGATATTCGGAATTGTGAAGAACGAGTGCTAAAGGAAAACAGTTTTATTGTGAAAAAAGAAATATGTGGTGCTTTTAATAGTTACTTACGAGGAAAATTTTCTAAATTTATTTCTACAAGACATACAGTAAAAGCAAAACTACCTTTTCTTTTACAAAGTGAAAATAAAATGGCAAAAGGAGTTAAAGAAATTATTGGAAAGGAAGAAATGGAAAATATTAATAAAAAATACATAAATCCAATATGTATTCCGTATAAAGTGGAACTAGCGGACGTTAAGGTGGAGACTCTACTGGAAGAACTGCCAAACGTTTTAAATCAACTTAAAGTGGACGACTACTATCTTTTAGATTTGGACATAACACAGGATTTTGCGGGAATATTTAACAAGATAGAAATGTGTCAATTTTTAACGAATAATTGTAACTTCTGTTATCAAGGAGAGTACAAAGAGAATTGCAATGTAATTGTGGATAATGATAAAACAGTTGGAATTGATTGCTTAACATGGCTAAATTCGAATGCTAGAATTAAAATATATAACAAATTTGTCTGCCAAATAACAAGTCCTGGAGTCAATAAACAAATTGGTAATCACATCATTGACTTTATCAGTTGTCCAGATATGCGATTAAACGAAACATTTTCATCTGTTTTGGCTAAGGAACACGGAGGAACACGGAGTTACAAGATTGGAAGCAACAATATATAACTATAATATTGGAAATTATTATAAGATGGAAAATACATTTAATCCATTAGAAGATTAGATAGAAAGGAATTACAAGACACTAATATAGATTTAAATTACAAGATAAAAATTAAATTGGATAAGATTAAGACCACAGCTAGTAAAAATAAAGAGAGAGTTGTATTTTGTGTATAAAATGTATGTTTTTATTCCAATAATAAATAAATATAAAAATTCTACAATTTTTGTAAGTTTTTTATAAAACCTCATAATCCTTCTCATAGTACAGTGCCATCGGTCATACTCGTATATTCCCAATAAGTTAATCGTTGCTATTTACACCAGACACCAAAGAACACCAACTAAAATGACACCAAAAAAATACACCAAATGACACCAAAAATACACCAAATTACACCAAAAAAATTACACCAAATTACACCAAAATTACACCAAATTACACCAAAATGACACCAAAAATACACCAATTAACACCAAAATTACACCAAAAATACACCAAAAATACACCAAATAACATCAAAATTACACCAAAAATACACCAAATGACACCAAACTTACACCAAAAATACACCAAATGACACAAAAATTATACCAAATGACACCAAAATTACATCAAAAAGACACCAAAGAGTCACTCCCAAATGAGTCACTCCCAGAGAGTCACTTCCATAAGAGTCACTCCCAAAAAGAGACACTCCCAAAAAGAGACACTCCCAAAAAGTGTCACTCCCATAATGAGTCACTCCCTAATTGAGTCACTCCAAAATGAGTCACTCCCAAAAAGAGTCACTCACAAAATGAGTCACTCCCAAAAAGATTCACTCCCAAAAAAGAGTCACTCCCAAAAAGAGTCACTCCCAAAAGAATCACTCCCAAAGAGAATAGTTATTTCTAACGGTATTATAGATAAAATATAGAATGAATATGTAAGATTTTAGGTTAAGATTTAAGCTTTTTAGTTTTAACGGTACGGCGTTTAGTAAAAACAGGTAAACTAATATTGATTTTGATGCAGTTTTCATATTTGATATTAATATTGATACTGATATTAATATTTTGATTGGTCAAACCATTTTCACCCTATTTCAAATTTCACCCCCAATTTTATCGTCAAGACCCCTCTAATAGGTCCGACCCTGGATTTGAGTATGCCAATAGAAAGGTCTTTAAAAATAAAGAATTATACCAATTTAAATTTTTCCTCTAGTTGTTATAGTTTTCGAATAATTTGATAAAATTAAATTTTCACCCCAACTTCGAAGGTCGATTTCACACCTTAAATGGTTTTTATGGCAGATAAAAAAAATATGTGTATGGTATTTTTGTTTGTTCTACACACCAGTTAAGTCTCATCAAAATCGGTAATTGTTACTTGAAGACCTATCCCTCTCAGTAGGTGTCATTTGGTATAATTTTGGTGTCTTTTGGTGTATTTTTGGTGTAAGTTTGGTGTCATTTGGTGTATTTTTGGTGTAATTTTGGTGTTATTTGGTGTATTTTTGGTGTAATTTTGGTGTTAATTGGTGTATTTTTGGTGTCATTTTGGTGTAATTTGGTATAATTTTGGTGTAATTTGGTGTAATTTTTTGGTGTAATTTGGTGTATTTTTGGTGTTATTTGGTGTATTTTTTTGGTGTCATTTTAGTTGCTGCCCTTTGGTGTCTGGTGTAAATAGCAACGGTTAACTTATTGGGAATAAACTTTCCGTCAATTTTGTCCACATTTTGGCAATCGAAACAGAATATATTGGCGCATTTTGGAAGTAGCGTTTATTATCTTCTAATAACGTTAAGCAATCTTCTAATGGATTAAATGTATTTTCCATCTTATAATAATTTCCAATATTATAGTTATATATTGTTGCTTCCAATCTTGTAACTCCGTGTTATATTTTACAATATACGTTATATTTTACAATTCGAAAACTTGGATGCATTGTATATATCGAATTACTGGTTAGAAAAGGAATTACAAGACACTAATATAGATTTAAATTGCAAGATAAAAATTAAATTGGATAAGAGTAAGACCACAGCTAGTAAAAATAAAGAGAGAGTTGTATTTTGTGTATAAAATGTATGTTTTTATTCCAATAATAAATAAATATAAAAATTCTACAATTTTTGTAAGTTTTTTATAAAACCTCATAATTCTTCTCATAGTACTAGTGCCATCGGTCATACTCGTATATTCCCAATAAGTTAACCGTTGCTATTTACACCAGACACCAAAGGGCAGCAACTAAAATGACACCAAAAAAATACACCAAATGACACCAAAAATACACCAAATTACACCAAAAAAATTACACCAAATTACACCAAAATTATACCAAATTACACCAAAATGACACCAAAAATACACCAATTAACACCAAAATTACACCAAAAATACACCAAATAACACCAAAATTACACCAAAAATACACCAAATGACACCAAACTTACACCAAAAATACACCAAATGACACCAAAATTATACCAAATGACACCTACTTAGAGGGATAGGTCTTCAAGTAACAATTCCCGATTTTGATGAGACTTAACTGGTGTGTAGAACAAACAAAAATACCATACACATATTTTTTTTATCTGCCATAAAAACCATTTAAGGTGTGAAATCGACCTTCGAAGTTGGGGTGAAAATTTAATTTTATCAAATTATTCGAAAACTATAACAACTAGAGGAAAAATTTAAATTGGTATAATTCTTTATTTTTAAAGACCTTTCTATTGGCATACTCAAATCCAGGGTCGGACCTATTAGAGGGGTCTTGACGATAAAATTGGGGGTGAAATTTGAAATAGGGTGAAAATGGTTTGACCAATCAAAATATTAATATCAGTATCAATATTAATATCAAATATGAAAACTGCATCAAACTCAATATTAGTTTACCTGTTTTTACTAAACGCCGTACTGTTAAAACTAAAAAGCTTAAATCTTAATCTAAAATTTTACATATTCATTCTATATTTTATCTATAATACCGTTAGAAATAACTATTCTCTTTGGGAGTGATTCTTTTGGGAGTGACTCTTTTTGGGAGTGACTCTTTTTTGGGAGTGAATCTTTTTGGGAGTGACTTATTTTCGGAGTGACTCTTTTTGGGAGTGACTCATTTTGGAGTGACTCAATTTCAGAGTGACTCATTTTGGGAGTGACTCTTTTTGGGAGTGACTCTTTGGGAGTGACTCTTATGGGAGTGACTCTCTGGGAGTGACTCTCTGGGAGTGACTCATTTGGGAGTGACTCTTTGGTGTCTTTTGGATGTAATTTTGGTGTCATTTGGTATAATTTTTGTGTCATTTGGTGTATTTTTGGTGTAAGTTTGGTGTCATTTGGTGTATTTTTGGTGTAATTTTTGTGTTATTTGGTGTATTTTTGGTGTTATTTGGTGTAATTTTGGTGTTAATTGGTGTATTTTTGGTGTCATTTTGGTGTAATTTGGTGTAATTTTGGTGTAATTTGGTGTAATTTTTTTGGTGTAATTTGGTGTATTTTTGGTGTCATTTGGTGTATTTTTTTGGTGTCATTTTAGTTGGTGCCCTTTGGTGTCTGGTGTAAATAGCAACGATTAACTTATTGGGAATATACGAGTATGACCGATGGCACTGTACTATGAGAAGGATTATGAGGTTTTATAAAAAACTTACAAAAATTGTAGAATTTTTATATTTATTATTGGAATAAAAACATACATTTTATACACAAAATACAACTCTCTCTTTATTTTTACTAGCTGTGGTCTTAATCTTATCCAATTTAATTTTTATCTTGTAATTTAAATCTATATTAGTGTCTTGTAATTCCTTTCTATTTAATCTTCTAATGGATTAAATGTATTTTCCATCTTATAATAATTTCCAATATTATAGTTATATATTGTTGCTTCCAATCTTGTAACTCCGTGTTCCTTAGCCAAAACAGATGAAAATGTTTCGTTTAATCGCATATCTGGACAACTGATAAAGTCAATGATGTGATTACCAATTTGTTTATTGACTCCAGGACTTGTTATTTGGCAGACAAATTCGTTATATATTTTAATTCTAGCATTCGAATTTAGCCATGTTAAGCAATCAATTCCAACTGTTTTATCATTATCCACAATTACATTGCAATTCTCTTTGTACTCTCCTTGGTAACAGAAGTTACAATTATTCGTTAAAAATTGACACATTTCTATCTTGTTAAATATTCCCGCAAAATCCTGTGTTATGTCCAAATCTAAAAGATAGTAGTCGTCCACTTTAAGTTGATTTAAAACGTTTGGCAGTTCTTCCAGTAGAGTCTCCACCTTAACGTCCGCTAGTTCCACTTTATACGGAATACATATTGGATTTATGTATTTTTTATTAATATTTTCCATTTCTTCCTTTCCAATAATTTCTTTAACTCCTTTTGCCATTTTATTTTCACTTTGTAAAAGAAAAGGTAGTTTTGCTTTTACTGTATGTCTTGTAGAAATAAATTTAGAAAATTTTCCTCGTAAGTAACTATTAAAAGCACCACATATTTCTTTTTTCACAATAAAACTGTTTTCCTTTAGCACTCGTTCTTCACAATTCCGAATATCACTTATTTTCACAAACATTATATTGTCACAAAAAGGTTCTGTAATTGGTGTTAGCAGTTTTAAATTGCTGTTGGACAATAGCTTTTCGTCTTCTGTATAATTTATATTCCCAATATCAGTAATCAGATTGTTGTTATCCAAATTTTCCAACAATAACCACAATCCAAACCTCTCGTTAGTTGGTTTTAATTTATTTCCAAACAGCTGAGAAATACTATACATTTTGGACGAGCTCATCTTCACTCTTTCAACTATTTTTAATAACTAACTAAAAACATAAAATCCCACTAAATATATTTATATTGGACGGGTGCGAATATTAGCGATGAAAGCCGAAAATATCCGAAGTGAAAATGGTGACCTTGAAAAAGTAGTTGAAATACGGTAGTTGAAAGCAAGGCGACTCCCATTTCTTACCTATACGAAATATGCATATCAGCGAATTCCTAATATGTTTTATACCTTTGTGTTCGTTAAAAGATATATAAAATATACATACATACCTAGTTCAGAAATTATTTTTTATAAAGTTATAAAGTTTTGAAATTATTATGAAAAAATTTAACTTTTTCATTTTGGGAAATATTAACCACTAATCAATCTTGATTTAGAGATGAGTATGAACAAAGAATCGATTTTTTGAATTTTTTATTAAACACCAAAACTGTTTAATTTGCTATAATCAATTAGAATGTAAAACATGGTTTAGAGACGGGTATCAACAAAGAATCGATTTTTTAAATTTTTTTTATTAAACACCAAAACTGGTTAATCTGCTATAATCAATTAGAATGTAAAACATGGTTTAGGGATGGGTATCAACAAAGAATCGAGGTAATCATAACATCAACATACACTAGCCCTCGATGCGGCCATCATTCCGGAGCAACTTGCGCCATGGAAAATGTCATATCCATATACAAATATTATCGTAATAACATTTAAACATTTTTATTGTAAAATATTTCTTTTAAATAAATTTATTAAAACAAAAAAAAATGTGTTTTTATTTAGAGAAAACCTGTATAAACCCGTTTTCAGATAAAAATATGAAATCATACGATAAAATTCATTTTTGCATATTAGACAGAAATCTTCTAATGACGTCAGCTGACAATTTATACAACTTTAAACCTGTTTTCAGATAAAAATATGATAAAATTTTGAATCAAGGTATAGAGTTCGCGGTGGTTCAGACTAGCAGTGTCATCTTTTAACTATCGAAAAAAGGTTTTCGATGCCATCTATTGACAATTTTTCAAACTTACACACAGGATCTAGACTACGAGAGCCATCTTTTCATGGAATTTTGAATCTAGGTACAGAATTCGCGGTGGTTCCGACTAGCAACGCCATCTTTTCATGGAATTTTGAATCAAGGTACAGAGTTCACAGTGGTTCAGACCAGCAACACCATCTTTTCATGGAATTTTGAATCAAGGTACAGAGTTCACAGTGGTTCAGACCAGCAACGCCACCTAGACGACATAGCTTACCTATCTCCTCTAACAGTCGTTAAAAATCGGGCGGAGGGGAGGAGGATCTAGAAGCCCCATATTCCTACTACTTATATTTTTATTACTCATGCGGGAGAAGTACTAACTTGGCGCACACGTTTCTGTACGCAAAATAGCTGTTTGCCCACTGTACTCTTCTCACATACTTTTTTGCGTGCAGAAAGTAAACTTTCCGCACGCAAATTGACAATAAAACACGCAGAGCCGTCTCTTGATTTTTCATTTAATAAATATTTCATAATTATTTCTATGTATAGAAACCACCAACAAAGTAATTTAAACAATATTTAATTCAGAAAAAAAGACGAACACTCAAAAATATTATTTTAAAAAGTAATAAAAATGTCAAAAATAGTAATAATAATAGAAAAAAGTATGTGAAATTCGTAATAAAAAATAGTATATGCAACTCGTGCGGGATTGTCGATTGCCCCACTTAAGCTAATAAGCGCACTCACCACGTTCGTGCGCTCAACTTCGCTTTCGTGGGTAATCGACAATTTCCCGCACTTATTGCACAATATACTATTATCGACCAGTTTTTCCGCACATATGAAAAAATAGTATGTGCAACTCCTGCGGAATTGTCGATTGCCCACACAAGCGAATGAGCGCACTCACTATGACAATTTCCCGCACTTATTGCACAATATACTATTATTTCCACGGTTACCATTATTTATATTCGTTAATGAGCCTGAAAAAATGTATATTATAAATGTCGTTGCCATCACGCACCCAGCCAATATTGCGTCCGTACAATGCGCGTTTCGTTTGTTTTGTTTCTGAATGTGTGTATGTATTCCAGCTACAGTAGATGTATGCGACTAATTATTCTCTATGAATATACTGTGTGAGTTTTTCGGGAGTTGCCATTCGATTTATTCCTAAAATATGCATCTAATCGAAAAAAAGTTTATACAAAAAATATTCAAAATAGAGGGGGTCATTCAGGAAAAATTGTTCCAGACTTCTAGGACCTACGGTTTTTTCAGAATAGAAAAAAATTTTTTTTTCAAATGGAAACATGTTAAGATGTTTTTTAAAAATTAGTTTATTATTTCAAATTACCAATTATCCTCCGCATTCCAAATAATTTTTTTTTTCAAATTTTTGATTTTTTGTAAAATTTGTGTTTATTACTATTAAAAGAAATCAAAAAACCACTTTTAAATTTTTAGTTTTTTTTTTTTACTGACAAAACTTGATGTCGACTATAGTAGACATTTGGAATAACGCTTACTCAACTGACATCTAAAAAATGTTAATTTCTTAAGAATTTATGGAAATAGTTGGTTAAGAAAATACAATAGATGAATGGATAACATGTGTAATAATTACAAAATAATTATTGTAATGATAATGAACACATGAGAGTTTACACATTTATAAGAGGGTTCACTTTCCAAAGTTTGGAAGCAGCATTTTGCGCTGGAGCCACTTCATTGTCATAAACAACTTTTAAATTTCTCATGATAGCAAAAAATTGGTTTCTGGGCAAGATTGCAATGGAAGAAACCATTGTTTTGTGATGATAGTACATTCTTGTTCTTGGAAGTCCCATTACGGACATTTTGATGGAGGTACCAAAAAACCTTTTTGTTTGCTCATTATTTGAAATTGGCGGGCGCCCTTTTTTCAGTATAGCTACGATTGGTTTTTTCTGTAACCAGATTGAAAATATCTTCAGAAATGTACTTACTACATAAACATATTTTTTAATTATTACGTAGCCGGTTTCCAAATGTCGACTATAGTAGACCTAAAAATTTCTGGCGTTACTATGACAACCAAACTCATGAAACATTCTAAACAAATATCTTATTTCCCTCTCTGGACATTCATAATAACATATTAACCCCCACATATTAAAAAATAATTTATTTAATGTACTAAAAAATTATTTATATTCACGAAGACGCTAGGAACTACCCTTTGTAGCGATGCGCTATTTTCAAACTGCTGTTGAATATTAACAATGAACGTGGATCCAACTGAAAAAAATTCTGTAATATGCTGCTATCTATGAGGAAGACAGTGGTAGTCCTGTCAGTGCTGTCAACCCACTCTGAAGCGGTAATAAAAATTCCCTACGAAACGTTGTTTTATGTGGACTACGGTCGACGGTTGGAACGAGGAGGTTAGGCTAAAATTTTCATTATTTTATTTCATATTTTTGAGAAATTGCATTTTTAAGTTTTAATTTTCAAAACCCGTGGTCAAGTTTATTTAACCCTAGAATCATACGTTAGTCTATGAGAAACGTTAATCATACATCGGCGTCATTTTGACGAATGGACTTTTTACGAAGAGTTTTAGAGTTTACTTGCAAAAGACATTTTTTTTACATAACAATACTACAAACGCGAACAAAATATTTACAAAAATTGGATTTGGAAAAATTTTTTAATATAAATATTTATTAATTTTTTTAATATTTTTATCAAAGCATATTTTCAATATAAAAATTAAAAAATAGATAAATACATCAATTGTATCATAAGACATGTCTTTCAAATAATTAATTTATGAACTGTTATGAGTCGGTGGACATGTGTGACTTTACAGAATGTGAAATTTCCCGGTCACAAATATTCCCGTAGATATGTAGTTATTTCCTGATTAGGTACATTTGTAAATTTTCTAAAATTTGTTAGTAATTTTTCGAATAAGATCTCAAAAAATAATGAAATTAAATTATTTTCCACAAAATAAATTGTTAATCTTTTATTAAGTCACTTGAAACGCATTTTTTGGTTTCCGATTCAATATATTAAAACTTCAGTATTATGTCGTCTCTATAAGTCAAACCGCTGTAATCACCTTTTATATTATCATTATCATTGAATAAATTAATCATAACATCCATATCTTTAATAAACTTTAGAAAAATTAGGAAAACTTTTATATATAAAGTGCAAACTCTCTAAAAAAAAACATCGGTTAATCATACATCGTCGTCCTTTTGACGCACACTATTTCAAAACAAACAAAACGACAGCAATTATAAACAAAATTTATACATTTACTGTGTTATAGTAAATAAATTAGATAACAGAAGTTTCACAGCAAGCAGGCACCGACAAGTTGTAGTATTGGAGCAGGTAGAGAAGTTCGTTCGTCATTTTGACGAGTACGTATGATTCTAGGGTTAATCGAACGCAAAAAACACGGATAATTTGCAATTTACATTCAGAACACCCAAAATAACTAGTGATGGTGTGTTCGCAATAAGCTGTTACAATAAGACCAAATTTATTAATTAAATACATTAATTATCAAAATAATTTGTAATTTTTCCTCAAATAGTAAACTTAATATTTAATAAACAGGTTATTAGATTACAACTGCAGTTGTAATATTTAATATTACACCATATTAAAGAAGTCAAAATTAGTTACGTGTGAAACTGGCATTATGTATTTCCAAAACTAAATGATGGCGGACTTAGATTAGGCACAGATGTCATTTGTCAAATTATTAAACGATTTTTTTTTTTGTTAAAGTAAAATAATTGTCCAAAAAATATTTTAATACAACATTTTTCGAGATTGCCGTATATATTTTAACAATATGTCTCTAAGACATGCATTTTAAACAAATACTTATATAACCTTAATTTCTTTTCCAGTAAGAACGCCTTTAGTGAAGGTTGTTCAAAGTTCAAAATAATCGCCGATTTTATTACAATTTTAACATCTTTAAAACGTGTTCTGTATTAAAACGGTTCTTCATATTATGAAAACGACAGTATTTAATAAAGTTTTTAATAAAATTACATAAATTTTAATTACAACCACTTCCTAAATAAAATATAATAAATAAATATACTTAAAGGATAATTTTATTAATTCTAATTACTTTAGTGTGTAATCAAATTGCCTAATTGTTTTATTGCTTCCGAGACTACCTACTAAAGCAAATTTTTACTAAAATAAAATTTTTTACGCAAATTTTACGTTTTCTATTCAAATCAAACTATCAAACTATTCGATTGTTTGTAATGAAATTTTTAGAAATTATGCAGTTTGGTTCCTAGATGGTCCCCTATGAATTTAATCGAAATCGCAGTAACGGTAGCTACGTCGCTACCATGCCATTCCATTAATATACTAAATTGCACCAAGTGGCATAATTTCTGAACTATTCAATTCATTTTTATGAAATTATCAGAAATTATGCGGTATGCTTCCTAGATGGTTCCCTACAAATTTCATTGCATTCAGAGTAATAGTATCCACGGCACTACCATGAAATCCCATTAAATGTCAATATCTTATTTACTGCTAGCCCAATTTCGCTCAATTTTTTATGAATCGTTTTGTTTATTTATTTTTATTAATTTATATACCTATATTAAATTACACAAAGATATATTGAGCATTAAATTACCAAAGTGCTTTTACAAGTACGAGAAAGCTGTGTGCCACAACCCATTGGCAGCCTACAGTGGACTTTCGGAGATTTTCCAATCGCAAATTGTCCATATTTCAGTGTTAGAGATTTAAACATCGTATATTTACGTCACACGAACATTGTATTCACAAAAATTGTGTGTTTGCAGTTTTCGGGTGACGTAAACATGCGATGTTTAAATCCCTATCACTGCAATATTGAGAATTTTTGATTGGACAATCTCCGAAAGTCAACTGTATTTTAGTATCTTACAAAACTGCGAAGTTTTTTTATTTTAGTTTGTGAAAATGGAACAAAAACAGGTCGATTAGACTTTTTACATACATTTGAAATCTGCAAACAAAATTGTAATATATTTAACTTTTAACCTCCTTTCGCAAAATTAACCCCCTAATTTTAACCCCCAACTACCCCTCTTGATGTAATTTGAATAAATTGCATATCAATAGATAGCTCTTTAAAAAAGACCAATATCGTCAATTTAAACTTTTACTCTATCTCTTCCTATCTCTTACCGTTTTCGAGATATTTGAAACATTAAATTTTACCCCAATTTTTGAAGAGCGAATTAACCCTTTCAAACCGTTTTTCTGAAAATAAAAAAAATACGTGTCGCTTATTTTTTAGTGTTCTAGAACTTATTCAAGTTTCGTCAAAATCGATAGGTTCGTCCTTGAGATCTTTACTTGTTAGTAACATATCGCGCCTTTTCTGTCTCAAACTCGTATAAGGTTTTTTGACGGTTTTGAGTTAAAAAGTCATACATGTACATAATACACTTCCCCATATGGTGCACTAAGAAATATTGCAAAATAGTTAATGGAAAAATAATTATTCAATTAAATACAAACTTGTACCACATGAACTAAATTTAGTTTTCTGACAAAACCTGGTATATGGTATACGAGCTTGTGTAAAATTATTTTTTGAAATAAGTAACATTTTTATCAGCATACCCTCGTACTTGACCAAGATACAACTATCTGACACTAGAGTTCGCAGGTGCTGTACACCACAAATCCAATGGTACGTAGTGGTCGGTGCAAATTTAAGGGGAAGTACGTAAAATCGGAAGATCAGGAGCGTCAGTAAACTTTTATTTGAGGGGTTGGTAAATATTATTTATTATATAAACAAGTACATAAATAAGTACAGTACGCTTCAAAAAGTGATCGAACACTCTCACTCAGGGGGGAGGGTACCAACACTTTTGACACCGCACTGTACTTAATGTTGTGGTAAACTGCCGTGTCAAAAGTGTGGGCACCCCCTCGGGATTAAGGTGTTCGATCACTTTTTGAAGCGTACTGTACTTATTTAAGCGCGCGCGGGTTGGAGTCAAAAGTCAAGATTTGTAACGGGGGGGTGCCCACACTTTTGACACGGCAGTGTACCACAACATTAAGAACAGTGCGGCGTCAAAAGTGTGGGCACCCCCCTGATTTAGAGTGTTCGATCACTTTTTGACACGTACTGTACTTATTTATATATAATATGTACTTGTTTATATAATAAATAATATTTACCAACCCCTCAAATAAAAGTTTACCGACGCTCCTGATCTTCCGATTTTACGTACTTTCCCTTAAATTTGCACCGACCACTACGTACCATTGGATTTGTTGTGTACAGCACCTGCGAACTCTAGTGTCAGATAGTTGTATCTTGGTTAAGTACGAGGGTATGCTGATAAAAATGTTACTTATTTCAAAAAATAATTTTACACAAACTCGTATACCATATACCAGGTTTTGTCAGAAAACTATCAGAAAAAATGTAGTTTCGAGAAAAACGCGTTTAAAATTTAAGTTACTAGTTATACTATCGGAATATGCAAAAAAAAAAATCGATTTATTTCACAAACTCGTATATTGAAAAAAAAAGTGGGCAGCAAACTCGTATTTACTAAAAACATCGATAGCTTGTAATTTAAAACATTTAAATGTCTGCTTCATGTCTACATAGGTAGCAAACATCAAAAAGTGTAACATACATAAATCTTAAATTCATAGTGATGAAAATACTGTATTTAATATGTTTTTTGTGTTTCCTGAGAACTGTGATTTTTGATATACGAGTTAGAGACAGAAAAGGCGCGATATACTGTACTAAATGTACCGGAATTACACACAATTCAGATAAAAATTATTTCAGTGTGTTACCATTAGAGTGCCATCATGAAACTTTGTATACAACTCACTTAAGAGGTTGGGTATAACATATATTTTTTTCAAAAAAATTAAAAATTCCGATTTTGGAGTTTTTATAAAAATTAGTTTTTTGGATTGTGGAGAAAGGGTTAAATTTGAACTGCATTATCATGTTATATGTCAAATTAAAGCCCTTTTAATTCTGAAATTAATGGTGCCTTTCTAGAGCAAATAGTTTTTGAGCTACATGTGTTTAAATATTTCAAAGCGCTCCGAAAAATTGCAGTTTTTGGATTTTAAAAATTGTTATAACTATAAAAATAATGGTAATAAAAAGATAAAAATTTATATTCGTTATCTTCAAATCAAGTACTACCATATAAAAGAAATATTATAATGATCTGAAGACATAAGGTTTTAAGCATTGGTTGATTTGATGTGGACCAACCAAATAGTTTTTGTGCTACATGTGTTTAAATATTTCAAAGCGCTCCGAAAAATTGCAGTTTTTTGTATTTTAAAAATTGTTATAATTCAAAATACGAATATTCAAACTTGGTATTTTTGGCCACACTGATGTAAAGAAACTATTCACCAAATATCATGTATTTTGAGAACATTGATGTTTAAAATCAGGTTTTTATTGGTTGATTTGATATGGACTTACCCATAAAGCTCCTGATTATCGCAACTGTTTGCCCCCGTCGATATCTACAACTCTTATTTGAACAATTTTTCGATTAAATTAACAGTTTGGCTATAATAAAAATGGCAACTCCCGAAAAACTCACACAGTATATAACATGTTTTTATACAATGTATTGATTAACTGCTTAAAACCCGTTAAAAAGTATTTTTATCAAAGAATGTTATTATAGTAAATGTTTAAGTGTCCTACTGTCTCTTGATTTTGATTCATATTATGCATTTTAATGGCCATTTTTTTAAAAAACGCACAAAAAAGACCGCATAAAAAGGGTTTAGCTGTATATCATTTGGGGAAGCAATTTGTTAAGATTTTTTATTAATTAATTTGATTTATATGTTGATTTAATGTTACTTTAAAGTTTTCATTATTCTTAACATACACTTGGTTGTTTGTTACATTTCGATAAATAGTTAATCTTTTCATAATAAATTCAACAAAGTATTAAATAATTCACAAATTGTTAAGTATGTTCGTTTATTACGAGTATTTAATTTGATTGGATATTTCAAAATCATCAATTTAATTGTTGAGTTTAACAAGTTAACAATCAAATTCTTAGTACTGGGACATTTTATGTGACAAAAATAAAAGAAACAATTTAAAATGTTGAAATAAATAAAAAATAAATCATTTCTTAATATAAATCTTAATTTTAAAACGTAAAAATTCTGCTACCTTGGTATTGTGCGTTTTTTTTTTTATTAATATGAATTTTTGATTCACTCCCAACACTTATAAAGTGCCCTGTAAACGATCAAATTGTTTGTCAAATTTTATGTGTTTGTCAAATTATTTGATAGTATGCAGCTTTGTCTGACGCGTTTGTCAAACAATCTACGTGTTTGACGTGTTTGATGAAAATCTTGATTGATCAACTTGTTTGACGTGTTTGACCAACAAGTTTGAAGGTGAGCGGCGGTGTTTGTTGTGTTTGTCAAACAAGCTCTATTAAATTGCCCCGAAATGAATAGCAAATATGACAAAATTTTTGCAAATCTCTGTACGAGCAACCTTTTTTCCGTAATTTTCATTATTTATTCTATGTTTGGCCAAGTTTAATCTAATAAAATTATTTTATGGGGATCACTAGTGTGACAAACTACGGGCAAATTTGTCAAATTTGTTTGAGCTTTGGTTTGATCGTTTAAGCTCTTGTTTGATGAAAACGTGAAGTTTGACAAACAAACTTGTCAAACAAATTTGATCGTTTACAGGGCACTTAAGGATCAACTTAAACGCGTGGCAAACAACACCTTAGTCTCCATTTATATCAACATTCTACTCACAGATGAGCCAGATCAAGCAACCTACATATAAAAAATTCTCCAAGTGCGTGCCGAATACGCATTATCACAGTTACGTGGTCAATAGCTAATTTTTCGCACTTTTTAAGATAAAATATAGGAAATTTTATAGTACGTATCGACGGATTACTACTAGAATCACGTATGTCGATTTTTCACTCTTTTGAGATAATTGACCGAAACATTATTTTCAACCGGTTTGGAAAAGTTTTATTGCTTTGTTGCCCCCCACCACCCCTTTAAAGGTTAGGTCGGATCCAAAAATTGACCCTACTTTTATAGTATTGATGCCCCATTTTGTCAGCCCCACTTACCAAATTTCAGCTCAGTTCGTTCATAAGAGGGCCCTACACAAAAAGGAGCCACGAATATATATATATATATATATATATATATATATATATATATATATCCTGATCATAGGCTAATAAAAATTTCATTTTATTTTATGTATCAGAATGAAAATTATTTAACAATAACAAAACCTCGTATCTCCAAATTTCAAATTATGTCATAATTTAATGGTATGTTACCATACGAAGGTCAATACAGAAGTTCTCAGCCGTTTAGTCGAATTTTTCACAGAAAAAATTAGAATGTTGACAGTCTATACGATAAGAACGAGACGAGGCGAGAGTAGGGGCGCTATTCGTTTTCGGACCCGTAGAACACGATTCTGAAGAAAAAATGTCATATATATATATATATATATATATATATATATATATATATATATATATATATATATATATATATATATATATATTAGTGATGGGCTAGTAACTAACTAACTGTTAAAAAATACCAGTTACTTGTAAAGTAACTAACTAACTAGCGATGCCATTTGAGTACCCTTAGTTACTTAGGTAGTTACCATGGATGTATTATACAATAAATTATGTATATACATATCTGACATACCTGCACAATAGTTAGTTACTTATAGTCCTTATACCTAGCACAGTATGTATAAGTTACTTATAGCACCTTCTAGCCTGTGTACGTATTTCCAATATGTATGTATGGCATGTTTGTTCATTTTCATAAGGATTCTGGACAAGACTGACTTGAACGATTTATCAGTTTATGATGAGTCCAGATGTTTCACATCTGAGGTAAAAGAGTTTACGGCTTCAGTCTCTTATCTGGCTTCACATTTCACACTTCAATAAAAAAAAAAAAAATTGACCTTTTTCGAGACCGTAATAAATTTTATGACTTTTTTTGGTAAAAATATTTTATCCTTTTAAATTTTTCAATATTTTTAAATTAAGTTAAAAAAAAGTTTAAGTTCAATATGGATTTATATGTGACGAAGCAAAAAATCATAGATCCTTGATATTGCTTGCATTAAAATTGGGAATTTCAAAATGCCAATTAGATTGTGAACTTTATTTTATCGGCTGATTTTTCTGACATAGCAGTAATTTTATTAGGTAAATTTAATAATTTTAATAAATAATTTTTTCTTATTTGAAATTGAATTAACTATGATAAGTAAACTAAGTAAATAATTTATGATAATTTTTATAGCGTAATAATTTCTATAAGAGTTAATAATTTAAAATAATTTTCTTTTTCGTAACATACTTTGATGTTACATATGTTACGTCACAATACGTACGTCTGTAGCAACGTAACAAAATTACACGTCAGTAGTTAAGGGTTAATTATACATATAACTTTGTGTGCATGCACGGGACCTAATTTTCATACAGCATGTTATTATTTTTAAAAGCCACTAAAGGTAAATGAAAAAATTACTAAAAATTATTACACAGAATAATTATTCCACTTACCAAAAGCGGCCTTTAAAAGACCTTGTCAAGTATGAAAATCCGCCAAGTGTGTTAATTTATAGAGGACAGATGACAGAAGGCAAACAAATAAGCAGGGAGGAATACAAACAGACAGACTGGGTAGACTAATGGACAGACGGACAAAAAGACAGAAAACACAAACATACAAATAGGAGAAAATGGATATACAGACATTGACAGACAAAGGACTAGGGGGACCGACTGACAAACAGACAAGACCGATTAACAGACAGACAGGACTGGTAGACGCACAGACAGGACTATTATACAAGACAGACAGGATAAACAGGCAGACAGGATTTGACGGGCAGACAAAAAAGACAGCCAGACAGACAGGATAAAATTAAAATACAGACAGACGAACAAGCAAACAGGAATGACTGACAGACAGACTGTAGGACTAAACGGACAGACAGACACAGAACATACAGCCAGTTAATAGGACAGGACTGACATACAGACAAGACACACGGTAAGACATGACAGACAGACGAGGAAATTTTATTGTGGAAAAAAGTATTTTATTGCTTCTATATAATTATAAAACAATTCTTCTGAGTTAGGAATCATGCTTCTCCTCTTCAGTGAGGACAAATGTACCCTGTGACCGCGGGATGCAATTCATATGTTTTTTTTACGTCCGAAATTTTCAAGTCCACACTGTAGGTAATTATTACAGACAATTGCAAATCCCTAAAAACTAAGTACATATGTATAGTTTCAGGTAATATTTTTCTGAGAATTTGAATATAGCGGAAAAATCCAATTTTAATCCAGTTATAGGACAGTAAATAATTACTACATTCATTCTTTGGGAATTAAATTAACTATATAATTACGAAAATATCAAATATTATTAATTAAATTCTGTCCCACCCCCGTTTTGAAAATATGGCTATGTAAATTGTTCAAAAATGGTTTAAAATCGCACTACAAGTTTTTCAAATTTTCAAAGGATCAAAGGATCTCTGATTTTTTGCTGTTATTATAATTAAATAATATTGAATCCCACAGGAACATTTAATCGGGATAAGATTACACCATGTGTTAGATCAGGGTAAATAGTGTCTCTGTGTGTACTATAAATTTCATCGACTTCGATTTAGTTAGTTGGATGTGATTTAGCAGTTGATTTTGTTTCCACCGGGAACCTTCAATTGGGATAAAACTATCCTATGTATTATTATTGCTATTGCATTCACTATGAATTTCCATAATCATTTCAACACATTTTTATAATATAACTAAGTCTGACCCGCGGCTTCACCCGCATTGAATTAAGCCCCCCTTGTGTCTCCCCTTCTTCTCCCGGAAACCTTCAATCGGGATTAAACTATCCCGACTAAAACTATTTCAAAATTATTACTATATATGTGTTCATAGTAAATAACGTGTGTATATTAAATTTTATCAAATTCGATTCAGTCATCCTACAGTAACCTTTAATCAGGATAAGATTAGCCTATGCGTTAATTCAGGATTAATCATGTCTGTGGACATGATTTTGGAATTTCTTTTGCATCCCCTGGGAACATTCAATCGGGATAAAACTATTCTACGTGTTATTAAAATTCTAGCTACATGTGCTCATATTAAATAGTGTCTCTATATTTTATTTAATCGAATTCGGTTCAGTCATCCTACAGGAACCTTTAGTCAGGATAAGATTATCCTATTTGTTAACTCAGGATAAATAATGTCAGTGTACCAAATTTCATCGAATTGAGTTTTGTTTTTTGGGGTGTGTTTGAATAATTGTTTTTGTATCCCTCAAGAACTTGCAACCGGGATAAAATTTAAACATCGAACAAATTTAAACATCTAAACATCCAAACTTTCACATTTATAATATTATTTAGATATTAATTTTTACATATAATACTATTTTTACTAATAGATATTAATAGTTACATATAAACCGATATAGAACTTAAACTATTTTTTTTAACGCAATTTAAAAATACTGAAAATTTAAAAGGATAAAATATTTTTACCAAAAAAAGTCATAAAATTTATTACGGTCTCGAAAAAGGTCAATTTTTTTTTTTTTATTGAAGTGTGAAACGTGAAGCCAGATAAGAGACACAAACCGAGTTTACAATTTTAAGAAAAAATAAATTTTAAGAAAAAAAATACTGAACAAAAGCATGGCAAATAAATTATATTTTTGTCCCTGAGTTGTGGATTTTTTATTATTTTATGTTGTCCTGCCTACTCATTACACTACTTATTATATATACTACGGTTACATATTGAGTATTTATTTCATTGTAACCGATAATCCTTGTAACTGGTAAACGATCTTCACAATACATAAGATAGTTACATAGTATCAGGATGTTTGTATTTAGGTACTATTTGAGATATGTATAGGTACAATGCAAAAGTAACTAACTAACTAACTACATAAAATAACTAGTATTTATACTGAAAGTAACTAATAGTTACTGGTACCTAAAAGTAACTATAAAGCCCATCACTAATATATATATATATATATGTAAGACATTTTTTTCTTATCGTCTTATCTTCGTCCCGTTCTTATCGTATAGACTGTCAACATTCTAATTTTTTCTGTGAAAAATTCGACTAAACGGCTGAGCACTTCTGTATTGACCTTCGTATGGTAACATACCATTAAATTATGACATAATTTGAAATTTGGAGATACGAGGTTTTGTTATTGTTAAATAACTTTCATTCTGATACATAAAATAAAATGAAATTTTTATTAGCCTATGACCAGTATAAGATGATTCTGAACATTTATATCTAATTATCTCAAAACAGTTGAAAAATCGACATCCGTGGTTCTAGCAGTAAGCCGTCGATACGTACTATTAAATTTCCTACATTTGATCCTAAAAATTGTGAAAAATTAGCTATTGACGACGTAACTTTGATAATGCATGTCCTACACGCACTTGGCGAATTTATTATTATTATAGTACCAATTTATACAAAAAAGAAAGATAATTGTAACCAAACTCTTTTGTATAAGCGGATGCTTAAAACAAAATAAAAATTCTAATTCTATTAATTTTTTCATTGAATTATTGAATTAATTTATTCATTCGTAGGTATTACTTCCACAGTAATTATGAAAACTTTTAAAGTAACAGAGAATTATCTAATTTTGTAAGATACGAGGTACTGCATTCAATTATGTCAAAATAGTATTTCTAACAGATGGTCAGTATTGCCATCTAGGAGGTCGATGTAAAAGATCATTATATAACGACACAAAGACTGATATAATACAGGTATCTATATTGTATATATATAGTGCCATCTAACTGTGTCGGTATATAGGTCTGATTGTGTCGGTATAATATAGATCTAGGTGTATGTTGGTATGTATGGATTTAATGATATATATATCTTACCATCACGTGCTGCCACCAAAATCAGTCCAAAAACGATGTGTCATTTTTTTAACTAAAAATAATTCAAGAGCAAACATACTACAACAATTTAGTGGTGCACTGATAACGTACGATTGAATGAAAAATATCTCACTGCCTAACTTTTTTTAGTGGAAAGCGCCACCGATGTGTATAGGGAATTAATGATCATTTATGAAGATATGGTTTTTCAGGACCACGTAACTAAAAAGTGTAATCCGAAAGTTGCAATAAGTAGCAATTTACACTACTACTGAGTTAGTCTGTTACTGACCGTCGTTGTGTTCACGTCAAAATAAATATCATGTTTTTTTAATCAACTCATGAAATTTAAACAGAAAAAAATATGAAGTATGTCGTGTTTAAGTGTTAAAATTCTATTGAATAAAAAATTTCTCAAAATAAAGGGATATTTTTCTTAAAATAAATAAATTTATTTTTAATTGTTGACTAGTGATAAATTACGGTGGCCATCATAGTATATACCTACTATATGCGAACGGCATATATATATACGGCATAACGCGCGTTGGCTATCTCTACCTCGTATATCAAAAGCTACATGTTTTAGGACACACAAAAAACATTAAATACTGTATTTACATATATACTTATCTATATATATTTACATATATGGGTAGCCAACATCAAAGGGTGTAATTAGCATAAATCTTAAGCTCATAGTGATGAAAACACGGATTTAAAATATGTTTCTTTTGTATTAAAAAATTGGGAGTTTTCAGATACGAGGTTGAGACAGAGTACGCGCGATTTATCATCATCAACATATCATACTAATACATTGGTATATTCGTGTCCATACATTATGTGTTTTGCTCGTGTTTTGCTTGTGTGTGTGCTGTGTTACGCTTACGTCACTCACTTATTACAGTGGGCACAGTTTGGTAGACATACTAGTTTGACCCCTTGATTCTACTACATTGACAACTTAATAACTGGTGGGCTCAAAAAGAAACTCATACGGGACATACATCACCTGACTCCCGTAAGTAACGTAATTAGATTGAGGTTCCATTATTTACCTTATGGGTTGTTCACACCTAAGTAAGTAGATTAGTAGATTAGTAGTTAGTAGTTAGTAGTTAGTAAAACAACTTAGTAACTTAGTAAAACAACTTAGTAGTAAGTGGAACAGAAAAAAAATATAACAATAGATATTCGTTGGTGTAAAGTATACCTCATTTCAGATACAACTGATCATGAGTTTTCGTTAAAAAATTAAATAATTATATTCGAAACAAATCAATCTTCTGTTCTTTTCTAAAAACAAACTGCAAATTTAAAATTTACGTAAATGCAATAATGAAAGAGATAAAGCCAAGAAAACGGAAATTATTTAAATTCAAAGTGACGAAGCATGGTTAAATTTAACTGAAATGAACCATAGTAAAAATAATATATTGCCTCCAATAAACGTTTGTGTATTTGTATTAAATATGCTATAGTGCATACATAATTATATGTATACTCTTAGGTAAAAAATAAACAAGTCAAGTGCAAGTTGTACTTACACAAACAGTATTCCGTACAATCACTTGTTCCATACAAATTGTACAATAGAGTAATTGTAAAGATTATTGTGATATTTAAATATAGAAAAGCCTTTTTTTCTATTTAATTTATATAAATTTTAAACATTCATAGAGTTTGCCCTTTTTTGTGACGTCAAAAATGATTATTAAAATCCTTGTGTTCCTTGTTGTTCGCATTTAAATAACCATTTAAAACTACTTTCTAATTTAAATGTTTCTGTACCTTTTTTTTTTGGCGTTTCTTTACGTCACATTGGATGTGTCGCGTCCATTAAAATGTTCATTAAAATTTGTTTATGAATTGTGGTATTTTTGAACAATTAATTTAAGATGAATATTTTTATTTTTATTTTTTTATTTACGTATTCATTTATTTATTTCTTTAAAAACTTACGTTAAATTATTTTATTTTCACAGTTTTAGTGTTACAACGAAAAATTTGTAAAATTTCGGAATATTTTTTGCTATGTATATACTATAATATGTAACTATCAAAAACGTATTTGGAAACGTATTTTAACAGGGTAGATCTATTTAAACAAAATTCAGACACTGACTGAACTTTTATCACCTTTTTAGTATTCCGTACCAAACTGACAAAATGGAACACTTATGTAATAATTTTACTCTCCATCCGCCTATCAGAGGCGATTTGCTGTGAAACTATTCGACATAACAATTTGAAATTTAGCATAGAGGTAAAGAGTGGTGGCCTAATTATAGATGTGCAGCTAAATAGCCTTTTTAGGGGTTATTTTTAAGAGATAACTTGAAGAGGTATAGAGCTAATACACTTTGTGTGGAATTATTGACGTCCTACAGCGTAGTATCAGAGGTAGTCATGGTCGTTGGCGCACGTGTTATACCACCAATGACCGTAAACCGGTTAAAAATTAGAGAACTTGAGTCGCGACATCTATATTCTGAAAATTAATTAGATAATTTTGATTCTGCCATACATAAATGGTTCATTTCCGGCCTGAGATATAACCTGATAAAAACCATGTCCCTGCTACTTGTTTTCAAAGACGAATTTTTATTGTCATATTTTATTGCAATAGTCCGTATACTAAATATAAATGGGACATGTCAGCCATTTTTTATCAAATAAATGTCAAAATTAATTATCATGTAATATACCAAGAGGGGTTGCGTAGAAAGGGGTGGTTTCAGTGGTTGATTTGAACTATTCCACCGACGCCACCATAAATTGTAATATAATAGTATCAAGGGTGAAAGAAGAAGGGTGGTAGCTATGGCTGAGTTTATAATTAAAAATATTTTAGTTAAAAAGTTATGGATATCGGGACGTAATTAAATGACTCAAAAGTTACTCTGATGTAGTTACAGGAAATTGATTAACTCACAACAACTAGCGATTAACAATAAAAGTTTTATATTCTAAATAAAATTATAATATTACAGTTTTGTTATCAATTGGGCCAAATAAAGATACAATCAAATACCTATGTTTCAACAATGAAAGATAAAATAATATAAAATTCTTATAACTACAATGTTACATATGCAATCCGATTGGGGCGTGGTAGGGAAACTTTTGTAAGTTACATAAAAACATCCGTAAAAATAGTTAAAACATTGTTAAATCACATTCTAGCAAAATATACCGAATCGGGTTGCATATGTGGAATAAATATTAAGAAAGGAAGTGCATATTACCTCTTCCTGAGGGACACACAAGCACAACACAAAAAGATCTTAATAGCTTTTCACTTCAATAGTTCATTACTAAGTCCCAATACTGAATCTAATTATGGAATGAATCTATATCGACCCGTCTCTGGGCCTCAAGCCAAGCTAGCCATGGTATTCCCCTTGCCTCGCGCATTGATCGTTCGATTTCCAATTTTTTAACGTTTCGCTGACTTAGCGATTTAATCAAAAGACTTCTTTATTCCACTTTTAACTATTCGTTTTCTAGATTAATCGATACAGTTGTGTTCAACAATAAGTTTACGATATGTTACTATATTGTTAAGAAGTGGGTACAGTAGCGGGCATTATATTACAATCATATATTTGAGTACGTAATTATTGTTACTAAGTTATGTAAGTTATGTGTTAATGAACAATTAAATTTTTTTAATTTAATCATTCTTTCTATTTCTTTAAATGACTTTTTTCAATATTTTATTTTATTCCAATTTATTTTACATGAACTTATGATGAAAAATGGCGAACTTTAAAAACTCGTGACCCGATTTTATTTTAGACAGTATACGGACTCTACACTCCATATATATATATATATATATATATATATATATATATATATATATATATATATATATATATATATATATATATATATGATAAAAACCAATAAAAATGGTAACTCTAAAAATCTCATCTTGTATATTTCTAAAACATTTTGTGTAATATAATAAATATTTCATCCAGTACATATCATTGTTTATTTTTGGTACTTGTAATCAGACCGAGATAAAGATAAGATCGTTTTGAAATCGAAAATTATGGGTTATTTTAGAAATAAAATGTAATCTTCAAGAAAAATATTTTATCTATACTTTCATTTACATATTACTACATTAAAACCATAAAAACAAGTGATTGTACGGAATACTGTTTGTGTAAGTACAACTGGCACTTGACTTGTTTATTTTTTACCTAAGAATATACATATAATTATGTATGCACTATAGCATATTTAATACAAATACACAAATGTTTATTGGAGACAATATATTATTTTTACCACCAACGAATACCTATTGTTAATATTTTTTTCCTGTTCCACTTACTACTAAGTTGTTTTACTAAGTTACTAAGTTGTTCTACTAACTACTAATCTACTAATCTACTTAGGTGTGAACAACCATTAGTCTCCTCAAAGTCATCCAACCATCGATAATTTTTTATAGATCGGATTGAATAAAAAGTAAAATACCCCTGTCGCCGCAGCATCCTGCATAACATAGCGAATTTCCATTTACAAAAGTACGTTTTTCTCGGAAACTAGTTGATATAGGGTAATTGTAAATAAAAAAAACCTTCTTTATGTGATTTTTCCGCCTCATTTCGCCAAATATTTTTCACGAAAAATGTCAAAAAAACCATAAACGTTTTCACGAAATTTCTTAAAAATAAGATGTTTCGTTCTTGAGTTATCGTGCGGACATTATATATATATATATATATATATATATATATATATATATATATATATATATATATATATATATATATATATATAAATTTTTGTGAATATTATTTTCGGTTTCTAAGGACCTCAAAACAAATTTCTGCCATGGTGCCGGGTTCAAGTCGCGTCATGACAGTGGCTGTAATAGCTGAATTCCATTCTGGAAATTCGCTAATATAAAATTATAAAATCAGTAAAATCACTCTTCTTTCTTATGAACATATCACACGTAATTTTTAGTTAATCCGATCTATAATTAAACGTCGTGAGCAGCGGAGTCCCATCACGGAAGTCGAATTTTTTCCTTCATCTTCGGTATTGAATGTCTACAAGCGAAATGTGATTGAAAGTCTACAAGCGATTTGTCATTTTGGTGGTTTCGGGGCTGATCGGGGCTTTAAAAAAAAGGTTTTAAGTTTTTAACCTCTTATTGCATGAATTATGAAGGAGGTGAAGAAAAAAATTTTTTTTTACGGAAAATGTCTCATTTCTTTTCTTTTAGTAGTAAAATTAAGAAAAAAAATTAAGTCTTATTGTTAAGAAATTACTTAACGAAGCCATATATGGCTTCGTATGCATTCTAGTATTATAATTAAAATCGATATATGACTTCGTATGCGTTAAATAAAAAATACCAGGGCCGCGCCAAGCGGGGGTGTTAGGGGTGCCTAGTACCCCGGCGGCAGGCTTTGGGGGCGGCAAATAAAATATAAAATTATTACTATTTTTATGTGGTAATTTTGATGACACTTAAATGTTACCCGCATTTTGCTTAAATACTTGTCTATTATGATTGTTGTGACCCGTCGGTAATCCGATTATTCCGATTGTTGACCAGCGACAACAATCATTTGCGCGGTAATCGGCGAGATCAAACGGGATCGGGATCGAACATGCTCTTGCACGCTTTAATTTTATAAAAACCGTCGTTGAATTCTGCACATAAAACATTTATCAATCTTGCATTTCATTAAAGTAAGTATATATAGTAAGTAAACTGGTAGCCGGGAGGCATATATTTTATTATCAAAAATGTATTACAAATAAGTTTGGAGTTTTAGGGGCGGCAATTTTTGTCTTGCACCCCAGCGCAAATGTCCCTTGGCGCGGCCCTGAAAAATACAATTATGTTTTATGAAAATTTTATACAATTTTATTTGCCATTGTAACACAAATAAACTTGACACTTTCCACATTTGGTGAATGAACGGAATTTTGAACAGTTCTGACATAATTGTTTATTTAGTTGTGTCCATTCGGGGAAATGGTCCATCTCATCTGATCGCACAGAATTCAAAGGGAGGTCTTGATGCCTAGCTGGAGTTTTTCGTGCTTTTTCAATGGGTACAGGTGAGTCGGCCAAGCCAGATGGAGTACCTTCTCAGCTTGTTGCAGTAAGTTTCCTGGCCACCGAAGTTGATAGATTGCCTTGGCTGGTGGGAGTACTGGAGAATCAGAAGCAAAATCATCGTCACTCACGAAGCCATCACCAGTAATAGAATTGACATGCTTGGATGTACCATAAAAGCGAGAAGGGTTCATTGCTGTAAAGAAAGAAAGTAAGCTTAATGCATACGAAGCCAAATATGGCAACTTTAAAATAAGCCCCAAAAATCAAAGAAAACAAGAAAACACACACGAATCGCAATTATTCCATGTTCTTGAATATATAAAGAATGTGTTTTGAAAATTTTTGATTTTATTACTTACCGTTTTATTGTTTAGTTTTCACAAATAAAATTAGCACCAATTAATTGCACTGTAAAGGTCGGACACCCTGAACATAACTTTAAATAATTTGACAACCCACACTTACCAAAGACAACAAGTTAGCAGTTAGCAGGAAAAAAGCCAACACAATTCTCACGAGGACATTCCTACCCATGCTTATCCGCCAATTGTTTTTGTGTTTTATTTTTAACCCTTTGCACTCGAACCATTTTTAGTATGGGTACTGAGCTACTCGGCAGTAGTTTTAAAATGCTGCAAACACTATTGTATTAGGAGAACATAATATCCATAATACAATATATCTATTAGTTAATTTTAGTAGTATGTATCACAACGTATTGTAGCAAGACGTCGCGTCGTTGTGTTGTATCATGTTTTCCTAATATAATAATTTTCAAATAAATGAAGAAGGCTGAGAAACGGAGCGAAGTGGAATCAAAAACGTGTTCACTATCATCGATATAGGGTCTGATATCGCTCCGATAAAATATTATCTCAGTGGTATTGGTATTGGAGCGGTATTGAAGCGAGAGCGAACCATGACTGATATCGGACCGATATCAGAGCGATGATGTGAATACACTCATTATTTATTATGTAAGAATATTTTATCGAACCGGAAGCGGAGTGATATCGCACTGAGAGCGGAGCGTTAATGTAAATCGGGCCCTAATGTAAATCGGGCCTTAGGTCCCCTAGCGTGTTGTAAATAATAAAATACGTACCTATTGTTTATGGCGCCACTGCGGCGCCTAACGAGTGGAATTAATATTTATTGTGTCGCCGTGGCGGCGCCCATCGAGTGCAAAGGGTTAAATATTAAAAAAGGACCTTAAATAGTAAACTGGAAGGCCTTTATGAAGATATTTTTTCTTTCCAAAAAAAATCCAAAATTTCTATTTTATAAATAATAAAAATCCAAAATTCTTACTTTATAAATAAACAGTGACTTTAAAAACATTTTTATTACTTAATATTTATGTATTGCATTTGTTATAAAAGTACGTTCATTTTTTTTCAATTTTTAAAATTACTATACGTCTGCTTATATTAAAATAAAAATAAAGATTTTGAAACACATTTAACAATACCATTGAATTTCGATGTAAAAATGGGAGAAGTGGGGGGAAAAGTAATGTGGAATCTGGAATCTGAAACCTCCAAAAAGCAGTGGCTGGCTATTAACTTAACCTGTACACAAAATTTCAGCCCTCTAGGTTTATTTGGGTGACCTGTGTGAGTGGTACAAACTTCGAAAACGTCAAAAAAACATGAAATTGTAGCTTAAAAATGGTGGGAGTGGGGGTAAAATATTAAAACCTCCAAAAAGCACAACCTAGGTACGAACTTTATCAACATACCAGATTTCAACCCTCTACGTTAATTTGGGGGGGGGGGGGGGCTGTGGGCGTGTTGGATCCAGCCAAAATAGTTTTTTCCCCCTATACTCCCTCCAAATCAGCCTACGAAGCTGAAATTTGGATATGTTGTAGATAATTGACCGAAACATTATTTCCAACTGGTTTGGAAAAGTTTTATCGTTATATATATATATATATATATATATATATATATATATATATATATATATATATATATATATATATATATATGTACCGGCGCAAGATTGCCGTGAAAATGTAAATTTCTTAAATTTGTAAATTCATACAGATTGCCCGTGTAAAATATGAAAATTAAAATTATAACTATTGAACTAGTTTTCCTAGCAACTAAAATAATAAAATAAAATCAGTTTAATACTGAATTTCAAAAGAGAAACTTGTTTTTTATTTCTCAAGAAATTATTCGAAAGCTGTATTGCGTTACATATATATATATATATATATATATATATATATATATATATATATATATATATATATATATATATATATATATATATATATATATCTGACATTTTTTTCTACATAATCGTGTTCTACGGGTCTGAAAACGGATAGCGCCGCTACTCTCGCCTCTCGCCGTTCTTATCGTATAGGCGGTATAAGTCTAATTTTTGCAGTTGAAAAATTGGACTAAAAAATTATAAAATCCACTCTATGGTAATAACTTGTACGATAATAATTTTTGATTATAAATGCTCGTTCATAAAAAAAGTTTTATTTTACTATGAGCGCATTTTTTTAGCATGGTGATATTTTTATGTTATTCTTATTTTCATATATGCTCATGTCTAAAAAAACTCGATATAGTAAAAAAGGGGGCAATTTTGCAAAAAAGCCATTTTTTCCAGTTTGCCGATTTTTTTTTTGAAGAAAACGTAGTCACTTTTACTTTCAAATTATTGTAACGTTATGTTAGGGTCCTGTATTTTACTAAAATTAGGATAAATATAAAAAAAAATTATAGTTAAATTTTTTGTCATATTGGATCAATTTTCCTAGTTTATCGATACCCCTCCATATTTTTGGAAAATGAATTGTATTTTCATTACGTATAAGGCTCATGCCATTCAAAAGAATAAGTTTTTAAAATTTCCTAATTGGGTCATTTTTCTTAGCTTATCGATAATCCCCCCCCCCCCCCCCCCCATTAAGTAACTTGTTAAACTTAGCACGTATTTCGATAAAATTTAAAAAAAGTATATAGGTATTTAAATTTAGTAAGTATTCAATAAAATTTTAAAAAATTATGTATTGTTATTTTTTTCAAACAGTTTCTTCTTCGACTGTTAGGATGAAAGATTTAATATTAACTTAATAATTTTTTTAGTAATAGTTTAAACTTCTGTTTCAATTAGGGATGTCGTTTTTTTAAAAAAAATCGATTTTTGAATCGATTCGTTATTGCCAACAAAAGAATCGATACTTAAATTATCGATTGTATTCAAAATCGATTCCAAGAAATCGATTCAAATTTGTTGTTGCAAAAGTTACGGTAATTTTTAAGTAAAAATTTATAATTTAGAAAGATGAACTTTCGAAGTCTTTTAAGAAGAAAAATATTAAGCGTGTACATACTTAATTACCAACATTTTCTTAGAATTTTATTCTATGGTATAGAGGTGAATCACAACATCACAACAAAGTTGACAATTTTTGTTTTCATTTGATATAAAAATGTTAGTCAAATTTATATATAAAGAAAATGACTCATTTCAAAAATAAAGTTTTGTCACATATAAAAGATATTATAATTTCTACTATCCTTTTTCAATATATTAGATAGCAGATCTTGTGAGAGATAGCTATATTACGAGTCTGTCTAAGAGAAACATTTACGAGAATGAGTCATTTGCAGTTGTCGTTGCTTTCTCTATAATTGTATAAATATTATCTAAATTGTACTAAATGTTGAGAAGTTTTTATTTAATTGCATACAAAGTTTTTTTTATAGATTAAGGGATAAAAAAAATTATGAAAGTTTTTTTTTTTTTGCTTTAAATTTCCCGCATAAACTTTATTGTTTTGTGCATGGTACAGTTGTCAGTTTGTCAATTTTGACAATTTGATTTGATGCATAGACAACTGTCAACTGATTATATGCATTTGATGCGTTCGATGCTTAAAATTTAATAATCGTAGTACCGATAATAAATTTAAATTTAAATTAATAAATAAATAGCAACGTATAAATAAAAAAGCAATTTATGTTTTGAAAAAAAAAAATCGTTTCGCGATTTCCATAGAATAAAAATCGATGTGTGAATCGATTTCAAAATCAATAATCGATTAAAAATTGCTTTTCATACTTCCGATTAATCGATTTCTCGATTAAAAAACGACATCCCTAGTTTCAATCATTGTTAGTTTGGTATTAGTTTAGTAATAATTTTTTAAGTTATTTAATATATAACTGTCATTAATTTTTTCATTAATTTTTACCATTTTATATTATTTTATATTAGCTAATAATTTTTTTTTCTTTACGAAGAAGGATTTTGCAATTGAATTTTAACGTTCAGAAAAAAATAATTGATTCCGCGTCGTTAATGAACAAACTTCAGTAAACTATAATTTACATTGTAAGAACTCGCATCAATAACACAAAGGTCGATAGAGGTAGCAAGTCTTAATTTTTTAGTTCTGTCTACATAAAGCATACGATCCGATCGGTCAAATTGCAGAATTCGTAGAGAACAGAGTATTTATAAACTTTTCTCTCCGTGTTTAAAATTTTTCGTTGTAATCTTCCGTTCATTTTCGTATACAAATGATTCGTTTATTGTTATCACTATAGTCCGGAATGGATAGTGTAAGTCATAAATTATCCTGTCAAAATTAAATTATCTCCAGGAGCGTAAAAACCGGTATGGGGGACCAAAAATGATAGTAAATTGTAACTTCAAAATTTATAGTAATTTCATTATTTAAATTATTATTAGGTTTACGCAAGATATCGTTAACCAAATCAGTAGGACTAATGGAGCCTAAATTCATCAATTATAACCAGTTTATGATAAATAATTCGTTATCTTTACTAGTTCTCGAACAGATCATTCTAAAACTTTTGTTAAATATCTTTATTTAGCTTTTATTTCAATAATTGGTTATATTGGTTTTGAATAGTGATATTGGTTTTTCGACATCTATTAATTTTCGAATAGAAACTTTTGTCAAATCTTTTCACCTGTATTTAATTTGTTTTTCGATGACTAAACAAATGGTGAAGTAAAATTTTCGTAATCTTTGCTGATTTCCAGATAGAACATTCTCGAAGTTTCGTTAAATTTTGCTACATGGATCCTTTTTAACTAACTAATTCGGTGGTGAAATCAAGTTTTCAATTATCTTATCTGATTTTCACATAGAATATTCTAGAACTTTTACCGAATTTCACTTTTTGGTCACTTTTTTGATGAACAATCTGATGGTGATGCCAAATTTTCAATAATTTTTCTGATTTCCAAAAAGAATATTCTAGAACTTTTGATGAATTCTGCTACTTGGACACTTTCTGGATGCCCAAACCAATGGTGAAGTTGGTTTTTGGATATATTTTCTATTTTCAGAATAGAATATTCTCGAATTTTTGCCGAATTCCGTTAATTGATCGCTTTTCGATGAAAAATTTGGTGGTGAAATCAGATATTCGATATTTTTTCTAATTTCCAAAAAGAATATTCTAGAACTTATTCTAAATATCGGTACTTGGTTACTTTTTCGTTGGTCAATCCATTGAATCTTTTCTAATTATTGAAAGAACATTCTAGAACTTTTGCCAGATTTCGCTATTCAAGCATCTTTTCGATGACCAACCCAGTGGTGAAATCGAATTATATAATAGTTTTATCTTTATACAAGAAATATCTCCTCATAAAAATTTACAACAGTACGCTCCTCTCAGATATGTTTTTTCAACAATTCAATTTTTTGACAGGATGATTTATAGTTTCAGTGTATGGAGAAAATTTTTTCCTTCAGGTAGTTGTTTACATAACTCACAGTTGATCAAATTAAACTGTGTTCGTTCGTCGCGCGAGCGATGTTACAAACTTAAATTGAGCGACTATGTTGTTTATATGAAATTTAATTGTTTTCAAAACAAAATATATTTGTAGAGTACCTCTTTAGTTCGTGTTACACAAACTATAGAGTGCGTTTAGAAAAAAATTATAAATGTATTTATGAAAAATAGATAGATTATGTGCCGCTTCTAACGAATGGTGATACGTTTTTTCGGCAATTTTGACAGGATAATTTATGACCTGCACTATAGATTTCGGACTAAAGTTATCACATAAACCATTATTTTTAATTCCCCATTTTGGGGTGAAGTGTTTGTGGTGGATCCACCTTTAAATGTAAATGTATTTATGTAGTGTGGTTGTAAAACTTTTTTCATTTCCGGTAGATAAAAATAACACTAGTTTACAAAATTAAAAAAATTTTTTGTCCTTTCAGTGAATTTTATATTTTTCTATTTAACTGCAACAATTAAACGTAAACATACATATTTTTTATTTTTATCACGTCAGATTTTCAAATTATCAACACATCTTATTTTCAACTACTCACAAGTTTGTTTTGAATTTATTCTTAAATTTCGATACAGTGTGACGTTCAGTTAAATAAATATTTGTTTCCAAAATATCAAAAAGATAGTGTATAATGCATCCTGACCATTTTTGTTACGTTTGCGGTGAACTTATTATATCTAAGAAAGGATATCCCATAACGGAGTCACTCAAAGAAGTTTATTTTTGTTATTTTAAAATCCCTGTCTCTCAACGGGAGATATCCCTGGTAAAATGAATATAAAACATAAGTGTATTTGGTACCTCCACAAAAAATTATTCCATTGCCGCTTCCCATAAAATTAGGTTTAGTTAAAAATTTTGTCAAAGCGTTAGACCAAACTAGTTCAGCCTTTAAACATTTTTCTGGTCTCCCTGAGGCGAAATTTAAGAAACGTGTTTTCATTGGACCGCAATTAAAAAAAATGTTATAGGATGAGATATTTGAAGACAGTATTTTGAATACTGAGGAAGCTGTTTGGAATTCATTATGACTTGTTATCCAAAAGTTCCTAGGTAACAAAAAAAAGAAAATTATCGAAAATTAGTTGCGGATTTGTTACATAATTTTCAACGGAGGGGTGTCAACATGTTCCTGAAAATTTTTTTCTTGCAATCACACCTCGATTTCTTTCCTGAAAATATCAAAAACTTCAGTAGCGAGGATGGCGGGCATTTTCATTAGGACTTGAAAATTTTTGGGCAAAATTATAAGGGATACTGGGACGAAACTATGTTAAGCAACTATTTCTGGTTTAATGTAAGAGACACAGACACAAAGAAGTACAAAAAAAAGCAAGGTAGTTTATTTTTAATTTTTTTAACATTTTTGTACCATCATTTCTTGTCAATAAAAAGTAATAAATATTTTTGAAATGTGACCTACTGGACTTTTTTTATAATTTTGTTGAAACTCCTCACTCGTTAAGAAAAAACACTTTTCATTTCAAGGACAAAAATCGTCTAAACTAGTGTAATTTGTCAAGATTTTTTCTATTGTGCTATTTTCCAAGAACTTACTTTTTATTATAAACTGATATACCCTGAAGCTCATCAAAACATTTCGGATCCACGTTTTATACAACGAATAGAAAATTTAGGAAAAAGTAGTGCGTTGAATAATGTTAGGTATTCATTTTACACGGGGTCTCCACTAGACATAATTGATGTCAAGACATATGTCTTAATATAATTTATGTCTTAACATATAATCAATAGTGGGAACTTCTTATGTCTTGACATATTTAATTTCTAAAAACAGTAAATCCTATTATTATTTGTGCAGAAAGCTTTTCAAAGCTGTAACATTAATTCTATGTTTACAACAACTACAAAATTCAGAAAAAGAAAGAAACAAACAGAATTAAAAATAAGAATCTCCCAAGTGTTGAGTTAATTCATCGATTCGCCATCTTGAAAATCTTAAACGTCAAATTTATGTCTGAAAATATGTCCAAGCTGGTGTTATAAGCTGGTGTTTTATGTCACGACATAAGTTTTAACATGATATATGTCTAGTGGAGGCGCACTGTTATTACTACAGTATAGTGACAACATATATGCACCTGCTTAGTTGTTTTTATTATTTTACTTGAGGATAGGCTATAGTTGTTCTCTGTTCGTTACATTAACTGCATCCGAAATATTTTGCTGAGCCGCATTCTATATGTACATGCGGTATTATCGGACAATCACTTTATTCAAATATAAAATCATAGTAATAAAAATAAAGTTGACTTCTTTTTTTCTTTAATTAATAACTCAATTAGCAAAAGAGAGCTGGACCATTCAAAACAGAAGCCTTTTAATTATCAGTGTAATGTATTAGGTAATGTTAAATTACAGTACCTAACTATTGTATTAGCTAATGCCATTTTTCGTTATTTATTTTGTTGTTTTGTTATACAGTGTATTTTCTCAAGTTTTAGTTCAAAATTAACAACAAAAAATTAAAACGTTTTTTCTCTTGGTTGTCCAAACGATGTAATTTGGTATAAGTTCAATTCAATTCGTCCTTTTTTCGGCCATTTGAAAAAGCCAGATTTTTGAAAATTCAGATAAAACAAAAAGATTTAAAATCTCTGAAAAAATAATTTAATGGATCTGTTTATCTAATTATTCCATATAGATATAGATTACCCGTTGGTGAGATAGTCATCCACTAAAGTATTTTTGGGGAAAAAAATAATTCCAAAATACTTATACAAAACTAAAAAAAGAACGAATGATCAGCTAAAATACCAAACTAAAGCAATTTCAGTAATTAGACAATTTAATTTAATCAAATTTATAACAAATTAGTCAAGAAAATAAATTCTTTTATTTTCTTGTTAATTTTAATCTAAAATTTAAAAAAAAATCGTTTATAAAAAACTAGATAACAAAAAATGGCATTGACCAAAATAATACTCCAGTAATTTAAAAATACTCCAGTAATTTTTTAGTTTCTGGCTTTCTTTTGCTGATTGAGTTGTTAATTAAAAAAAAAAGAAAAGAAACTGGTGTTATTTTTCATTCCATGTTTTTACTTTTGAATATATTTAGAGCGGCATACTTATAAAGAGAGGAGAATAGGAGCGGTATATCGCGCGTTTTCTGTTTCTAACTCGTATAAGGTTTTTTGACGGTTTTGAGTTAGAAAGTCATACATGTACATAATTCACTTCCCCATATGATGCACTAAGAAATATTGCAAAATAGTTAATGGAAAAAATTTCAATCCAACAAAATTCAAACTCGTATATCATATCCTAATTTAGTTTTCTGACAAAACCTCGTATAGGTAGTTTGCGTAAATTTATTTTTTTAAATACCACAACATTAAGTACAGTACGGCGTCAAAAGTGTGGGCACACTCCTGGGCCAGGGTGTCCCCATACTTTTCACGCAGTAGTGTGCGACAGAACCCATACCGCTCTTTTACTGATATCTTTGCCAGTTGACGACAATGGTGACGTCTGTTTTTGGATATTTTTGCTAGTTGACGAATAGAATATTCCAAAACATTTGTCAAGATATGCCATTTGGCCTCTTTTTCAATGACCAATTATATGGTGCAATTGATTTTTCGTCAAGTATAACAGATTGCGAATGTGTACAGAATAAAATTGTGTGAAACATCGCAGTTCTGATTTAAGTTTTACTGTTAAATTACAGTAAAGAGACTTGTTTTATGGGAGAATATTCTACTAAATTATAGGAAAATATCTTAGTTTTCATAAGTTATGATAAAAAAGACGTTGTACTACGATGTAAATAGACAAATTTGTACGAATGTTGTTTTATTTAAAACCTATTGAAAGAATAATAAACTGTTGCAAAAGTGTCTAATTGTTAGTGTTACTGCTGCAAAAGTGTCTAATTGTTAATGTTACTGTTGCAAAAGTAGCTAATAACAAAATCAACCGTTTCAAAACAATCTAATTAAAGCAAACTGCTGAAAAAGTAGTTAATTATAATTTTTAATCGTTATTTACTAATTATTGATGAGTGGTATCGTTGTTATTACCCGGGAAAAAATTTTTATATATGATGTTATATGATCATATATGATCCGTATATGATCTTATATGATTCATACATGATCATATATGATTCATATATGGACATATATGAAACATATATGATCATATGTGTTTCATATATGATTGATTATATATGAGCCATATATGAATCATATATGCCCATACATGCACCATGTTTGTTTTTTCGCCTCCAAAACACGATCATCCTTACATGATCATATATGACATATATATGATCATATATGGTCATACATGCCCATATTTGAACCAAGTTTGTATTTCTGCGTCAAAAAACTAACTGCCGTCTCCAGCTGCTCCGTCTGCGCCAGTGCACATGTACTGGCAGGGCACTTTTACACGGTCCCTCGGATCGAGCAGCGGCTCGACTCAGGTCGATCATGTGATCGACCACGGTCGAGCACGCTCGATCTAGCCAGGACCGTGTAAAAGTGCCCTGCCAGTACATGTGCACTGGCGCAGACGGAGCAGCTGGAGACGGTAGTTAGTTAATTTTTCATTTTTGTTTTTCACAAAGTGACGAACTGCCTAACGACGAAATAGGAAATTTCGTCGTGTCAGCTATTTAGAATATATAAAAAAAACTGCTGACTCAAAATTTGATAATAATAATGTAACGAAAATAAGATACGTAAAGGATGAAAAATGTATTATTGTTTTTTATTACGAGGATTGGCATTGGGTAGTTACATATAAAGCGATGAATTGGCCAGGTTATAATTATTTGGGTCCGGGAAATCCATTAGACAACGGTGAACCAGTGAATGAAGTTGATAAAATTGCTAGGAAACACGATTACAAATACGCGAGTGCACAAAGTGAAAAAGATATAAAAAAAGCGGATGAAGAAGCAATAAAAGAATTTAAAGAAGAGTTTTACAACAATTATAAACCTACTGCAGCAATTGGTGCTTTAGGCTTGTATTTAAAATCTAAAGTAGAGAATTTTACTGGTGTTTTATATCCGAATATAACTCATATGTCCAATAATACGTTTGCGCCCGGTGTAAATCGAAAACGTGTTGCATCTACTTCGAGTGGTAATAGTAATAAAAGAAGTAATATTGAAGAACAAGGGTTTTTGCCAGCTTCTGTTTTAAAAGAATTTCAAACAGAAGATATGGATGTACCGGATAATGGAAACAATATCGTTGGGCCAACTACTGAAGGAACAAATAAACAAGAACAAAGTACTGAACAGTTTAAGAAAACTATCACATATGTTTCGAATCCAAAACCAGCGCAACAAACGGTAACATTTAAACGATCTCGAATAATGCGTAGTTGGGGTAATGCTCATTATGTAAAAAAACCACCTAAAGATGTAAACGGATATCAGTTGGGCACTTCGTTAGTTTGGCTGCCTGTCGAATATTTAGAATTCTATTTGTCAGAAGCTGAATGGAATTCCTTACCGTATGGATGTCGTGTACAAGAAGTAAAAGTTAAAGTAACTCCAATTGGGTCAAACGTATGTTTTAACACAAATGCATCGAGTACTGTATGGACAAATTCTACACAAACAATATTCGGTTATCATTCTATTGGATTTAATAAATCTGGATGGATAAAGCCCTTCAAAGTGAGTAGTCGAACACATGAAAAACCAATGATATTAACAGGTATTGATAAGGTAAATGTTAAAACCGATTGGGAACGTTTATGGTCGTACGAAAAACCTGATACTTTGTTACCAGTAACTACATCTGTAATAAGATCATTGCCGTGGTACACGTTAATACATTATCCACCCAAGGACCCTTATAAAATGAAGGGAAACTGGGATATTTCTAAATATATAACACAATGGGAATTCCATTCTCATTGCGGCATGCCACTAATTAATTACTCATATAAACCCAAAAATGGTCATACCAAGCATTTTGAATTTCCACACTATGCCGATACAAGAAATATAGTTGGAACCACAAATATTTTATCTGGTTTTACAACAACAGGGCAAAAAGCTGGTATACAGGTTAATCAAAATGTTATCCAAGCAACCAATGAAATTGCTACATATCGTTCATTAATTGAATCATACGGACGTATAGAAAATGGTTTAAACGTAACAAAAAGTGTTGAATGTCAACCTAGTGTTCATTTTGGTCTTATGGCTGTACAATCAAATGCTCCCGACGATGGATTGGATACACCACCTGAATTTGTTAATGCATCAGCATTTTGGCAGATTGAATCAGAAATTATATTCACCTATAATCATAATTATTATAATTTGTTTGAAAATAATAAGGGAAATTCGGAACAATTTACATTAGACTACAGTTTAACACCTGACAATTATTATAATCATATAAATTATATGAACAGGCCTTGTACAGATTGACTATATGGAAAGCTGTATCCTATATTAGCTATTAGAGAAAATATACCTAATCATATGTGGTTAGTACAAAAACTAGAATTTAAAAATAAAAATATAAAAATTTATTATGTACCACAATTGAATACTGATGTAAATTTATTAAGAACTAATATGGATAAATATATAGCTGTTGGTGATAAGCGGAAAATTTATAAAAATTGTATATACAACAAAAGTTATAATGTAACTCTATATGATTTATTAAAAAAATAAATAAAAATTAAAATACCTTGTTTTACTTACTTATTGAAGATTTAAAAATTTCAGGGTCAGATAAAGAATCAATTAAAATGCATTTTATATAAATATAATATATTTATTATTAGAATAATTGACATTTGACACATGTTTGATATAAATAATTTTTTATTAACATAATTTTATTATCGAATAATATTAATTATTTAACAATTTCTAAATTTTGTAACAAGCGATAAAAAGCAAGTGGGTGAATTTTTCGTTGGAAAAAATCGGGAGGATAATTTTTTAAAACCCATTGATAGCGTAGAAAGCGATTATTAAATTCTTGATTTTTTGGAAATATATCATGATTTGATAATATCAATACTGGTGTTTTACGTATTATCTGTGTATTAAGATATTTAATGTTTGCCGGACAATCCGCACCACCAGTAAATAATTTAATGGTTTCTAACGACTCACGCGTGAAAGATGGTTCATCCCATATTAACAAACGTTTATTTAAACAATTACTTAATGGGAAATTTTCATTTTTATTAAAATTATTAATATTTCCAACACTAATCATTAATTCTGTTAAAATTTGACCAAAATATGACTTGCCAGAATTTGATGGACCATATATTAATATGGTGTTTTTCTTCCCGTTAGATTTATTTAATGTATTGTAACAATTTTTTAAAAAGTAATAATAAATTTCGTAATCACCATCGAATTGAGTTAATATAAATGTTTGCAGGTTGCTAACGGATGTTATTAAATCATAATATACATCATTAATATTACCAGATATAGCACTAAATAATGGTTTGGTTTGACTTAAATGTTCGCATAGTTCATTAAATGATAAATTATAAATATAACTATTTAATTTTGTAATCGCTGATTGATATATATTATGATTAGGTTGCAGATCGCTCCATTTTGAATTTAAATATATAGGCGAAACATAAAAGCTATCAATGGGTGTTGTAATATTTCCAAAGATTAATTCCACTAATTGCGCGACGGACGATTTTCTCGTTGACTCGTGGGATCCGAAATCATTTCCTGTAGAATTGAACGAAGAAACTTCTCCATCAAGGTGGCTTTTTCGTCGTCCGGCCGCGTCAGGTTGATCGTTACTTTGGCGTCCTGCGTTGCATAACGCCAATGATTCTCCTTGGGGATGTTGGCATCCATGATGGCACTTGATGGAATTAATCGCAGTGTCATCATAAACTCCTTGGGGGAATTTTGGCGCGAATAAGAAACGCACCCGTCTGGACTCCGTAAGAAAATAGTTTCTAATATTGTGTACGTGTTGCCAGAACCCCTCCTCCCCGCGGTCGAGGTACTGCTTGCCGCTATATCTCGCCACAGAGATGTTATCGAAGATGCTGCATCTACATCGCTTCTGGAAGTACCGGCAGTCATGGAGGACGTGGAGATGCTACCAGCCTGGTTGGTAATGTTCGACAATGATAACGAACTGTCCACGGTATCCGTTAATCGTTCGTCGCGCAATTGTTTCAATAATTGTCTCGCCGTCTGAACCGTTTCGGCATGGAATAACGCGGTGCAAGAGTCCACCCCTTTCAAGCGGGCCAACAAGTCCTCCCAATCCGCAATTTTCGTCTTGTGTTTCATTAAGATCTCTTGCACCAGTTTCACCATGGTCGTAACGGCTTTGACGACGTCGCTCCGCTGTTGCATCAATATTTTCTTTAACATTGTGTAGTTCAACGTGAAAAATTTCTGAAACGATTGCGGAGTATTGAAATTACATATTAAGGCTAAACGTATAACTATATCTATAGTAAATTTAAAGGATTTACCATCCAGTGCATCTAAGTATTTATGTTTTTTATCATCTTCATCATCACTAGATGATGAATCCTCTAAATTTTTTTTCCTTTTTCTCAAATTCACAGAGCTAGGTCCTGGTGCAGAATCATTTCCCTCATCATCATCTTCATCCTCTACAACCTCAGGGCTGTTTTCCGTGGTAGCTTCATCCAAATCATCGACTCTAGTTTTATCTGAGTCTCGTTCACCATATAGTTTACCAATAAAATCTTCAATATTTTCTTTCGAAGCCATTGGGAACTCCAGTTTTAAAATTTTCCACTGTAATTTATAAGCCCACAATACACGGTGAAAAATTATCGACTCGCCGTTAATAAAATCTCTCAAATATTCTTGATAATTATTATAAATATGAGATAATATCAAAGTTTGTTCACCTTTTTCAATATATTCTTCCAATTCTTCGATTGTTGTTATATGCTCCAACACTTGTTCGACCCAAGATGATGTGTTCTTAAAAGTAGCGAATATTCCTGAATCCATACTAATTAAATAAGATTTAAATACAAGTATTTATACTAAAATATTTATTGATAACACATTTATAAATTTTGCTGACAACTAAAATTTCTCTATCATTTATTACGACAACAATTTTTCCCGTCATCAGGTATACTAGTTTGCATTTTCTTATCAATAATAACATTAAAAGGAGAAATAATATTCGACTTATTTTTCCATAATAATTTCCTCTTTCGTCATCAGGCATTTTTTTATTCTAAATAGCTGACACGACGAAATTTCCTATTTCGTCGTTAGGCAGTTCGTCACTTTGTGAAAAACAAAAATGAAAAATTAACTAACTACCGTCTCCAGCTGCTCCGTCTGCGCCAGTGCACATGTACTGGCAGGGCACTTTTACACGGTCCTGGCTAGATCGAGCGTGCTCGACCGTGGTCGATCACGTGATCGACCTGAGTCGAGCCGCTGCTCGATCCGAGGGACCGTGTAAAAGTGCCCTGCCAGTACATGTGCACTGGCGCAGACGGAGCAGCTGGAGACGGTAGTTAGTTAATTATTACTTACTGTACTATGCTTCGAAACATTTTAAGTCTTCCAGTGGTGTGATTGTTTACGCTAACAAGAAGAGTATATCAAGTACACTGTTCAAATTTTTGTTGAAGAGTTTTGTTATCTAGTGATTGCTATCTAGCGAATATTATCTCGTTTTCTAAAATGCCGAAATCTAAAGTCATTTATGAGGAAATGAATTCCGTGATTTTAAAATTGATAAACTATTTTACTTTAGAATTGCAAAATGGTGGTCCTTTAATTCCTTTAACTGCCGTACAAGAGGTAAATATAAAATTTTTGCAAATATATTAATTTATTAAGTAACACTCATGATTAATTTTAACATTTTAATTAAATACAATATTGCGCGGTTTTAGAGAGTAGCTTCAGCATTAGATTTAAGTATGTCTTCAATTGCAAGAGCAGTTCAAGTGGCAAAAAAACCAGCTGAGCCTAAGGAACGCAAAAAAAGAATGTGCCCAAAACTACCGACTGCGATTCAGTTATAAAAAATGACATTATGAGGACCATTTATGATATGCACCGACATGGTATGTGTTAGTGATGGAGAACTATCGATAGTCCCGACTATCGATAGTTCTGACTATCGATAGTCCCGACTATCGATAGTTACGATAGTCGTGAAACTATCGATAGTTTTTGATATCCAAGTTGGGCGGCATTTAGATAGCCGGCGAGCAAAAAAAAAAGAAAAAAGTCGCCGGTTTTACCCTGGGGCGGAATTATTCCTTTTTGCCCGGAAATTCCCTTAAAATGGCTGTTTTTATATCTCTGACTATAATTTCTATGAAATTTTTATTATCTTTAGTATTTATAAGTAAACGAAATGACTGAAAAAAAGTATCGAAAACTATCGATAGTAAAAAAAAAATATCGATAGTTTTCGATAGTCAAAACTATCGATAGTTATCGATAGTGCTATCGATAGTTATCGATAGTACTCAATTAAATTTTTAAATTATATAATTAAGTATTTTTATTTACTGTAGCAAAAAATAAATTAAAAAATTAAAAGTTAAATATTATTATATTTATTGATTATTTATTGGTAGGGTGGTTATGTTTTCGGGTTTAAATTTGGGTGCTACTTTTCGGGTTTGGTTGGGGTTTCGATCAGCAGAGCATTCTCCAGGTGTTACGGAGACGAGAGTGTGTGACAGTGGAAGGTTATGGTCGCAGATCGTTTTCCCAAAACCACAAGATCCCCAAATAACCTGAAATTTTCCTTTCAACAACTAAAAGGGTGGTTTTTAAATTAGAAATACGAAAATTCATAAATTACAATTTTATTACAATGAAAGGTGACTAGAATCAATTTTTGAATTACAATAATTGAAATCTTTAAAATTTACGACAACAAATTATTACAAGTTTTTGAAAATTTATACATATTTTGAAAGACTGATAAGCCAATTCAAATAAATTTACATAATATATTTCAAAATAGAATTTGCATCTTAGACTTTGGTGTGGCCATACTTTCCAAAGCGAGACGCACGACATAAGTATATGGTGTGTACTGGCTATGGGAATGTATCACCACATCAGTTGGTAAATTTATACACCTTTGACTTAAACATAAATCTGAAGTTTCGATTTTTACGGAACAATTTTAAATATTGCTATAAAATATATTTTCTAAAGATATGTTATTAATTAAATTAAATTGATGTCACTATTTGAAATTTTATAATTATATCTTTAAAATTTATGACTAGAATAACCTGTATAAGCATTTTATAAGCATCAAATTTTATGAAATTTGTAAATTAGTCGATATTAATTTGTTTGAGTTCCTTAATTAAAATTTTTTATTTTATTTTTTTTTTTTATTTTTATTTTTCGATTTTTTTTTGTTTTTTTTTGTTTTTTTTGTTTTTTTTTTTTTTTTTTTTTTATATCTTTAATTGTTTTTTAGGTATAATTAAAGTGTCTAAGTCACGCTTAAACACGAGACGAGTGGGGCCCTAAAATACGGCTTCCTTTACCCAAACGTGCTCCTTCGATTTCTTGAAGAGAAATCGGAAAGAAAAATTTTTACTACGAGAAACTATTGCAAAATTTTATTGTGATATACGTGTCGGATTTCATATGAGGGAGCAAACTAAATTAAATTTAGCCTGCCAGCGTTTACCCCTGTCCAGACACAATTGAACGCCTTTTTGAAATTTCAGAAATTTACAGATGGCAAAAATAAATTCGAATTAAAATTGAAATGTTTTAGAAAATTACGTTGCAAGTTAAATATTAATCATAAGCTACATGATTTAAAGGATTTAAACAGATATCGAAATAATCGTAAAGTTGCACATGTTCTAAATTTTGTTTATCTAAAACCGGAAATAGTCATGTGATCTAATAATGATTAACTGTAAACACAATCGGTATATATTTGTTTGAGAATTTACTTAATGATAATCTAAAACATAAATCTATCAATTAACTAAATATATCTATATTCTTAAACTACAAGTTATCTAAATTTTTAGTCGCAGACTTTTTTTTTGCTAAATCCCCAGAAATCTTTTGGAAATCTGAATGAATGCGAAAGTACAAACGACGTTAAATATTTGAATATAAATTATTTTTTTATATATTACACTTAATTATTTTCTTTTATCTATCTAATATAAATTATCTTTTATTTTAATTTAAAGAAATTTCCAAAACATATTTATCTTATATTAATTATACGATTTTTCTTTCTTAAAATTTAAATTTTACCTACACGCCTACGTTTAATTATTTTCTAATCATTTAAATATAAATTATTTTTTGATTATGTTTAAGTAAATTTCCAAATACGTGTTATAATAAAATAATACTTATCTTAACAACGAGGAGTTTGTCATTTTCAACAATACACTTAAATAAATAATACTTAAATTAATTTTAAAATACACATATTTTTTTGTTTTTTTTTTTTTTTTTTTTTTTTTATTTTTGATGTGTGCGGCCCAAAGGCCACACGAGAAGAGCACTTCTCCCTAACTGTGTGTCCTTTTTAATTAGTATCAGTTATTTTTTTAGTTATGTAATTTGTTTTGTTAATTATGTTTTTGAAAAATAAATGTTTAATTAAATAATGTACGCACTTGGTATAAATTTAAATTTCAGATTTCTGCAAACGTGTAATTAGTTTTTACATTGTGCCTAGATATCAATTTGGAACTATAACACTAGATGTCGTTAATATATATATATATATATATATATATATATATATATATATATATATATATATATATATATATATAATTGATTTTTTTGAATTCTATGAGTTGGTATATTGGACTGATATTAACTTCAAACATAAATGTTAGATGTCAGTATTTTGACATTTTTACAAATCGATTAATTATTAATTAGATTAAAGTTTTATTACCGTTTTCCAAAGTAAATAAAATAATTAACGTGTTGAATTGATTCATCACATGTAGCAATAATTATTGCTACATTTCACCCCGTTTGCAAAAAGCGGAACGCTACGTAAATTTATGCTGGTTTTAAATACCTTATATGACATATACTGATCGGAAGTATGTGGATCTTGCAAAATGGCGGTAGACGGTGAAAGATGTTGTAGAATTTTCTTGTAGACCATTGATTTACTGGGAAGTTTGATGTTTGTGGACGATTTGCTGTTAGATTTTAATACATTCATGTGCTTTTGTTACTGCTTGTTGAACCTTTTGTGGATCGGGTTTATCAGCTTGTAAGATTTATGATAATTCAGTATTTACGTTTATTGGAGTTAGCATCTGGCGGTTTAAAAATACTTGTGCTGGAGATGCATTTATTGGTGAAATATACGAATTGCCGATGGTGAAGATTGCGTACTTTAGAAAGGTATCCCAATTTGCGTGATTGATTGAATATTGTAAATCATCGTGGTTAAATTTAGTTTTATATTTCTAATAGTACGTTCTGCTGCATTCGCCCTTGGATTATATGGAGAGGAGTAAATTTGGTGAATCGCTCTCTCGAAGCAGAAGTTGTTGTATCTTTCACTATGAAATACTGATTGGTAATTTGATGGTATTGTTGATCTGTATCCCAAATGTTGTAAATATGTTTTCTAGTGTACTTATAACGATTTTTGATGATGTTTTCTTTGTAGGTTTAGCGATGATCCAACGATTAAAGTAATCTGCAATCACAAGATATATTTGAAGTCTTTGTTCTCTGGGGGTCCACGAGTTCTTATAATTCGGTGTACGAAATCGATGAAAATTTTTTGAAATATTTTTTTGGGGGGTAACTTTGGAAAGCGATATCACAATTTTGTTTACTAGTTTATACTCTGTATAAATATTACAATTGTTTACATATTCTTTTACAATTTTATATAAATTAGGATAATGAAATCTGTTAGGTATTTTACGGTACGTACAAATAATTGCAACATAAGAAGAAAATATTGATCTATGAAAATAATCTAATACATACTGTAAGATTGATTTTGGTAAAACAGTTTGTTTTTTTTTTATGTTTGTCAAGAGATGTATCAACAAACCTTCCCGAATACGAAAATTATTAACGACATTTCCAGCTCATATTCGCTGGAGTTCGGTTTTCGTAAATGGGTCGTCTTGTTGAACGATCTTGATTAATATATAACTGTTTGGGTGAAAGTTTATGTTATTTATTAAATTCTGGATATTATCTAATTTTTGATTATTTATGTATAAATTATTTTCATTTTGTATAGTATTTTTTTAAGTTTATTTAATTATCTTTTGATTCTAATTATTTTGTATTGTTTGTTAATTATTTTCGATATTATTTATTATTTATATTTAGTATTTATATTTGCTCTAAGTTTTATTAATTTCGATATCTGTATGTTATTTGATTCAAAGGTATTTATATTTGTTCTAAATTATATTAATTTCGATATCTGTATGTTATTTGATTCTAAAAATTTGATGAGAGAATTATTTTTTTTTGAATGTGAAATTTGGCAAAGGGTTTTGGGAATAGTTTGGAAATGTATTTTGATTGGTTTATTGATGGTTGTAGGATTTATGTATGTGGAATTTGTGTATGGATTTAGGAATATACTTATCTTGTTTATCTGTAGATTTGAGTGTCTTGAATTGATTGAAATCCCAAATATGATATTTAAAGTTCCATATATAATCTTTTTTGGTATTGGCCGCTTGTGTCAAATTGCCTCCACTGGTTTGATACTTTTCCACCAATAGGGTATATATAAACTAAACTTCTTCTTGATATATTTCCTGTTACATAGATTGATATTTAAAATATATGCTAAGTGTTAAAGGTGGGAACCAAGATGCAAATTATAAATTAATAATAACAAGTTTGGGAAATTTTCTTAACTGCTACTATTAATGTAGCAAAAAATAAAAATTAAAAATTAAATATTATTATATTTATTGATTATTTATTGGTAGGGTGGTTATGTTTTCGGGTTTAAATTTGGGTGCTACTTTTCGGGTTTGGTTGGGGTTTCGATCAGCAGAGCATTCTCCAGGTGTTACGGAGACGAGAGTGTGTGGCAGTGGAAGGTTATGGTCGCAGATCGTTTTCCCAAAACCACAAGATCCCCATATAACCTGAAATATTCCTTTCAACAACTAAAAGGGTGGTTTTTAAATTAGAAATACGAAAATTCATAAATTACAATTTTATTACAATGAAAGGTGACTAGAATCAATTTTTGAATTACAATATTTGAAATCTTTAAAATTTACGACAACAAATTATTACAAGTTTTTGAAAATTTATACATATTTTGAAAGACTGATAAGCCAATTCAAATAAATTTACATAATATATTTCAAAATAGGATTTGCATCTTAGACTTTGGTGTGGCCATACTTTCCAAAGCGAGACGCACGACATAAGTATATGGTGTGTACTGGCTATGGGAATGTATCACCACATCAGTTGGTAAATTTATACACCTTTGACTTAAACATAAATCTGAAGTTTCGATTTTTACGGAACAATTTTAAATATTGCTATAAAATATATTTTCTAAAGATATGTTATTAATTAAATTAAATTGATGTCACTATTTGAAATTTTATAATTATATCTTTAAAATTTATGACTAGAATAACCTGTATAAGCATTTTATAAGCATCAAATTTTATGAAATTTGTAAATTAATCGATATTAATTTGTTTGAGTTCCTTAATTAAAATTTTTGATTTTTATTTTTTTTTTATTTTTATTTTTCGATTTTTTTTGTTTTGTTTTGTTTTTTTTTTTTTTTTTTATATCTTTAATTGTTTTTTAGGTATAATTAAAGTGTCTAAGTCACGCTTAAACACGAGACGAGTGGGGCCCTAAAATACGGCTTCCTTTACCCAAACGTGCTCCTTCGATTTCTTGAAGAGAAATCGGAAAGAAAAATTTTTACGACGAGAAACTATTGCAAAATTTTATTGTGATATACGTGTCGGATTTCATATGAGGGAGCAAACTAAATTAAATTTAGCCTGCCAGCGTTTACCCCTGTCCAGACACAATTGAACGCCTTTTTGAAATTTCAGAAATTTACAGATGGCAAAAATAAATTCAAATTAAAATTGAAATGTTTTAGAAAATTACGTTGCAAGTTAAATATTAATAATAAGCTACATGATTTAAAGGATTTAAACAGATATCGAAATAATCGTAAAGTTGCACATGTTCTAAATTTTGTTTATCTAAAACCGGAAATAGTCATGTGATCTAATAATGATTAACTGTAAACACAATCGGTATATATTTGTTTGAGAATTTACTTAATGATAATCTAAAACATAAATCTATCAATTAACTAAATATATCTATATTCTTAAACTACAAGTTATCTAAATTTTTAGTCGCAGACTTTTTTTTTGCTAAATCCCCAGAAATCTTTTGGAAATCTGAATGAATGCGAAAGTAAAAACGACGTTAAATATTTGAATATAAATTATTTTTTTATATATTACACTTAATTATTTTCTTTTATCTATCTAATATAAATTATCTTTTATTTTAATTTAAAGAAATTTCCAAAACATATTTATCTTATATTAATTATACGATTTTTCTTTCTTAAAATTTAAATTTTACCTACACGCCTACGTTTAATTATTTTCTAATCATTTAAATATAAATTATTTTTTGATTATGTTTAAGTAAATTTCCAAATACGTGTTATAATAAAATAATACTTATCTTAACAACGAGGAGTTTGTCATTTTCAACAATACACTTAAATAAATAATACTTAAATTAATTTTAAAATACACATATTTTTTTTTTTTTATTTTTGATGTGTGCGGCCCAAAGGCCACACGAGAAGAGCACTTCTCCCTAACTGTGTGTCCTTTTTAATTAGTATCAGTTATTTTTTTAGTTATGTAATTTGTTTTGTTAATTATTTTTTTGAAAAATAAATGTTTAATTAAATAATGTACGCACTTGGTATAAATTTAAATTTCAGATTTCTGCAAACGTGTAATTAGTTTTTACATTGTGCCTAGATATCAATTTGAAACTATAACACTAGATGTCGTTAATATATATATATATATATATATATATATATATATATATATATATATATATATATATATATATATATATATATATATATAATTGATTTTTTTGAATTCTATGAGTTCAAACATAAGTGAATTTTGTTCATAACTTCAAACATAAATGTTAGATGTCAGTATTTTGACATTTTTACAAATCGATTAATTATTAATTAGATTAAAGTTTTATTACCGTTTTCCAAAGTAAATAAAATAAATAACGTGTTGAATTGATTCATCACATGTAGCAATAATTATTGCTACATTACTGAACTAAATTCACCACAGTATAGATCCATTACTGTATAAAATTTTGTATTGTGCCAAGATCTGCGAAAGATGAAAGTGACGGTAAAATGATTTTCCGGGGCCTTGGTGCCTTGAAGGGCCTAAAATAGAAACAATTCTAAAACTGCTGGTATAGGTACCCATACTAAGTTCTTACGGTGCGGAAATACCCATTCTAATAAAATATCAAGATAGTTATTTTAGAGTCATTGGGCGAGCAGGGTCAAGTGCTATAAATAATTGATTTTGCACAGAATTTTGGAATATATGATTGAATTGACCTATAAATTTTACCTATAATTCAGATAATTTTATGCGAGTGACACCGCGGGTCGCAGCTAGTTAGTATTAATTTAATTTTGTCTGTCTGTCCGTCTTGAAATCTTTTAAACACGCCAGTAATATTAAGTACTAATAAGATTTGATTTTGATAGTATTTAATTGAACTGGCAGTCCTAAGCCTGTGTGAAGTGTGAAGGAAAGATTTTTGGATAAAACAAAAATTATTTTATGAAATTCTACTGAGTGCATTTGAGTCCACACTAGGTAAGCGCCTTTTTAACTCATGCAGTTGTTCCCAGCACTATGGAAGAAAATGATTACATGAGACGAAAGTACACTAATAATTTATATTAATAAAGTAAAATTTTCGCAAAGTAATTTATTTGCTATTATGAGCTGAATTTCCACAAAGTCACGCTCACAATCAAGGCCGTGGACGAGCAAAAAAAGCTCCACTCATAAAGCAAAAGTCCTTTTCCGATGCTGCAACCCCGACTACCCCCTCTTGTTGGGCCTGCAACACAATTCTAGACCTTTTTAGGGAATTACTTCCGTTAAAATAACTAATGATTCATCCTCAAAATTGACACTTTGACTTACAAAATCTTATTTAAAATAAAGATAATAGATAAAGTTGATTATATCAAAATTGTAAATAAATACAGCAGTACAAAAAAGAAATTGAAAATATTTTAACAGTGTACTTTTAAGATTTTAACAGTGTACTATTAAGATTACATTATTTATACCAATACCTAGATGCGCATGTCATTTATTAAGAGCAACTTTTGGCAGACAACTCATTATAATTACGTCTTCTTCTGGAGTGTTATTAAAAATAGGTAACGACGTAAGTCGCATCTTTATATTGTAAATTATTTATATTGTTATCATTCATATTTCAATTGTTTTTTTTTTTTTTTTAAATTAGGTTGGATTAAATTATTATATTATCTTTTTCTAATTCGTAATATTGAATCGAGACGGAATTTTTGAAGGAGTATTAAAAATTTTGTATTCAATTATTGGTGTAAAATTCATATGATGTCACTCTGAAGGGTTGAGTTTATTTATTACGTAATTGTCTAAACATATTAATTCGACGATAGTTACATAATTTTTTTTTTTTAGTAATAAAACCTACGTTACGTTTATTTGTTCCTCCTGGTTCCTCCATTTACCGGATATGCCGAATATTCTATGGTTCTGACTTCTGATACGCGCGTATACACCAAAGTAAATAGAGAAAGGTACGCTACATTTGAGATCAAAATAAGCTTTTTTGCGCAATTCGCCATTACGTCATAGGCTGGTCGTCTATTGGTTGCGGACAACTGCGAAATTCTATTCAAACGATTACGCACGTTTGTCGTTCATCCGAAATGATATGTCTGCTGTCCGTCCACTAGCCCAATATTCCGTATTTTTCTTTTGAATTTTTTTTCTCAAGTTATAGATGCTATAAAAATACGTAAAAAACAATTTATGGCACGTAATATGTAAAGGTACACAGTTATAATTGTAATTTACCTTCAGTTTCATTTCAATAAAATAAAAATCTCATGAAACGAACTTCTTCGCGCAAAAAAACCAAATAAAATTGGATTTCTTCGCACGTTGCAATTATACGCACAGAAATGGACGAACGAGACGGTTTCAATGGACGAGGATGTATAGCTTTACAGCTGTTTGGATCGTTCGTCCGTTTTCATGCGTATTCGTTCGAATTAAATTTCGCACGATTTCGCATCTAATGGACGACCAGCCTTATACATATTGGAATTTTTAGAAAAAGATAACATTACAATTATTTATTATTTAAATTTGCCGTTATGAGAAATTCACCGAATTCGCCATCTACGTCATCAAGATTTGTGCGTCAGCATACCTTTCTCCATTTACCTTGGTATACACATGAAATAGTCACGCGTCGCACTTTTTACTGTACGTCCTATACGTCATGTACTCATGTAAATGTGATATGTATATACCGTATATACATACTAAATAAATTAATACGTAATAGTGTATTTTCAATATATAGGCGCTTTCAGTTAAATTTAAACATGACTCATTACTTAGGAATTTAAGGAATTCCAGTGCTACAACTTTAGTAAAACGTTTGTCTTAGGTAATAGCATAATTTCTATGGTTAAAATAATAAAAATATGTCTGATAATGTTATTGTTTTACAATAACCTATTAGAAAATAGAATTTGACAAGCGGACAATTCAAAATTTGAAAAAAATTATACATACCTATTTAAATTAATAAAATTAATCATAAAATTTATTGAGTCAAAATGTATTTCTTTACATTCAACTATACTAAATATAGAGTTATTTAAAATTAGAGTGACATAGTTTTTTCTGAAATAAAAAGCTTAATTAAAGTCATAATCTTCTTAGCATTTTTATGTTTTTGGCCATTTTGGCTATGTAGATGATGTAGTTGCCGTTTAATGTGACTTTCTTTACCTTCTACGTCTACGAACAATAAAGAAAATAATATTTTTATAGCATCTTTTTCTTATCACTACTGAGTTCATTTTAATTTTGAATTATTTTTGGAAATCTACGGTTTTAAAATACTTAAAACTTTAAACATAATGTAATAATACATATGCATTTGGTAAGAGTGATTTTAACAGTCAGTCATAAGTTCATAACAGTAATTTTAATTCACTGATAAAATTCAAAATTAGTAAAATAAGGTGAATTTTCAACAAAAAAAATTGTAATTATAAAATACAAGTATAGGTTTTAGACATAGTTATTACGTTATATGATAAAACGTTAACGATTTTCTAAAATAAGTACTGCACAAACCAAGAATATGGTTAATAATTAGTAAAACCCTACGTACTTTCTCAATAAATTAATATAAAACTTATATTGGACAAATTATATTAAGAATTAAATAAAACAAAACATATTTTTTATTTTAACTTTATTTTAAATAAAGTAATACAAGATTTACTATGAGGTTATGTTACAAAAACAAACCAATATGAAATAATACAAAACATAAATTTTTATTAGTCACTAATAATTATACAGGATTGTGTTCAAAACTAAAAAAAAAATTCACTGGAACACAAAATGTTTATTAATCAGTTCGAAAAACACACAAAATTTTACCACAAACGTACAAAATCAAAATACGAATACACAATTTACTAAAATTTTTAATAATCTTAACAGTAAGAAATAAACAGAAAATTAATTAATGAATAGATTACTTATTTGACAATCTTAATGTAACATTGTAAGTTTTTAAAAAATATAAATAAAAACATAACACGAATTTTAAAAATAAAGACACTTTGGTCGGCCATTATTTCGTATATATATTCCAATTTTCAAACAATTAAAACCACATACCAATGTGTAATCTATGAATTATTTGATTGTTGCCAAATTTAAATTTAACGAAACGAAGAAAAAAGTTCGAATAAAAAACGATACAGTTAAATAAATTTTAAAGTTACAATTAACAAAGTCATTTATTTTTAAAAATAATGTAATTTACTCTTTGATTTTAATAAGAAGAGGTATAAATAAAAAAAATCAATCTTTTCTAAAAAGGTGAAAATTGGCAACACAATTTTAAATGTGTAAAACCTTACTCTGTGTGTAAAACGTAGACATAAGAATCGGCAAACGTTTTTGACGTCTCCGGACGTCTCCTATACAAATACATTGGAACATTCCTTCTTAGCTTTATCTCTTTCATTATTGCAATTGCGTACATTTTAAATCTGCAGTTTGTTTTTAGAAAAGAATGGAAGATTGATTTGTTTCGAATATAAGATCACTTGATGATCAATTGTAACTGAAATACAGTATAATAAATTCTAAACACTGTGGAGTAGGTATTTAAAAAAAGAAAAATGTCTATGTTCCTAATTAATTGTAGTGAAGATCAATCGTACAGTATTATTAGAATAACAAAAATATGTAATTGGAGATGCAGAAACTGCGAAGAAAGGCGACACAGTTTCTTTTTTTTACAATAAAAAAAAATTATATACAGGAAAAATTATGTCTGAATCAGGTAATATTAATGAATATTAAACATTTTTTCTTATTAATTTCTTGTTATCAACATACATTTGCATGCGATTTGTTGATCCATAACCTTACATGTGGATGTTAATGTAATTCATTTATATAAATTTTTGTTGGTCTAAATCCTTTAAATTTAAACTATAGCTATGTTGTTTATTACTATCTTTGTTTTATATTTGAGGTATTCTTCAGAATTTTGTAAAAAAAATTATTTTTGATATTTAAAATATAACTATTACAGATGTTATGAAGGAATTGAAAACAAAAAGAAAGAAATTAATGCAAAAAAGTTTTTCAAACACATCAAAAAAAGATCCATTTAATTTAATTCCAGAAGGATCAAAAAGGAAACCAGTCCCAAAAAAAGTTTTCCATTACTCGATGAAAGTCCAGCAGTATGTAAAAAACATAAAAATTATGATGAGATTGATGATAAAAAAGAATATTCTCTTGTATGAGCCGTATGAGCCTTTCAATATAAAACATATATTGTAACACATACATATGTGTTAGAATAAATGTTTTATATTAATATATATATATATATATATATATATATATATATATATATATATATATATATATATATATATATATTTATATATATATATATTATGACAATATACATTATGTGATTCTAGGATAATAGTTTAAAACAGGATCATTCGTCGAGTTCAATGGGAACTGTGAAAAAAATAATTATTATAAGGATAAAAATCCGTCGACTACATCAAAAGCTTCAGAAAAAGCAATCAAAAAAGGCCAATTAGAGAGAAAAATACATGATTCTAGTGATAGTGACGAACTTTCAGATGTAATGGAACCTATCAGAAAGAGAACGAATAAGGATAAAAATCCATCTACCTCATCAAAAACAGCTCAGGAAGAACAATCACAGATAATTGTAGAAGACTCCAGTGATAATGATGGACGTCTTCAGATTTAACAAAAACTATTAATAAGGATCAGAATTCTTCTAGTTCTTCAAAATCTTCAGAAAAATCATTTCAAGAAGAACCAGAACAGAATAATCAGAGTGATTCTGATGATAATGACATAGATCATTGTAATGATGCTAATAATGAGGATGAATCAAGCCAATTGTACGGAAAAAATTACGTAGGTGAAAAGGTTGGTATTTTTTTATGTATATTTTAATTAATAAAAATCTATTTGTATTAAATGTATCTTATCTGCAAACTATTATTCCAATAGACGAAGTGTATTGGTGATGAAATATACTGTAGATTATCCAATTATCAAGATGCAGTGAGAGCCTCTCGGGCAACAGCTGTTGCACGTAATTTGTTGGTGGGAGTCTGCAAAGAAGACGTCTTATTAAAAGGCACATTGATCAATCGGTGCGAACACAAGGGGCTGCACGGCAACAAGAAAAAATGATTGCTCTAGATAACGGTGGCAGAGAGGCAATAATTAGTAAGTATAAACTTACTAATTAACTTACGTACAAACTTCATAATTTTTTAATTTTCAAGATTTACTATATAAAAAACCGATATTTTTTATTACATATAATTCTTGTCTTAATGTGTAATTTTAGAGTTCGCATTAGATCATGCAGCTAAAAGAAATTGGGAGAAGAAAATTTATAATACATGTGCACAGATAATACAAGACGCAATGAGTCAAAAAATTAGTGAGTTCAAGGGCAGACATAAGAAAAATGAAAAACTAAAAATGCTATTTCAAAAAACTAAAAACAATTAACATTTCTGATAAATGAAATGTATGCTAATAAGTATTACAAGAATTTTAGATGTCATTTGTTTTTTAAAACTATTTATCATATGTCATAATTTTTACGATGTTTTTTTATTTCAAATAAAGATAAATAATATAAATTAATGTAATTCTGTATAATTTTTTATATATGGTCTATTTTAGTTAAATTTAACCATGCTTCGTAACTTTGAATTTAAATAATTTCCGTTTTCTTGGCATTATCTCTTTTATTATTGCATTTATGTAAATTTTAAATTTGCAGTTTATTTTTAGAAAAGAATAGAAGATCGATTTGTTTCGAATATAAGAATTATTTAATTTTTTTAACGAAAACTCATGATCAATTTTATATGAAAAGAGGTTAATTATTAGGTATCGGACATTTTTCGGATCAAACAACATCGTGTTTTGTATATTCAGGCAATAGACAGATAATATGTGTGAGTTATGTTTTATCAAAATATCTATTCGTTTTTATTCACATTAATCACATCAAGTGCAATGTACCTGCATACACAAAACACGAATGCTGCTTGATCTGAAAAATGTCCGATATCTAATAATTATATATAATCCTCACAAATCTATATGTAATCTTATATGATCATATATGACCTATTTTTTTTCATGACCTTATATGGTCATATATAACCATATATTGTCACATATGGTCATATATTTTCATATATGGCCAATTTTCCATATATGATCATATATGAGTATTTATATATGATCATATATGAACATTTTTTCCCGGGTATTTATTTATAAAAACTATGGTTTTTCCTAAAAATTTAATGGTAAAAACCACATCAAAATCATTATGATAAGTGAGAAAACAGTTTTTTGTGTTTCCTGAACATTTTTATTTATGTTAATTAGATGGTTTCGAGACTCATCGACTCAAATATACTGAAATAAAATAAATATTATTTAATGATTTATAGTTACCACTTTGTATTTTTTATTTGACAATTATAACCTCATAATTTCCTATCCTTATAATTCTATACAAAAAAAGTGGAGTGTAACCTCGTATTTACTAGAAACAACTAATATAATTATACAACAATATATTATATAAAAGAAGTTGCAGTAAAGATCAAATCGATCGGATGATTTGTCTTCGAGTTTAATCGTAGCAAAGGACAATGGGCAAAACTATATGGGGAGCTTCCCCATAGCGCCCAAGATTGAGACTGGCGCCGATCGATAGCCCTGGTCAAAATGCCCGACTTTGCCAATGGGCACGTTCATGGAGAACCTGGCCTTCAAAAGTTATAGGGCGTCAAATGCACAAAAAGTCTGCATGTGGCCATAGCCAAACGGGATACTCTGTATAGGTAAAAATGGGTTATGAGAAATGCCATGGGCCGTCCTATCACTGTGTAAAACCACTTTCCTGGCAAGTAGCCTAACCTCGTTTTTTCACGTAGCCTACAGCAGAAGACGTACCGAGTGGCTTCAGACCTGTACATTGGGAGAATCCGAAGAAAAGTTTGGGAGTCCTACCGGTGGCGATTTCTGACAAACTCCTTGGTAGATTTCCGAAATAAGGTAGTTCGAAGTGCACCCTCCCGAAGGAGACTCTAATGCCTGCTGCAGGTCAACACACAACGTTTCCTTAAGAAATGGCCACGTGGAGTATGCAAAACCTACTGCACGTCAGAACTTTTGAAGACCAGGTTCTCCATACCTAAGATGGGTATATTTGCGACCTACTAGGAAGGGGTTTTCAGAAGATATATATCTCACCAGTTTGCCCATTGTCCTTTGAAAAATGTAATTTCGAGAAAAACGCGTTTAAAATTTAAGTTACTGGTTAGACTATCGGAATATGCAAAAAGAAAAAAAAAAATCGATTTATTTCACAAACTCGTATATTGAAAAAAAAAAGTGGGCAGCAAACTCGTATTTACTAAAAACATCGATAGCTTGTAATTTAAAATGTTTAAATGTCTGCTTCATGTCTACATAGGTACAGATGTGCCGTGACTATTTGGACCCGATTTCGTTGGGTGAGTGATGAAAGACAGGAGGTAAAGCAACCATACATAACATAGAAAATAATGTCTTACAGAATTGCTTGTACACTTACACATAAAGTTAATGTATTTTCCAATTACGTTTATAAATATAACTTTAATTACAAAAGAAAAAGGTTAAAAACCAATTTTATTTAACTTATGGGTGTAATATGTCTTGCGAAAAGTATTTTTCTAACCGAAATTAAGCCTTTTTAATTAACCCTTTGCGCTTATAAGACATGTACAGCATGACAAGGTGGTTTGTCCATTAACTCTACCATATTTAAAGGTGTTTTGTCTGTTGGATCATAAGACATGTACCACATGACACACTGAATGTTAAACTGTAATGACTGCTCATACTTCACATTACATGAATATTTTATTTAATAACTGCAAACACATTCATTTATTAGAAAAATTGTAAATAAAATAATACAAAATCATGTTGAATTATCTTTTTAAAATTAATAACTAATAAAAACAGCATTGAGGACGTATTTAGCGCATTTAGTATTCAACTTTGGGGAAACAAGGTTAGAACGTCAAAAGAATCCGTCAAAAAAAGAACGTCGGTCGTTGTCATGTGCTACATGTCTTACCAGCCTATTTACAACTCACTTTTTTTTTGCTTGAGTGCAAAGAGTTAATTTGCTTTATAATCTTATACAGCTATACAGAGCATGTATGGTTGCTACTATAGTTATAAAATTATGAACAGTTTGAATAGTGAATACAAGTATGAATAACCCCCAACAGCGTACACCAAACATTGTATCTGATTACCAATCGGTGGACCAGCTGTACATATTATCAATAACATATGTATTATCAATAATAAGCTGGAATACTGATTTTGAAGTTAAATCAAATTCTTATTTATTAATTTTTTATCAAATAATATTATTTTTATGAAATGTTCTTGTCTTTCTCATTTTCGTTTTTAGAATATTTGAACAAAGATTATATTTAACATATTTATCATAAGTTTTTTCAGCTTTTGTTAAATATCTTCAAAAACAGGATAATAAATTGTTTTATTACCCAACCACTTTATACAATTTATTTCTGTGCTTTTTTGAAAAATTTTATTACATAGTTTATTGATAACATGATGATAACTGTGTTGGCAAGTGTGTTTCCAACGTATGAAGATTATGAAGAAGAAACAGAAATTTTTTTGACTTTTTTAACTTGAAGATATTTTTGTGGTTTTTGTTTATTTTGTAAATATGATTTTGATGTGCTAATATTTATTTTAATTCGTTTTCAAACCAAACTTTTTTTAATTTTTAATGGATATTAACGTTACTTTATGAAATTGAGTTTATAATATAATACTTAATATTTTACTATACTGTGTTTTATTAAAGTAAGAATATAAGGAACAGTAATAAGTAAATAATTTTACACAAACTCGTATACCATATATCAGGTTTTGTCAGAAAACTATCAGAAAAAATGTAGTTTCGAGAAAAACGCGTTTAAAATTTAAGTTACTGGTTATACTATCGGAATATGCAAAAAAAAAATCGATTTATTTCACAAACTCGTATATTGAAAAAAAAAGTGGGCAGCAAACTCGTATTTACTAAAAACATCAATAGCTTGTAATTCAAAATATTTAAATGTCTGCTTCATGTCTGCAAAGGTAGCAAACATCAAAAAGTGTAACATACATAAATCTTAAATTCATAGTGATGAAAATACAGTATTTAATATTTTTTGTTTCCTGAAAACTGTGATTTTTGATATACGAGTTAGAGACAGAAAACGCGCGATATTTATAAAAAGGGTATTTCTTGAAAAATAGTGCAATAAAAAATTTTCAGAAAAATATTTTTACCAAGGGTCTTTACACACTAACACATTCATAAATTTCATATACATATTATGTGGATACTTGCAGCTGTTAATTCCATTTTTAAAAATTGAAATCGATTGATTTTTAGAGTTTTGGCGTCCCTTTGAATATAGCGTTGAAATATTTCCTCACCGCACGACGCTTCTAGCTCGATTGAGGGTCCCCTTACAACTATCCTACAATAGCTGATACAAGGGACGGGGCGCGCTGAAATCTGGAATTTGACTTTCGGACCCTTACTCAGTCAAACCCAGGACCAGAAATTATCGAAATTTAAGCCCCATTTTTCGACTTTTGGCCAGCTTTTTGGGATCTGGCCCCACGGTGGCGATATAAGTATACCATGTACGTATTGACATTATCGATTTACGTGCGAAACCGCGGGTAAGTGCTAGTATTAGTATAAAGCGAAGGAAAAATATATTACTTTGTTATAGCAATAAATTTTGCTGGCTGATGTTTTAAAAATGATCCAAAAAAATAATGTAGATGTATATAAATTGTATAAATATCAAAATTAATTTCTAAAATTTGTATATACTGCTATGTTAATAAATTATTCAATTAAAAGTATTCAATTTAACTATTTGGTTACAATTATTACAAAGATTTAGTCCCTTTTCACTTAATTTCCTTACCCCAAAAATACTTAACACGTGGCTTAGCGATCTACCGAAAAACGGACGGACGAATTTCGTAATTCCTTAAATACTATCTTACACACTAAATAATCAAATTATTTTGCGGAAATTTATTCAATAAAGAAAATTCCTAATCTAGAGCAAATATAATTACATTAACCTTAATTAAATTTAGCTGCCGATAAGTTTTCCCAGAAACAGGTAATGCTGAGTCTAAATGAAAACTTGTAAGTCGAACAACGTGAGTATAAATATGAATTGAAAAAATTTACCTTACAACTTACATACTAGATTTTACATTTAAATTTCTTTTATTTTTTATTTTTTTTTTTTTTGTTATTTATTAAATCCTAAACTAAATACATTGAATAAATTTCCGGTAATACAAATTTTTTAAAAAGAAAATACTTAACATGATGAAATTTGGTAACAATCACTGCCGAATTTTTTATTATTAAAATTTTTTGTCACATTTTTTAATCTGTTCTATTCGGCGTCAACCATGTAAGAGAGTATATTTGTTATCCATCCCTATTCACACTGCATGTTTTCTAAAAAATTGTTTATTCTGTTTTATTATTACGTAATGTAATTGTTATTTCACATTTTGTTATATTTTCAAATTAATTTAGTCAAGATAATCGGTTGATTTTCGGCAAGTACTTTGGAGGAAAAAACAAAAAAAAATAAAAATAAATCGATGTCATATCATATACCTTACCGACTTATCTATATCCCCATTAGATTTCAGATCTGACGTCATTGTTATATGCTCTTTCGAAAATACTTCGAAACATAGGATAAAATCGGAAAATTTATTCAGAAATATGTTTAGTTACCTTATATAATCGGCCGTAAATTATTAATTCCCCTCGTAAATTAGTATTTAATGAAATAAATTGATTTAAATATTAAGCCACGCCCATTTTCGTTTTCAAAAGTCTTTTGAAATATAGAATCTGAAAAAAGCGGAGATCGCATTTGTTAAATTCCACACAGCTTAAGTTTAGTTTAACTTCTAGATACGTATGATTTGTAATAAGAATTTCGCCTTATATATGTTAGAAATCCAAAATACAAGGAATTATACCAACTCGTATTCTGTTATTATTGTAGAAATAGTTATACGCATAACTCTGACTTATGTCTAAGACGAGTTTGTATAAAAATAATCCGTTTCGGGACTTTAACGTGAAATTTTTTATTTTATTAGAATGGCAATTTAAAATAAAGTACATTTAAATTGGAAACTTTGTATTTGAACAAATTTTAAAGGATAATTCAACAGAAATGTTAATTGCTCAAATTCATAAGGTAGAATTATCCGGGTCAGTAATGAAATATTTCGCCAATATTCGTAAATATTCGCTTTTCATTAATAATTATGTAATTCTTATAGGGATAATTTAGGATGTACTACATACATAGCGTGGCGTCGTGTTAAAGAGCTGTCTTACAATATTATGGTAAACAGTATGTGCCGTAGATCGAGTGATCGATTCCGGGCTCCGTGAAACTTTTTTTTTTTTTATTTTACATAAATACATGATTACATTTTTTATTTAATAAATAAAAGATTCTTGGTATTCGGGTAAGCAAGAAACGCTATTTTTTTTTCATTAATTAACACTATTTATTACAAAGGTTATTAATTTTAACTATGTATTTTTTATACCCCTAAGTAATAAGGGGGTCCACCACAAATTTTATTTGTAAAACGGCCAGACCGATTTTGATGAAATTTTATATATATATATATATATTCAGTAGGTCTGAGAATAGGTTGTTTTCTATTTTTTATACCCCTAAATGAAAAGGGGGTCCTACCCAAATTTTATTTTTAAAACGGCACGACGGATATTGATGAAATTTTATATATATATTCAGTAGGTCTGAGAATAGGTTGTTATCTATTTTTTATACCTCTAAGTAATAAGGGGGTCAACCCCAAATTTTATTTTTAAAACGGCTAGACCGATTTTGATGAAATTTTATATATATATTCAGTAGGTCTGAGAATAGGTTGTTATCTATTTTTTATACCCCTAAGTGATAAGGGGGGTCCACCCAAATTTTATTTTTAAAACGGCACGACCGATTTTGATGAAATTTTATATATAATTATATTCAGTAGGTCCGAGAATAGGTTGTTATCTATTTTTATACGCCTAAGTAATAAGGGGGTCCACCCCAAATTTTATTTGTAAAACGGCTAGACCGATTTTGATGAAATTTTATATATATATATATATATATATATATATATATATATATATATATATATATATAATATATATATATATAATATATATATATATATATATATATATATATATATATATATATATATATATATATATATATATATATATATATATATATATTCAGTAGGTCTGAGAATAGGTTGTTTTCTATTTTTTATACCGCTAAATGATAAGGGGGTCCTACCCAAATTTTATTTTTAAAACGGCACGACCGATTTTGATGAAATTTTATATATATATGTTCAGTAGGTCTGAGAATAGGTTGTTATCTATTTTTTATGCCCCTAAGTGATAAGGGGGTTCTACTCAAATTTTATTTTTAAAACGGCACGACCAATTTTGATGAAATTTTATATATATATTCACTAGGTTTAAGAATAGGTTGTTATCTATTTTCTATACCCCTAAGTAAAAAGGGGGTCGACCGCAAATTTATTTTTAAAACGGCACAACCGATTTTGATGAAATTTTATATATATATATATATATATATATATATATATATATATATATATATATATATATATATATATATATATATTCAGTAGGTCTGAGAATAGGTTGTTATCTATTTTTTATACCCCTAAGTAATAAGGGGGTCCACCCCAAACTTTATTTTTAAAACGGCACGACCGATTTTGATGAATTTTTATATATAATTATATTCAGTAGGTCTGAGAATAGGTTGTTATCTATTTTTATACCCCTAAGTAATAAGGGGGTCCACCCCAAATTTTATTTGTAAAACGGCTAGACCGATTTTGATGAAATTTTATATATATATATATATATATATATATATATATATATATATATATATATATATATATATATATATATATATATATTTATATATATATATTCAGTAGTTCTGAGAATAGGTTATCTCTTTTTTATACCCCTAAGTAATAAGGGGGTCCACCCCAAATTATTATTATTATTTTTTTGATTAAAATTGGGTTACTGCTGCCGGCGGCATCGCCATCCAAAAAAATCAAAATAAATTTTTTGAATAACAATTTGGGCCAAGTAAAATCGAAATTGTTATTCAAAAAATTTATTTTGATTTTTTTTGAAGGGATTTATTTTTAAATTTAAAATTTGTGGTTATCATAATTATTATAATTATATTTGTACTTGGCATAAAAATCGATTTCAACTATTTTTTTTTTTACATTTTAAAATACTAATACTAAATGCAGTTGTGAAATTATTTATATGTCTTTTTATTTTTAATTTGTTCTTTTGCTTATTTATTTATTTGACGTAAGCTATGTTGCAAACCAATATTCAGCTGACAAAGTACTTGCCTCCATTTTTGCAGATATCTTCCAGATATCTGTTTTTGTCGGATATAATATAATTAAATCAATAAAAATATAAATATAAAAATTATATGATATATATGTTGAGTAAAGTCTCGCAGCAAGAAAGTTCCGTAGGTGGCCAAGGCACGGAACCGAGTTCGGATCTACAGAAAAACATATACCCAAAACTAATTCATTAATAGCATACAAGTAAATAATAATTTAAAAAATTTTCAATAGTTACATAGATATGTAAAGTATTTTTCGAACAAATGAAAAAACTTTTAATGAAATTATTATAAATAAATCGTATTTAGTTTTATTGTATAAATAATACAGCCTTTGTATATAAAAATTTTAGCCATCATTTTACATAAATGATTATTATCAAATATATATTAAATCCCCAAATATTCATTTATTATACACATAATAACTAATTACTTAGAAAATTATGTAATTTATAAATTATTCTTATGGAGTACATATTAATAAAATAACAAAAATAAAAAATCAGATTTTTATATATCAGTACTGTACCATACAATAATTAAATATATATTTACAAATAAAATCGATTTTTCCAATAATTGTTCTATATAATACATAAATACACACATTATAATTATTTATTATTTTAATAAATAAAATTTACAAAACATATTATGTATAACATTTAGTAGGTAATATGGTATCACCTCACCCAGGCCCGGAACGTTAGCCATAACCTACATCCTAATGAAGCCCGACACGCCCCGGTCCTCAGAGCCAATCCTTATCCCGAAGTTACGGATCTAATTTGCCGACTTCTCTTACCTACATTATTCTATCGACTAGAGGCTCTTCACCTTGGAAACCTGCTGCGGATATGGGTACGAACCGGTGCAACACCTCCGCGTGGCCCTCACCTGGATTTTCAAGGTCCGAGGGAATGATCTAGACACCACCGCAACTGCGGTGCTCTTCGCGTTCCAAACCCTATCGCCCTGCTAGAGGATTCCAGGGAACTCGAACGCTCATGCAGAAAAGAAAACTATTCTTGGATCTTCCGACGGCGTCTCCAGGCCTCTTTGGGTTACCCCGACTAACACTCATATACACATATATAATGTGAATGAGGGCGTGACTTATATACAGTTCCGCTGCCGGGTACCGGAATAGGAACCGGTTTCCCTTTCGCCAAATGGATGTAATTATTTATTATTTATTTATTTATTTATTTATTTATTTATTTTATAATTTTTCTTTTTATTTTAAATAATAATTATTTATAAAAATATATAAATAATTATATAATTTATTAAAACACATCATCATTAACATCGGTTTTCACCTAGGGCTTAGGATTGACTGACTCGTGTGCAACGGCTGTTCACACGAAACCCTTCTCCACGTCAGTCCTCCAGGGCCTCGCTGGAGTATTTGCTACTACCACCAAGATCTGCACCGATGGCGGCTCCAGACAGCCTCACGGCCAATCCTTCCGCGCACACCATCGCGACCCTCCTACTCGTCAAGTTTTCATGATATTTAAAAATTTTTATAAAAATAATAAATATCTATAATAACAATTGACGATAGAGTATAAGCACGACGCTTCAGCGCCATCCATTTTCAGGGCTAGTTGCTTCGGCAGGTGAGTTGTTACACACTCCTTAGCGGATTCCGACTTCCATGGCCACCGTCCTGCTGTCTTAAGCAACCAACGCCTTTCATGGTATCCCATAAGCGTCGATTTTGGCGCTTTAACTCTATGTTTGGTTCATCCCACAGCGCCAGTTCTGCTTACCAAAAGTGGCCCACTTGGCATTCTGATCCATAAATATTATCTTAATTAAAAATATTATTCTTATAGTTGCACATATATATAAAATTAAAAATAAAATCAATATATGATTTTAAGCAAGCTAGAGATCTCACCCATCTAAAGTTTGAGAATAGGTTGAGGTCGTTTCGGCTCCAAGGCCTCTAATCATTCGCTTTACCGGATGAGACTCGTATAATGATGAACGCCAGCTATCCTGAGGGAAACTTCGGAGGGAACCAGCTACTAGATGGTTCGATTAGTCTTTCGCCCCTATACCCAGTTCCGACGACCGATTTGCACGTCAGAATCGCTACGGACCTCCATCAGGGTTTCCTAATGGAAATTATTTTACTTTCATTTCGCCTTTGGGTTTCATAAAATTTATTAATATTTCGATGAAAAAATATTTTATTCCCAATGACTTGCGCACATGCTAGACTCCTTGGTCCGTGTTTCAAGACGGGTCCTGAAAGTACCCAAAGCTATAGCGTCGCTGACAAAAAGATTATTGTTCAAATTAATACCTAAAAACTGACAGTAATGTGGTATGATTTATTGGTATAAAAACCAAATAAAATCATATGTTTTATTAAGAAATATAAAAAACCTAATAAAACCCATATATACTCGTTTTAGGTAATGAACGTGTAAAAAAACAATTTTACACTTAATCTTATATTATGAATATTTATACCGTCAAACAATTAATTAGATAATATTGGCATATATTACACAAATAAATAAAAATTTATAATATAATATACAATGCACAAAAATATTTCATAAATCAATATTTAACGGGTCGCGACGTCCTACAAGATGAGAAGTGCATGTCTCGTTATTATACACAACAGATAGTAGTGCAATAATTTTATAAATTATAAATATACCATAAAAAATTATAATATATAATAATAATAAATTTTGTCACTAACAAATACAAGTTGGTTAATATACGATAAAAAGTAAATGAATCTCATCTTTCGACCTTTCGGGTTTTTCAGGTTTACCCCTGAACGGTTTTACGTACTCTTGAACTCTCTCCTCAAAGATCCTTTCAACTTTCCCTCACGGTACTTGTTCGCTATCGGTCTCGTGGTTATATTTAGCCTTAGATGGAGTTTACCACCCACTTAGAGTTGCACTCTCAAGCAACCCGACTCTAACGAGAGATCCACCTGTTATTCAGTATATAGTCACTACGGGCCTGGCACCCTCTCTGGGTATATGGCCCTATTCAAGATGGACTTGGACTTATTACATAAAATAACAGGTTATACAAAAAATTATGGATCCTCCCAATCACTACATTTCCCGAATGATCATTTTTATTTAGCCATGGGGTTCAGTGATGGGCTTTTCCCTGTTCGCTCGCCGCTACTAAGGGAATCCTAGTTAGTTTCTTTTCCTCCGCTTAATTATATGCTTAAATTCAGCGGGTAATCTCACCTACTCTGAGGTCGCAATTATAAATAAATAAAATAAAAATGTTTTTTTCGATATTTTCTTTATAAATAAATATAAAAAATTGTTATTTAAAAAAAAAAAAAAACACTATTAGTAATTAATTAAACCAAAAAATGTTATCTTATGTTATTATGTTAAATTTTTAAATATTATTATTTAATATTAATATGAAAATTAATAAGAAATAAATTATTTCGTTATTTCATATTTTCATAAAATAAAAATAATTAGATATTTAAAACACATATATACATGAATAATTTTTGGTTTTCATTACTATATGTGTTTAAATTAATTTTTATATTTCTTAGAAAATATCGTTTCATTTTTATTAAATTAAAATGATGTGATGTATTATTTGATTTTCTTATTCTTACACATTTATAACAGTAAGATATAGAAAAATAATATTAAAAATACATACATTAAAAACATCATGTAATTTAGAATGACGTATAAATTAAAAAATATACGAACATTCATTTTATTATTTATAAGATATATATTTTAAAAAATATATTATCTTTTATTAAAAATAATTTTTTAATATATTACTGTATACGACCCTCAGCCAAGTGTGGTCCGGGAACAGTATCCAAGGACCGCAATGTGCGTTCGAAATGTTGATGTTCATGTGTCCTGCAGTTCACAAGTTAACGCGCAATTAGCTGCGTTCTTCATCGACCCACGAGCCAAGTGATTCACCGTTCAGGGTAATCTTTATATTATTAAATTTTAAAAAATATTTATATTAGATAAAAATTTATACTTTTTTTATTATTATTATAAAATAATAATAAAAAGACTGCAATAAAAAAAAATTTTTTTGTTTTTTATTGACTTACATTTGTATAAAAGAATAAATAATAATATTTAATAAAATTTTATTAGATACAGTGCTTGTTGTTATTTGACAAAACATTAAAAAAAAATTTTTTTTAAACAAAACTCATTTATTAAATAACTATATTATAAATAAGACATATTGAAAATAACTTGTTTTGTTATTTTACGAATATGCTATTTATTTTATATAGATTCAATAAATTTTTGATATTGTTAATATAAAAAAAATTTATATACTGATATATAAAAATACACATCAAAAAAAATTTAAAAATCAAATTAACATTTGGATGTAAAACTTTATAACCAATAATATATTTAATATATTAAAAATTGGTATCCAAATACTATTAACTTTACACATACGAAAGGCAAGTCAATGTACATAAATTAATGAATTATAAGTAAAAATGTTGAAATATTTCTACATGTAAATTATTTCTATCATTTTTTCAACTAATCATAAAAGTGGTTAAAACGTACATTATGAATACGAAAATTTCATTTTCTCCTAAACTATTAACTTTAAATATAAAATACCCCTGTCGCAGCATCTGCATAACATAGCGAATTTCCAAATCTTGGGCACTGGCGGATCTCATCTAAGACCTGTACCTATTTAAAATAGTTTAGCTTTCTAAGAGTAAAAGAATTTTTAAAATCGGCTGGGTAATTAGTTTTGGTATTTTTGGGGACCCAAGAACCCGAACGAATTTTGTGCAGCATAGTTGTATCCATCTAAAATAATTTAGTTCTCTAGCAGTGAGAAATTTTTTAGCATCGGTTCAATAGCTTATTACTGGCGTTTTCGGATCTGCAAGATCCCGGTGGACCTCATTAAAAAATCAGCTCGACCGTATATTCTAGGCGGACCTTATGTATACATATATATATATATACATATATATATATATATATATATATATATATATATATATATATATATATATATATATATATATATATATATATATATATATATATATATATATTCAAAACCCGTTGTGTAGCATTCTACGCCGCATTTGCATCCGCAGGACAGTTGTGGATCTCAGATAACACAACCTGTACCTATCTAAAATAGTTTACCTCGGTAATAGTAAAAAAGTTTCAAAATCGGTCAGTTATTTTATTTTTGACACTTTTAGGTCCTACTGACACTGTCAGACCTTACATAATGTAATCTATATGTATATAAAATAGCTTAGCTCCCCAACAGTGAAAAAATTTTCAAAATCGGTCAGTTAGTTTATTTTTGACACTTCTGGATCCTATGGACCCTGGCAGAACTTACATAACGGAATCTATATTTATCTAAAACAGTTTAGCTCTGTAACAGTGAAAAAATTTTCAAAATCGATCAGGCAGTTTATTTTTGACACTTTTGGGTCCTATGGACCCAGGCGGACCTTACATAACGTAATCGATATTTATCTAAAATTGTTTAGCTCTGTAACAGTGAAAAAATTTTCAAAATCGGTCAGTTAGTTTATTTTTGACACTTTTGGGTCCTGTGGACCCTGGCGGACCTTACATAATGTATTCTAAATCTATCTAAAATAGCTTAGCTCTGTAACAGTGAAGAAATTTTTAAAATTGGTCGTTTAGTTTATTTTTTACAATTATGGGATCAGTAAATCCTGGCGAAACTCATACAAGTCTAGTACTCTAACAGTAAGAAAAGGGTTCTAAGGATCTTATATAACTTATGGCAGTCTGTAAGCTTCTTGCGGACATCATTTAATTAATTAATTCAAATACTTTAACTTACTAACTGTGAAAAAATTTTTAAAATCGATTGGTTAATTAATTTCTGGCCTTTTTAGGTCCCGAAAACCTTGACCTCACATAAAATACCTTAAATCCATTTGAAATGGTTTAATTTTTTAACATTATTAATTATTAGTGAAAAAATTTTCAAAATCGATTCAAAATATTTTTCCGTGCATACATATGTACATTATACATATTATGTTTTGTTTCATATTTAATAATATTATATCATAACATAATCTTCAATTTCTTGTTTACTTAAAAATTCAATAAAAAAAAAAATTCTTCATTACATTAGCTTAGAAAATCTGTTTAATTTTCATTTTTCAACTTGAGATAGAACCATGCTAATTATAATGCAATAAATGAGAAACAAAACTCTATACATGTATGTGTGTTATAACACATGTATGTGAATAGACTTCACTTGTTCTCACAAAATTCTTTAATAAAAAAGTGAAATATTTTTATACTTCATAAAGAACTGAGATATAAATATAAATTACTTATTAGACTAACAAAGAAAGAAAACTAATATAATGGTGAAAATTTACATTTTCTCGAAAAATACTTAAAATAGAGAGAAAATTATAAGAATATTTTCTTCATAATTTTTTTTTCCTTTTCAACGATGTAAAAATCGAACTGTCTTATGATAGGATCGAATGATAAAAAATGGCCAGAAAACCTACTTCTGGGCATCCGACGTGTCTGGCTAACGAACTTAGCCGAGTCAATTCAGAATCCAGTCCGCACACAAAATTTCATAAGCATTAGACGTTTCGTTCGAGAGTTATCGTGGCGACACATATATACATACATACATATATATATATATATATATATATATATATATATATATATATATATATATATATATATATATATAAATTTTAGTGAATATCATTTTCGTATTTTAGGGACCTCAAAACACATTTCTGTTATGATCCCGGGCTTAGGTCCCGTCATGACACCTGCTGTAATAGCGTATTTCCAGTTTCACTTTTGGAAATTCGCTAAAACTGATGGAGTTGTGTTTCTTTTAACAAAATACATCTGATTTTTAAAAAAAAGTTTTAAATTTTTTCAATTTTTAGTGGTTTTGCCTCTTATCATGAATTGTTAATATTGTAAGAATCGATATGAAATTTATAAAAACGTAAAACGAAATGCAAATCAATGTGTATTTTTTAACATATACATGTATGCGTAGTAGCAACACATAGGGTGATATTTACACCCTTCATAAACTAGATATTAAAAGAGCGGCGACATACAAATTTAGTTTACATCTGAGCGTCGAAATGCAAGTCAGTGTGTATATTTTAACATATACATATAGGCGCGGTAACAACACATAGGGTGATATTTGCACCCTTCAAAACTAGATATTAAAAGATCGGTGACATACATATTTAGTTTACATCTGAGCGTCGTACAGTAACAATACATATTATATCAATGATTTTTGCACTTAAAAAAAAAAAAAAAAAAAAAATTAAAAAAAATAAAAAAGATTTTTAGTTTATGTTAAGTTTTTTTGGTTCTTAACGAATTGTTGGCAAAATTATTCAAAATTTTTGTAAATGCGAACTTGTTTTTATGATTTTTTTCAGCTATTCTTAAAAGTGGTTTTAACGTACATAAATTTTACAAAAATTAAAATTTTTTCCAAAACTATAAATTTTACATATAAAAAAAGTGAACGAATTGTGTTTCTTTTAACAAAAATACATGTAAATGCGAACTTGTTTCTATGATTTTTTTCAATTATTCCTTAAAAAGTGGTTATAATTTACATTCATTTTACAAAAATTGAAATTTTCTCCAAAACTATAAATTTTACATATAAAAAATGTGAACGATTTGTGTTTGTTTTAACAAAATACAACCCATTTAAAAAAAAATTAAATATATGCATTTTTAAAAATTTTGTATCATTCGTTATTAATGTGAAAAAATTTTTCTAAGTTCAAATATACACTACTTTTTGTATGTGACGGATATTGTGTTATTATCTAGTTTAAATGCAAACATCATATTATGTGTTGTTACTGTACAATGCTATTTTACCTATATCTATAGTGTTTATAATGTACACTAATTTTACAAAAATTAAAATTTTCTTCACAACTATAAATTTTACATATAAAAAAGTGACCGATTTATGTTAACAGAATACGTCCCATTTAAAAAAAAAAAGGTTTTAAAATATATGCATTTTTAAAAATTTGATCATTTATCACATATCATTTGTCAATTTGTATCATTTATAAATAATAAGTAAGTACAATTTTTTTCATTAACAAAAATATAAGATTTTCTTTTATTAAATTTTTGTTTATTTCTTTTAGATATGAGAAATTATAAACGTAAAACCGAAAGAGGGCTTATACCTATTGAAAAATTTAATGATGCCGCAAGAACAATAATTTTTGGGAACAAAAGTATCAATGTTGCTTCAAAGGAATTTAATATTAAACGTACGACATTATCACGTTATATAATTAAATTTAAAGCATATAAAAATAAGGAAACGCAAGATTTACCGACAATTGGTTATAAAAAACCTAGACAAGTGTTTTCTAAGGACCAGGAAATCGCATTAAAAGATTATTTACTACAAATGGCTTGGATATTTTATGGATTGACTTCAAAAAATGTTCGTCAGCTTGCTTATGAGTGTGCTAAAAAATTTAATATTAAAATGCCTGAAACATGGAAATTTAATAAAATAGCTGGCAAAGAGTGGCTTACTAGTTTTTTTAAAAAGGAATCGAGAATTATCAATTAGAAAACCAGAATCAACAAGTATCGGACAAGCGACATCGTTTAATGTTGAAAATGTAAAACCATTTTTTACACAATTAGCTGAAGTTATGAATAAATATCAATTTACCGCATCAAACAGTTGGAATATAGATGAAGCTGGTATTTCTACAGTACTAAAACCTACTAAAATAATTGCTGCCAAAGGTAAAAAAAAATGTTGGCTCCATAACTTCTGCTGAACGGGGCACTAATGTGACACTAATATGTGCTGTTTTTGCAAACGGAAATACAGTGCCTCCTATGTTCGTATTTCCACGAAAAAAATATAAAAATAATTTTATTAATAATGGACCAAAAGGTTGTATTGGTGCAGGCAATTCAAGCGGCTGGGTAACAAATAAAGAATTTTTTATGTACATGCAGCATTTCATCGCACATGTTACACCATCTATTAATAATCCAGTATTACTCGTATTAGATAATCATTCCTCACATTTACATGTACCAACTTTAAACTTAGTGAAAGATAATGGGATCGTAATGTTAGCCTTTCCACCACATTGTAGCCATAAACTACAACCACTTGATGTGGCTGTGTATGGACCATTTAAGAAATATGCTTCAACTGCACAAAATTTATGGTTGAGAAATAATCAAGGTGAAAAGATAACAATATATGATATCCCAAAAATAGTAGAAGATTCATTAACATTAGCTACAACTAATACAAATATCATAAAAGGATTTAAAAAGACTGGAGTATTTCTATATAATGAAAATATTTTTACTCAAGATGATTTCGCTCCGTCATTCGTAACTGATCCCTCAGAATCGCAAATTTTAACATCATCACCTACAATTTCAACACCTACAATATTTTCTCCAGAAATAGTTCGACCGTACCCGAGAGCTGCTTCAAAAGAACGGGGTCAAACGAAAAGGAAAAGAAAATCTCGTGTTTTAACCGATTCAATAGAAATAAAAACATTAGAGAAAGAACAAAATATAGCAATAAAACGTAAAAAAGTTACTAAGAAAATTAATATTTGTATTAATAGTAATTGTTTAATATTATTATCAAGGATTTCTTGCTTAACATGCAATGAACTATTTTCAAAGTGTCGCCGCAAAGAAACGTGGATTGAATGTCAGTTGTGCAAAAACTTGGCGCATATTAATTGCGTACCTAATACTAGTGATACATATATATGTATTAATTGTGAAAATATTTCCATATAAATTTTTCAAAAAAATTATTTATAAATGATACAATTTTTTTTTTTTAATATTGTATATAGGATAAAAGCCACTATACACGAATGCTATTCAATACTGGAACAGTTTTGATATTTTATATATTAATTATTTCTGAAAGAAACCGATAAATATAAAAACTGTTCAATAAATATAAATATAAAAACTTAAATAAAAAAATTTGATATCATTCGTTATTAATGTGAAAAAATTTTTCTCAGTTCAAATATACATTGATTTTTGTATGTGACCGATGTTGTTTTATTATATAGTTTAAATGCAAACATCATCATATGTTATAAATATATATATATATATATATATATATATATATATATATATATATATATATATATAAATATATATATAAACTGTTCGATAAATATAAATATTTGGTATCATTCTTTATTAATGTAAAAAATTTTTTCTCAGTTCAAATATACACTAATTTTTGTATGTGACCGATGTTCTTTTATTATCTACTTTAAATGTAAATACCATCATATGTTATGTGTTGTTACTGTACAATGAGTTCAAATATACAATAATTTTTGTATGTGACCGATGTTGTTTCATTACCTAGTTTAAATGCAAACATCATCATGTTATGTATTGTTACTGTACAATGCTATTTTACCTGTAATTTTTGCATGTTCAACTTAACTCTGTAATGTGGTTAATTGGATAAGAGTGACTTATTTAAGTGTGGTAATTTGGTCATATCTTTTGTGTGGGGTAATTTTTACATGTTCAACTTACCTCTGTAATGTGGTTAATTGGATAAGAGTGACTTTTTTAAGTGTGGTAATTTGGCCATATCTTTTGTGTGGGCTAATTTTTGCATGTTCAACTTACCTCTGTAATGTGGTTAATTGGATAAGAGTGACTTATTTAAGTGTGGTAATTTGGTCATATGTTTTGTGTGGGGTAATTTTTGCATGTTCAACTTACCTCTGTTATGTGGTTAATTGGAAAAGAGAGGCTTATTTAAGTGTGGTAATTTGGTCATATCTTTTGTGTGGTGTAATTTTTGCATGTTCAACTTACTTCTGTAATGTGATTAATTGGGAAAGAGTGGCTTATTTAAGTGTTGTTATTTGGTCATATCTTTTGTGTGGTGTAATTTTACCTTTCTTATGATAAATATATATGATAATTTGTTCATGGTCAATATACCTTAGTTGAACAATAGCGATAAAGATATTTTTTTAATTAGGATAATGATATTTTTCAATTAGGATATCTAATATTATCATTTTCCTAATCTTTCTATAATTACAGTTAATGTTATTCAAATTTTTTCAAAAAATTGCCCAAATAACCCCGCTCTACCCTACTTTCTTCTATCAAGTTGATTTGGATACGACTTAACGCATCGGCATTAGCATTCTTTCGTCCTGGTCGATATATGACGTCAAAATCATATTCGGGCAATAAAATTATCCATCGTGCTAATCTAGATGTAGGATCCTTGAGTGTTCGTAGCCACTGTAGGGGTCGATGGTCGGTATATCGCGTGTACTCTGTCTCAACCCTGGACACAAAAAAACATATTTTAAATCCGTGTTTTCATCACTATGAGCTTAAGATTTATGCTACTTACACCCTTCGATGTTGGCTACCCATATATGTAAATATATATAGATAAGTATATATGCAAATACAGTATTTAATATGTTTTTTGTGTGTCCTAAAACATGTAGCTTTTGATATACGAGGTAGAGACAGCCAACGCGCGATATACGGTGAATTTGGTGCCTTATAGATAACATTTAAAATGCTTTAATCCCCACACGACTGCCAAACACTCTTGCACGGTTACTGGATAGTTTCGTTCTGCTTTATTTAATTGGCGGCTTGCGTAAGCGATCGGTTTTTCTTTATCGTGGACAACTTGGCTCAATATAGCACTTATCGCGAATCCTGAAGCATCCGTTGCCAATAGGAATGGTTTTTCAAAGTTTGGAAACGGCAACACAGATGGTCTGCATAATTTTTCTTTAAGCTCTTCGAAAGCTCTTTGCTCCACTTCGAACCATTCAAATTTATTGTCTTTCTTGGTAAGTTGTGTCAAAGAGAGGGCTTCTTTTGAAAAGTCAGGTATAGATTTCCGGTAAAACCCCACAAGACCAAGAAATCCTCTCAATTCTCGCACATTCTTCGGGGTTAGAAAATTCTTTACTAATCGTATTTTTTCGGGGTCTGGCTTAATTCCGTTTGCCGATATTATGTATCCTAGGTACGATGTTTCTTTGGCCAGAAACCTACACTTTGTTGGCTTCAGTTTTAGTTTTGCACTCCTCAGTCTTGAAAATACATTTCTCAATCGTTGTATGTGTTCAGGTAACGTTTTGCTGAAAACAGTGATGTCATCAAGATAGACCAAACATCCGATGTAAGGCCTGATAATAGGGCATACATTAGTCTCTAAAATGTGCTCGGCGCATTTACTAAGCCAAAAGGCATCCTGAGACATTCGTAATGGCCATCTGGTGTTGTAAAAGCCGTTTTCTCTCGGTCTGCCGGGTGCACAGGTAGGGTAGACCGGGGTCATTTGGGCAATGAAATTTGTACGAGGTAATTTGAGCAACGATAAATATAAATATAAAAACTTAAATATATATTATAAATAAAAATTGTATACGGTAGACCGGGGTTATTTGGGCAATGAAATTTGTACGAGGTAATTTGAGCAACGATAAATATAAATATAAAAACTTAAATATATATTATAAATAAAAATTGAATAATAAAGTTTTTTAATTATGTAGATATTATTTTCAAAATAAAAATTATAAAATTAAAAATAATGTTTTATTATATATTATTTACCCTTTATTCACTAACAAATATATTAAGAAATATAAAGTATTATTTTTATATTATTATACAACATTTAAAACTTCTGAATATAAAGAATATATTGGATGGATAATTAATAGGATAAATTGGATGTGGAAAGTATATTTAGAGGTAAATATAAAATAAAAAAAAAAAGCTTTTAAGTACAGTAATAAAAAATATTTATTAATAAATGAAATTAGAATTATACATTATTATTACTGGTATTACTTATAAAACTATATATTTTTACAAATATCGTATCCACAATCAGACAACGATCATACCATGTTGAAAACACCGGTTTTCGTTCGATCACCGAAGTTAAGCAACATCGGGCATGGTAAGTACTTTCATGGGGGACCAGTTATGGAACGCCATGTGTTGTTGTCAATAGTTTTCCTTTTTTTATCATCTATAAATAATAGATAAAATTAGCTAACAGGTTAAATTGGTAACACTTATTGTTAAAAACATTAATCTACATAAAATAAAAGTTAATAGGTTAAATTGGTAACACTTATTGTTAAAAACATTAATCTACATAAAATAAAAGTTAATAGGTTAAATTAGTATTAGCCATTGTTAAATAATAATAATATATAATTATTATTAAATATTTAGTTATTTAAAAAGCCCTTAAAAGTATTTCTAATAATACTTTTAAGGGCTTTATCATATAATAATAATAGATATAATTATTTAATAGGTTAAATTAGTATTAGCCATTGTTAATTAATAATAATATATAATTATTATTAAAAATTTAGTTATTTAAAAAGCCCTTAAAAGTATTTCTAATAATACTTTTAAGGGCTTAAACATAGATTAATTAAGAGAATAAAAAAAATTTGATAAAAAAAGCCCCCAGTAATTAAACTGAGAGCTAAATGTTTTAAAATTTTTGAAAAAAATCTCCCTCCTATTTAATAAAACAAAAATAAATATATATTTTTAAAAAAATATCTTTCTTTTTCATAAAACATAAAAATAAATTATGTATTTTTTAAATTATTTTAAAAAAAATCTCCCTCCTTTTTAATAATATATATATATTTATATTTTGAAAGAAATATCCTTTCTTTTCATAAAACATAAAAATAAATTATGTATTTTTTAAATGATTTAAAAAAAAAAAAGAAAAAAATCTATTCTTTTATATATGAAGGAGATATTTATTATTATTTTTAAATTTTTTTTTGTGGGGTAATTCTCGTTGTTTTTCATATTTTTTAAAATTATATAAAAAATTATTTTTATAAATTAAAAAATAATATGAAATATTAACGAATCCCCAAGCCAAGGGCTAAGTCTCAACAGATCGCAGCGTGGAAACTGCTCTACCGAGTACAACACCCTGCCAGGTACGTAAGTCGTCTACAAACGATTCCGAGTCCTGACGTCGAATATATAATAATATATTGACCCATGTTCGACCGTTAATGATAGGAATGAACTTAGCAACATGCTATCTGACCGTCATTCTTTATATCATTTACGGCAAATAAGGGCTCGTGCGACAATTTTTTAAAAAAAAATTGCCTAATAAATGTAAACACATTGATTTGAGCCTTTCGACTGTACATAAAAGGACTCCTAAAATTATCATTGCCCACTTTGACTAGACAGGATACGGCCTTAGAGGCGTTCAGGCATAATCCCATGGATGGTAGCTTCGCACCACCGGCCGCTCGACCGAGTGCATGAACCAAATGTCCGAACCTGCGGTTCCTCTCGTACTGAGCAGGATTACTATCGCAATGACACAGTCATCAGTAGGGTAAAACTAACCTGTCTCACGACGGTCTAAACCAAGCTCACGTTCCCTATTGGCGGGTGAACAATCCACCACGAAACTTGAAACAGCTCCGTAGTTTTCTGGGGATGGCGTCATTTTTCAGCAAATTCATCCCAAAATTTGCCGAGTTAGCAGCACCACTTAACCACCTAAAAAAGAAGGGAATTAAATTTCAATTTGGACCAGAACAAATGGAGGCTTTTCAAAAAATCAAAGACAAGCTTACCGCCACTCCAGTCTTGAAGTTCCCCGACTTCAGTAAGTCATTTATACTGAAATGTGATGCTTCCGACAATTGTTTGGGAAGTGTGTTGCTGCAAAAACATGGCGATGACATCCATCCAATCGCATACGCCTCCAGAAAGCTTACAAATCCTGAAAGCCACTATACCATCTACGAAAAAGAAGCACTTTCTCTTGTATGGAGCGTACAGAAATTCAAAGACTACTTACAACACCAGAAGTTCGAAGTACACTGCGACAACAACGCCGTTACTCATCTCTATAATTCACCAAAACAGTGCGGCCGCACAGCTCGGTGGATGTTGAGCTTAGCGGACTTCGACTTCTCCGTCGTTCATATTCGTGGCGATATGAACATCGCAGACGCTCTGACACGCCTATACAAAGACGACGATGAACAACCACCTGACAAAACAAATTCACCATCAGAAAATGTGAAATCCTATGACGATCTTCCTAATATAATACCACCACCCCGATGTAATTTATTGACATCCGTTCCTGAGGTTTTTCCCTCCATAAAACATCACCAGAATACTGACGAAGAGTGCAGCAGCGTCATACGGTACCTGGAACAAGGTATCGACAATGATGTCACAAAAAACTTCTGCCTTTCCGCCGGTGTCTTATGTAAAATGGTTGGAAAACATCGACAGAAACGGATATACATACCAGCATCACTTAGGAAAATCATCATATATTATTTTCATAATGCGTCGACTCATCCGAATTCCACCAAGACCTATCGGAACATAGCTCGACGATTCGCTTGGCCTCGACTATTCCAAGATGTACGTGACTACGTCATGGCTTGTGATATCTGCCAGAGATGTAAGCCCCTATCGAAGAATACCGGTGCCCCCATGTATAATGTGGTACCAAAATTTCCCTGGTATAAAATCGCAATCGATCACTGCGGGCCTATCGCCTCCAGCTCTAAAAGAAACAAATACTGTATTATTATTGTTGACACTTTTTCGAAGTTTTTGCAAGCCATACCTGTTTCAAGACTCACTTCCAAGGTGACAGTCCAGAAGATGGAAGCGCTATTTTACCAATTCGGCCCGCCAGCGATAATTGTTTCCGACAATTCTCGCTCCTTCTGCTCCAAGGAGTTCCACGCGATGTGTCTCAGGTGGGGAATTAACCACGTCACCACAACACCCTATCACCCAAGTTCCAACATCGCCGAACGCTACGTCAGGACTGTCGTGACCAATTTGTCCACTACGATTATGGAACATAGTGCCAAACATCGTGACTGGGACAAATTCATTGGCTCCGTCGTGTACGCCTACAACACCACCTCGCACGACAGCACGAAGCATACACCGTCATCGATCTTCTTCAAAAGAGAATTGTTAAATCCATTTGACAATCTATATGACGTCAGACGTATTCTACAAGGTGATAAAATACCTACACGACAAGCTGTAGAATCGTATCTTCGTCAAGCTAGTGCACGACAGTCCAAATACTTCAATCGACGTCGACCACTATCGCATAAGTTCAAGGTTGGGGACACCGTTATGCAGAAAATTACCCGAATATCCAAACCGTACACCACCACCAAAAAATTTCTGCCGAGGTGGAGCAAGCCACGACAAATACTCCGTTTTACAACACCTGTATCAGTTGTACTTCGTGATTGGAACACAGGTCGCATACACCGAGCACACGTCGACCAAATTAAGCGCTACCATCCGCGTACCCCTCAACGCGCCGGATACCGGCATCACTAATACTAAACATCTTCGGTAGTATAATGGTCAGTATCACTACCTATCACACTGGGGCCGACATTCGCTTCCGCATCGGAGGCCGCGATCGTCAAGATCCATCACATCCGGATTCGCCATCCAAAAAAAAAAAAACTATTGTCCTGTGGAGAAGATAATATAACAATAATAAATTGTTATATAGGATTATATTCACATATTTTTACAACAATTACCTAATACACTCATACGTCACCAAAAATGGTGGGATATTTTCTCCCTCTCTTAGGACAATTGGTTTTTAAAATTTCAGCGATACATACAATATTTTTTATTTTTTTACAAAATTTCAACGCGATCGTGTAAAACATAAATCTGAAATAAACACATATTGTTGTAAAATTGTTTTTCTTTATTTAATTGTTAAATAAATGCTTCTCACCAAATAAAATTTTGTGAAATAATTTTCAAACTTCCAACTTGAGTTAAACATTTCGGCACCTTCTTCGAAAAATCTGTTGTATTATTTTAAATATTTTAACAACAGAAAAGGAATTTTCGACAGGAGTTATTCATCTAATCGTGAAAAAAGTCGAATTAAATCATCTTCAATCAACTCAGTGCATTTATTTGACAACGGTATATTACGTTTTCCAAAAATAACCAGATCAACCAACATTTTCATAATCCTTTCATTTATCACAACACCCTTTCCCGTTTTATAATCACTTATATAAATTCAGAATACTCATTTATCACCATTTAGTTTTTTTTTTACATTTTATTTCATCCACAATATCAACAAATGTCAGATTTCATGTAATTTTGACATTTGTCAAAAAACGCGCGAAATCATAGACAAACAACCGCACCTCTTCCTCATACCACAGATATATCTTTTGCTTATAATCGTTTTAGTAGATTAGTAGGATCCATTATTTGTATATAACATCTAAAGCCTCGCTTCCACTGTCAATTCAATTCTAATTATCTGGCTTACAAGCAAATAAAAATCAACGAACATCGTGGTCGTGTTTCTTTCACGACAGTTAAATCATTGACATAACTACTTATTTTAGCTTATTTTTATTTTATTCTATTTTATTTTATTACATTATAAAAAGTAGTTATATGCTCGTGGAGCCCCTTACGACGTAGTGCAGGTCCGATTGACTGGTGGGGTATTAAGAGAGTCATAGTTACTCCCGCCGTTTACCCGCGCTTGCTTGAATTTCTTCACGTTGACATTCAGACCACTGGACAGAAATCACATTGCGTCAACACCCGTTGGGGCCATCGCAATGCTTTGTTTTAATTAGACAGTCGGATTCTCCTAGTCCGTGCCAGTTCTGAGTTAACCGTTAAATGGCGGCCGAAGAGAACATTTACGCATATATATTTTTCATTTTAATATAATATAATTAAATAAATAAAAATATAAATATAACAATTATAAGATATATATGTTGAGTAAAGTCTCGCAGCAAGAAAGTTCCGTAGGTGGCCAAGGCACGGGACCGAGTTCGGATCCACAAAAACATATACCCAAAACTAATTCATTAATAGCATACAAGTAAATAATAATTTAAAAAATTTTCAATAATTACATAGATATGTAAAGTATTTTTCGAACAACTGAAAAAACTTTTAATGAAATTATTATAAATAAATCATATTTAGTTTTATTATATAAATAATACAGCCTTTGTATATAACAACTTTAGCCATCATTTTACATAAATGATTATTATCAAATATATATTAAATCCCCGAATATTCATTTATTATACACATAATAACTAATTACTTAGAAAATTATGTAATTTATAAATTATTCTTATGGAGTACATATTAATAAAATAACAAAAATAAAAAATCAGATTTTTATATATCAGTACTGTACCATACAATAATTAAATATAATTACAAATAAAATCGATTTTTCCAATAATTGTTCTATATAATACATAAATACACACATTATAATTATTTATTATTTTAATAAATAAAATTTACAAAACATATGTATAACATTTAGTAGGTAATATGGTATCACCTCACCCAGGCCCGGCACGTTAGCCATAACCTACATCCCAATCAAGCCCGACACGCCCCGGTCCTCAGAGCCAATCCTTATCCCGAAGTTACGGATCTAATTTGCCGACTTCCCTTACCTACATTATTCTATCGACTAGAGGCTCTTCACCTTGGAGACCTGCTGCGGATATGGGTACGAACCGGCGCGACACCTCCACGTGGCCCTCACCTGGATTTTCAAGGTCCGAGGGAATGATCCAGACACCGCCGCAACTGCGGTGCTCTTCGCGTTCGAAATCCTATCGCCCTGCTAGAGGATTCCAGGGAACTCGAACGCTCATGCAGAAAAGAAAACTCTTCCTGGATCTTCCGACGGCGTCTCCAGGCCTCTTTGGGTTACCCCGACGAACACTCATATACACATATATAATGTGAATGAGGGCCCGACTTATATACGTTTCCGCTGCCGGGTACCGGAATAGGAACCGGTTTCCCTTTCGCCCAATGGATGTAATTATTTATTATTTATTTATTTATTTATTTTATAAATTTTATTATTTTTTAAATAATAAAATTATTTATAAAAATTAAAATAATATTATAACTTATTAAAACACATCAACATTAACATCGGTTTTCACCTAGGGCTTAGGATCGACTGACTCGTGTGCAACGGCTGTTCACACGAAACCCTTCTCCACGTCAGTCCTCCAGGGCCTCGCTGGAGTATTTGCTACTACCACCAAGATCTGCACCGATGGCGGCTCCAGACAGCCTCACGGCCAATCCTTCCGCGCACACCATCGCGACCCTCCTACTCGTCAAGTTTTCATGATATTTAAAATTTTTTTATAAAAAAAATAAATATCTATAATAACAATTGACGATAGAGTATAAGCACGACGCTTCAGCGCCATCCATTTTCAGGGCTAGTTGCTTCGGCAGGTGAGTTGTTACACACTCCTTAGCGGATTCCGACTTCCATGGCCACCGTCCTGCTGTCTTAAGCAACCAACGCCTTTCATGGTATTCCATAAGCGTCGATTTTGGCGCTTTAACTCTATGTTTGGTTCATCCCACAGCGTCAGTTCTGCTTACCAAAAGTGGCCTACTTGGCATTCTGATCCATAAATATTATTTAATTAAAAATATTATTCTCATAGCTTCACATATATATAAAATTAAAAATAAAATCAAGATATGATTTTAAGCAAGCTAGAGATCTCACCCATTTAAAGTTTGAGAATAGGTTGAGGTCGTTTCGGCCCCAAGGCCTCTAATCATTCGCTTTACCGGATGAGACTCGTTGAATGATGAACGCCAGCTATCCTGAGGGAAACTTCGGAGGGAACCAGCTACTAGATGGTTCGATTAGTCTTTCGCCCCTATACCCAGTTCCGACGATCGATTTGCACGTCAGAATCGCTACGGACCTCCATCAGGGTTTCCCCTGACTTCGTCCTGACCAGGCATAGTTCACCATCTTTCGGGTCCCAGCGTGTACGCTCTAGGTGCACCTTTATTCATAATAAAAATTATAAAAAAATTATAAGAATAATATAAGATGCCCTGGAAGTGCGATATTTAATACATAATAAAAATATATCCTCCCTCAAATTTATAATAAAAAAAAAATTTTTTTTAAAAAAATTATTTTACTTTCATTTTGCCTTTGGGTTTCATAAAATTTATTAATATTTCGATGAAAAAATATTTTATTCCCAATGACTTGCGCACATGCTAGACTCCTTGGTCCGTGTTTCAAGACGGGTCCTGAAAGTACCCAAAGCTATAGCGTCGCTGACAAAAAGATTATTGTTCAAATTAATACCTAAAAACTGACAGTAATATGGTATGATTTATTGGTATAAAAACCAAATAAAATCATTTGTTTTATTAAGAAATATAAAAAACCTAATAAAACCCATATATACTCGTTTTAGGTAATGAACGCGTAAAAAAAAAAATTTTTACACTTAATCTTATATTATGAATATTTATACCGTCAAACAATTAATTAGATAATATAGGCATATATTACACAAATAAATAAAAATTTATAATATAATATACAATGCACAAAAATATTTCATAAATCAATATTTAACGGGTCGCGACGTCCTACAAGATGAGAAGTGCATACCTCGTTATTATACACAACATATAGTAGTGCAATAATTTTATAAATTATAAATATACCATAAAAAATTATAATATATAATAATAATAAATTTTGTCACTAACAAATACAAGTTGGTTAATATACGATAAAAAGTAAATGAATCTCATCTTTCGACCTTTCGAGTTTTTCAGGTTTACCCCTGAACGGTTTTACGTACTCTTGAACTCTCTCTTCAAAGTTCTTTTCAACTTTCCCTCACGGTACTTGTTCGCTATCGGTCTCGTGGTTATATTTAGCCTTAGATGGAGTTTACCACCCACTTAGAGCTGCACTCTCAAGCAACCCGACTCTAAGGAGAGATCCACCTGTTATTCAGTATATAGTCACTACGGGCCTGGCACCCTCTCTGGGTATATGGCCCCATTCAAGATGGACTTGGACTTATTACATAAAATAACAGGTTATATAAAAAATTATGGATCCTCCCAAACACTACATTCCCCGAATGACCATTTTTATTTAGCCATGGGGTTCAGTGATGGGCTTTTCCCTGTTCGCTCGCCGCTACTAAGGGAATCCTAGTTAGTTTCTTTTCCTCCGCTTAATAATATGCTTAAATTCAGCGGGTAATCTCACCTACTCTGAGGTCGCAATTATAAATAAATAAAATAAAAAAAAAATTTTTGATATTTTCTTTATAAATATAATAAAAATTTTATTTTGGAAAAATAAAAACACTATTAGTAATTACTTAAACCAAAAAATTTTATCTTATGTTATTATGTTAAATTTTTAAATATTATTATTTAATATTTATATGAAAATTAATAAGAAATAAATTATTTCGTTATTTCATATTTTCATAAAATAAAAATAATTAGATATTTAAAACACATATATACATGAATAATTTTTGATTTTCATTACTATATGTGTTTAAATTTATTTTTATATTTTTTTAGAAAATATTGTTTCATTTTTATTAAATTAAAATGATGTGATGTATTATTTGATTTTCTTATTCTTACACATTTATAATAAGTAAGATATAGAAAAATAATATTAAAAATACATACATTAAAAACATCATATAATTTAGAATGACGTATAAATTAAAAAAATATACGAACATTCATTTTATTATTTATAAGATATATATTTTAAAAAATATATTATCTTTTATTAAAAATAATCTTTTAATATATTATTGTATACGACCCTCAGCCAGGTGTGGTCCGGGAACAGTATCCAAGGACCGCAATGTGCGTTCGAAATGTCGATGTTCATGTGTCCTGCAGTTCACAAGTTGATGCGCAATTAGCTGCGTTCTTCATCGACCCACGAGCCAAGTGATCCACCGTTCAGGGTAATCTTTATATTATTAAATTTTAAAAAATATTTATATTAAATAAAAATTTATACTTTTTTTATTATTATAAAATAATAATAAAAAGACTGCAATAAAAAAACAATTTTTTTGTTTGTTTTATATTGACTTACATTTGTATAAATGAATAAATAATAATATTTAATAAAATTTTATTAGATACAGTGCTTGCTTGTTTATTTGACCATACATTAAAAAAAAAAAATTTTTTTTTAAAGAAAACTCATTTATTAAATAACTATATTATAAATAAGACATATGGAAAATAACTTGTTTTGTTATTTTACGAATATGCTATTTATTTTATATAGATTCAATAAATTTTTAATATTGTTAATATAAAAAAAAAATTTATATATTGATATATAAAAATAAACACATATCAAAAAAAAATTAAAAAATCAAATTAACATTTGGATGTAAAACTTTATAACCAATAATATATTTAATATATTAAAAATTGGTATCCAAATACGTGTTTATTTATTACAATATTATAATTTTTATATTATAAAAATTATATATTTTATAAAGTAAGTTATAGAAAAAAAGTAAATTTTTCTTTTACTTACATAAAAATATAAGGAATTTATAAACAAAATATTTTAACAAAACATTAATATATATAAAAAATCACAAAAATCAAGTTTTGTTATATTTCGTTAATGATCCTTCCGCAGGTTCACCTACGGAAACCTTGTTACGACTTTTACTTCCTCTAAATGATCAAGTTTGGTCATCTTTCCAGCATCATCGGCAATGTCTTTTAAAAACATTGCCGCGCACCAGTCTGAAGACCTCACTAAATCATTCAATCGGTAGTAGCGACGGGCGGTGTGTACAAAGGGCAGGGACGTAATCAACGCGAGCTTATGACTCGCGCTTACTGGGAATTCCTCGTTCATGGGGAATAATTGCAAGCCCCAATCCCTAGCCCGAAGGAGGTTCAGCGGGTTACCCGGACCTTTCGGCCAGAGGAAAACACGCTGATTCCTTCAGTGTAGCGCGCGTGCGGCCCAGAACATCTAAGGGCATCACAGACCTGTTATTGCTCAATCTCGTGCGGCTAGAAGCCGCCTGTCCCTCTAAGAAGAATTATTTGTACGCCGGCAGTAAAAACCACATCAAAAAACTGATGTCACTTTAGTTAATGTATCATGTTAAATATATCATTAATGCAGATTAAGTAATTACACATAGAAATTTATCCCCAAAGAAATAAAAAACATAAATGAATATTATCAATCATACATATTATAAATATATTAAAACAAAATATACAAATAACATTCAGTAACAATACAGCCGATGGGCCTTGAGATGCCGGTAATAAAGTACGTCTATTTAGTAGGCTAGAGTCTCGTTCGTTATCGGAATTAACCAGACAAATCGCTCCACCAACTAAGAACGGCCATGCACCACCACCCACCGAATCAAGAAAGAGCTCTCAATCTGTCAATCCTTCCGGTGTCCGGGCCTGGTGAGGTTTCCCGTGTTGAGTCAAATTAAGCCGCAGGCTCCACTCCTGGTGGTGCCCTTTCGTCAATTCCTTTAAGTTTCAGCTTTGCAACCATACTTCCCCCGGAACCCAAAAGCTTTGGTTTCCCGGAAGCTGCCCGCCAAGTCATCGGAGGAACTTTGGCGGATCGCTAGCTGGCATCGTTTATGGTTAGAACTAGGGCGGTATCTGACCGCCTTCGAACCTCTAACTTTCGTTCTTGATCAATCAAAACATTTTTGGCAAATGCTTTCGCTTCTGTCCGTCTTGCGACGATCCAAGAATTTCACCTCTAACGTCGCAATACGAATGCCCCCATCTGTCCGTATTAATCATTACCTCGGAAAAACTTCCGAAAACCAACAAAATAGAACCGAGGTCCTATTCCATTATTCCATGCACACAATATTCAGGCACTATTTAAATTTTAAAGCCTGCTTTAAGCACTCTAATTTGTTCAAAGTAAACGTACCGGCCCATCTCGACACTCAATTAAGAGCACCGCGATAGGATTATAATTGGGAGGCTGTCTCCATTATTTAAATTATAAAAAATAAATAACTTTAACACTTACGATAAATTATACTTTAATGTACATATTAGTATATAAAATTTAACTAGTATACTTTAAACTTTTCAAGTAAGTAAAAATATAAATAATAACTTACCATAAAAATAAAAATTTAAATAAAAATACAAGTATTTATAACCATATTATACAATATATAATTTATACCTCACCACCGGTAGGACGTCCCACAAAACATGCCAGTTAAACACCGCGAGCGGTGAACCGACATGGAACTCTGTTTGCATGTATTAGCTCTAGAATTACCACAGTTATCCAAGTAAATGTATGTACGATCTAAGGAACCATAACTGATATAATGAGCCTTTCGCGGTTTCACCTTAATATGGCTTGTACTGAGACATGCATGGCTTAATCTTTCAGACAAGCATATGACTACTGGCAGGATCAACCAGGGAACTGTATGTTCCAAACTTAATAAAATTATTCCAATTTAAAAAAAAAAGAAATATTTTAAAAAGTTTTTCATTTATTAATCAGTATGAAATTTCTTCATAAACTGATATAAACATATAAAAATTATAACAAAAATTGAAATAAAAATAAATTTATTTCTTTTGTTACTTTTTATATAAAAAATATTTTCTAAAATTTTTAATATTTAAAAAAATAAAAAAAATTCTTTTTTGAAAATATTCACATTTGAATAAAAACTATTACCATATATTTTAAGTAATATAGTTTTATTGAAATAATTCAAACATTTGCTCATAACTCTTCGCTAGATTGTATGCGACAATTTTTAAATATATAAAATATATATTTATTTAACGTTCGAATAACACACTTCATTCGCGCTTGGTATGTAGTGAGTTTCTGCATTATAAATTTATTAAAAAATTTATTTTATAAAATTGTTTGTCCACATAAGAGCCTAAGGCTTAACACCTATAGCCCATGGACTTGCTTTGACATAATATAGGATAATATTAAAAAATTATAAAAATTATATATAAATGGTTTTGGGTTAATAAATATATATGTGAATTATTAATAAAAATCATAAAAATTTTTAATAAATAAAAACACATATTTTTTTTAATACCAAAACACTTACTTTATATATTTTCATAATTTTTCGACGAAGTACCTTTACGATGTTACTATAGTAAATTAAAATTATTTGAAAATATCATCTTAAATAAAAAATAATATTTTCAAAAGAACAGAACTTAGTCAAAATAAAACTATTAATGTAATGCTCTTACACACATACATAATAGCTATATATACTTTGACCGAACCGTTCATAATGTTTAAGTCAACTACACACATCGATATTTAAAAAGGTACCATCATCATATATAAGTTTTGGATTTTGCAGCGTGGTAAATTTTACTTTTTTTTTATATTTTTTTGTTTTAATTTGTTATAAAAATGATAAAAACTATAAAATATATAATTATTAATGAAGTTTTTTAAAGTTTATATTAAAATATAAGAATTTTTTTTAAAATTTTTCATTTTTTTTTCAGTTTTTTTGATTTTTATATAGACACATAAAACATAGTACAGTAACAACACACATCGTAAGACGATGTTTGTACTCAATATAAGTCAGATGACTGCAACAACATCGCTTACATACAAAATCAATGTATATTTGAACTTAGAAAAAATTTTTACATATTAATAGTAAATGATACAAAATTTTTAAGAATTCATATATTTTAAAACTTTTTTTAAAATTATGATGTATTTTCTTAAAATAAACAAATGTGGATAAGTATTTTTTATGTAAAAATAATAGTTTAAGAGTAAATTTATAATTTGTTATTTATGGTGTACGTTTTATCAACTTTTATGAATAGTTAGAAAAATCATAATAAAACATTCACATATACCAATATTTCAATACTTTAACTTACTTTTGATTAAAATATTATACATTCACCTGACTTTTGTTAACGTATTAAAATATTTTACTTCCATTAGTATTTTAAATCTACATTTTTCATACATTATCATAAGATACAAAACTATTAAAAATTCATAAATATTAAAACTTTTTTTAAAATTATGATGTATTTTCTTAAAATAAACAAATGTGGATAAGTATTTTTTATGTAAAAATAATAGTTTAAGAGTAAATTTATAATTTGTTATTTATGGTGTACGTTTTATCAACTTTTATGAATAGTTAGAAAAATCATAATAAAACATTCACATATACCAATATTTCAATACTTTAACTTACTTTTGGTTAAAATATTATACATTCACCTGACTTTTGTTAACGTATTAAAATATTTTACTGCCATTAGTATTTTAAATCTACATTTTTCATACATTATCATAAGATACAAAACTATTAAAAATTCATAAATATTAAAACTTTTTTTAAAATTATGATGTATTTTCTTAAAATAAACAAATGTGGATAAGTATTTTTTATGTAAAAATAATAGTTTAAGAGTAAATTTATAATTTGTTATTTATGGTGTACGTTTTATCAACTTTTATGAATAGTTAGAAAAAATATAATAAAACATTCACATATACCAATATTTCAATACTTTAACTTACTTTTGGTTAAAATATTATACATTCACCTGACTTTTGTTAACGTATTAAAATATTTTACTTCCATTAGTATTTTAAATCTACATTTTTCATACATTATCATAAGATACAAAACTATTAAAAATTCATAAATATTAAAACTTTTTTTAAAATTATGATGTATTTTCTTAAAATAAACAAATGTGGATAAGTATTTTTTATGTAAAAATAATAGTTTAAGAGTAAATTTATAATTTGTTATTTATGGTGTACGTTTTATCAACTTTTATGAATAGTTAGAAAAATCATAATAAAACATTCACATATACCAATATTTCAATACTTTAACTTACTTTTGGTTAAAATATTATACATTCACCTGACTTTTGTTAACGTATTAAAATATTTTACTGCCATTAGTATTTTAAATCTACATTTTTCATACATTATCATAAGATACAAAACTATTAAAAATTCATAAATATTAAAACTTTTTTTAAAATTATGATGTATTTTCTTAAAATAAACAAATGTGGATAAGTATTTTTTATGTAAAAATAATAGTTTAAGAGTAAATTTATAATTTGTTATTTATGGTGTACGTTTTATCAACTTTTATGAATAGTTAGAAAAAATATAATAAAACATTCACATATACCAATATTTCAATACTTTAACTTACTTTTGGTTAAAATATTATACATTCACCTGACTTTTGTTAACGTATTAAAATATTTTACTTCCATTAGTATTTTAAATCTACATTTTTCATACATTATCATAAGATACAAAACTATTAAAAATTCATAAATATTAAAACTTTTTTTAAAATTATGATGTATTTTCTTAAAATAAACAAATGTGGATAAGTATTTTTTATGTAAAAATAATAGTTTAAGAGTAAATTTATAATTTGTTATTTATGGTGTACGTTTTATCAACTTTTATGAATAGTTAGAAAAATCATAATAAAACATTCACATATACCAATATTTCAATACTTTAACTTACTTTTGGTTAAAATATTATACATTCAACTGACTTTTGTTAACGTATTAAAATATTTTACTTCCATTAGTATTTTAAATCTACATTTTTCATACATTATCATAAGATACAAAACTATTAAAAATTCATAAATATTAAAACTTTTTTTAAAATTATGATGTATTTTCTTAAAATAAACAAATGTGGATAAGTATTTTTTATGTAAAAATAATAGTTTAAGAGTAAATTTATAATTTGTTATTTATGGTGTACGTTTTATCAACTTTTATGAATAGTTAGAAAAATCATAATAAAACATTCACATATACCAATATTTCAATACTTTAACTTACTTTTGGTTAAAATATTATACATTCACCTGACTTTTGTTAACGTATTAAAATATTTTACTTCCATTAGTATTTTAAATCTACATTTTTCATACATTATCATAAGATACAAAACTATTAAAAATTCATAAATATTAAAACTTTTTTTAAAATTATGATGTATTTTCTTAAAATAAACAAATGTGGATAAGTATTTTTTATGTAAAAATAATAGTTTAAGAGTAAATTTATAATTTGTTATTTATGGTGTACGTTTTATCAACTTTTATGAATAGTTAGAAAAATCATAATAAAACATTCACATATACCAATATTTCAATACTTTAACTTACTTTTGGTTAAAATATTATACATTCACCTGACTTTTGTTAACGTATTAAAATATTTTACTTCCATTAGTATTTTAAATCTACATTTTTCATACATTATCATAAGATACAAAACTATTAAAAATTCATAAATATTAAAACTTTTTTTAAAATTATTATGTATTTTCTTAAAATAAACAAATGTGGATAAATATTTTTTATGTAAAAATAATAGTTTAAGAGTAAATTTATAATTTGTTATTTATGGTGTACGTTTTATCAACTTTTATGAATAGTTAGAAAAATCATAATAAAACATTCACATATACCAATATTTCAATACTTTAACTTACTTTTGGTTAAAATATTATACATTCACCTGACTTTTGTTAACGTATTAAAATATTTTACTTCCATTAGTATTTTAAATCTACATTTTTCATACATTATCATAAGATAAAAAGCCATTTCAATACTGTATACATACAATATCATATAAAAAACCTTTCTAAATACGTAAGAAAAATAAAAATCAATATTTGTATTTTAACTACATATACATAACACATATTACATACATATATATATATATATATATATATATATATATATATATATATATATATATATATATATATATATATATATATATATATATATATATATATATATATATATATATATATATATATATATATATTCAGTAAGATGTGTTGGGGTGGCACCCTTGTTTAAATATTAAAACATACATAATAACATACCACATATATCATATATATGTTTAGTAACATGTATGTGTTTGTGATGTTTCCCTCTTTTTTATAAACCAGAATATATTAAATGATAGGAAACATAAAAAGTTTTACATATATATATTCATTTGTATTTTAACTACATATACATAACACATATTACATACATACATATATATATATATATATATATATATATATATATATATATATATATATATATATATATATATATATATATATTCAGTAAGATGTGTTGGGGTGGCACCCTTGTTTAAATATTAAAACATACATAATAACATACCACATATATCACATATATGTTTAGTAACACGTATGTGTTTGTGATGTTTCCCCCTTTTTTTATAAACCAGAATATATTAAATGATAGGAAACATAAAAAGTTTAGTGTACGATACAGCGTCGTGAAGTTAAAGCACATAATATGTGTTGTTATATGCACTTAAACATTGTTTTTTGTGAACTTGTTTTTATTATTTTTTTCAATTATTCTTACAAGTGGTTACAACCATTATTAATTTTAAAAAAATTTGTAATTTTTTCCAAAACTATAAATTTTATATATAATAAAAGTGAACGAATTGTGTTACTTTTAACAAAATACATGTAAATGCGAACTTATTTCTATTTTTTTAAACTATTACTTAAAAAGTGGTTTTAATATATATTAATTTTACAAAAATTGAAATTTTCTTCAAAATTATAAATTTTACATATAAAAATGTGAACGATTTGTGTTTGTGAAGTTTGTGGCGTTTGTGACTACTTTTTGTATGTGACCGTAATTGTTTAATTACAAAGTTTAAGTGCATATACCTTCATATATTATGTGCTTTTATTTCACAATGTTATTTTATATATTATAATGTACACTCATTTTACAAAAATTGAAATTTTCTTCAAATATATAAATTTTTAATATAAAACAGTAATAGATTTATCTTAACAAAATACATCAGTTTCAATTATCAATTTGTATCATTTACAAATAACAAGTAAGTAAAATTTTTTTCATTAACAAAACTATGATTAAGATTTTCTTTTATTATATATTTGTTTTTTATTTCTATTAGATATGAGAAATTATAAACGTAAAACTGAAAGAGGTTTTATACCTATCGAAACATTTAATGATGCCGCAAGAACAATAATTTCTGGAAACCGAAGTATCAATGCTGCTTCAAAGGAATTTAATATTAAACGTACGACACTATCACGTTATATAATTAAGTTAAAAGCATATAAAAATAAGGAAACGCAAGATTTACCGACAATTGGTTATAAAAAACCTAGACAAGTATTTTCTAAGGACCAGGAAATTGCATTAAAAGATTATTTACTACAAATGGCTTCGATATTTTATGGATTGACTCCGAAAAATGTTCGCCAGCTTGCTTATGAGTGTGCTGAAAAATTTAATATTAAAATGCCTGAAATATGGAAAATTAATAAAATAGCTGGCAAAGAGTGGCTTACTAGTTTTCTAAAAAGGAATCGAGAATTATCAATTAGAAAACCAGAAGCAACAAGTATCGGACGAGCGACATCATTTAATGTTCAAAATGTAAAACCATTTTTCACAAAATTAGCTGAAGTTAAGAATAAATATCAATTTACCGCATCAAATATTTATAATGTTGATGAAACCTCAATTAGTACTGTATTAAAACCTACTAAAATAATTGCTGCCAAAGGTAAAAAAAATGTTGGCTCCATAACTTCTGCTGAACGGGGCACTAATGTCACACTAATATGTGCTGTTTCTGCAAACGGAAATACAGTGCCTCCTATGTTCGTATTTCCACGAAAAAAATATAAAAATCATTTTATTAATAATGGACCAAAAGGTTCTATTGGTGCAGGAAATTCTAGCGGTTGGGTAACAAATGAAGAATTTTTTATGTACATGCAGCATTTCATCGCACACGTTAAACCATCTATTAATAATCCAGTATTACTCTTATTAGATAATCATTCCTCACATTTACATGTACCAACCTTAAACTTAGCGAAAGATAATGGGATCGTAATGTTATCCTTTCCACCACATTGTAGCCATAAATTACAACCACTTGATGTGGCTGTGTATGGACCATTTAAGAAATATGCTTCAACTGCACAAGATTTATGGTTAAGAAATAATCCAGGTGAAAAAATAACAATATATGATATCCCAAAAATAGTAGCAGATTTATTACCATTAGCTACAACTAATACAAATATCATAAAAGGATTTAAAAAGACTGGAATATTTCCATATAATGAAAATATTTTTACTCAAGATGATTTCGCTCCGTCATTCGTAACTGATCCCCCAGAATCGCAAATTTTAACATCATCACCTACAATATTTTCTCCAGAAATAGTTCGACCGTACCCAAGGGCTGCTTCAAAAGAACAGGGTCAAACCAAGAGGAAAAGAAAATCTAGTGTTTTAACCGATTCAATAGAAATAAAAACATTAGAGAAAGAACAAAATATAAAAAAAAAGTGTAAAAAAGTTACTAAAAAAATTAATATTTGTATTAATAGTAATTGCTTAATATTATTACCAAGGATTTCTTGCTTAATATGCAATGAACTAATTTCAAAGTGTAGCCCCAAAGAAACGTGGATTGAATGTCAGTTGTGCAAAAATTGGGCGCATATTAATTGCGTACCTAATACTAGTGATACATATATATGTATTAATTGTGATAATATTTCTATATAAATATTTCAAAAAAATTATTTATAAATGATACAAATTTCTTTAATATGGTTAATTGGATAAGGGTAACTTATTTAAGTCACCCTTATCCAAATAACCGTAATTTTGTCATATCTTTTGTGTGGTGTAATTTTTATATGTTCAACTTACCTCTGTAATGTGGTTAATTGGATAAGACTGATTTATTTAAGTGTGGTAATTTGACCATATCTTTTGTGTGGGGTAATTTTTACATGTTCAACTTACCTCTGTACCCAACTAACCCCGGTCTACCCTAACTTATTTAAGTCACCCTTATCCAAATAACCGTAATTTTGTCATATCTTTTGTCTGGTGTAATTTTTATATGTTCAACTTACCTCTGTAATGTGGTTAATTGGATAAGACTGATTTATTTAAGTGTGGTAATTTGACCATATCTTTTGTGTGGGGTAATTTTTACATGTTCAACTTACCTCGGTACCCAACTAACCCCGGTCTACCCTACTTGCCAATACCTTGACCACATATCTATAGTTGAGTAATACTGCGCATTTCCCAGTTGATTTATCGTTTCTTGCAGATTAGGTAGTGGGAAATAATCTCTTTTAGTGATAGCATTTAAGCCACGATAGTCTATGCACACCCTGATCTTATTTTCTCCCTCACTTGCCTTCTTGGCTACCATGACAACGGGAGTTGACCAATGGGATGTTGATTCCTGGATGACTCGTTGTCTAAGCATGTCGTCAATTTGCTTTTTGAGTTCTTCTCGTTGTGAAAACGGAAGCCTATATGGAGGCTTCGTGATAGGTGGTCCATCCTCGGTGTAAATCCGATGCTGTACTACATCAGTACACGTTAATTCAGAAGTATCCGTCATAAAAATGTCCTTATATTCTGTGATCATAGCTATCAGTAGGGTCCTTTCTTCTAGGTCTTCGATGTGACTCATGTCAATCTTCTCTATGAGTTCCCTTTCATCATCTGTTTGTCGTCTTTGGCTATCGACTTTACATATGTTAATTTCTTCTAACCCCTTCTTTACTTGTAATTGATTTATAATTTCCATAACAGCAATTTGTATATTTTTTGGAAGAATAATTCTGTCATTTGTTACGTTTAAAATACAGACTGGTATTCGACTTGAAACGTATGAAACTGATCTGGCTATCAAAACTCCATGTTAGTTTAGGTTTATTGGTTCTACTATCAATTACTGACTGTCGTCGGTGATGCTATCTTGCTTTACATAAACACATTTCTGACATCTTGCGGGTAATTCAATAGCTTCCTCAAGAATGATGGGGATCTTATCTAAAATTCCATCCATATTTAGGTTGCCTCCAGATTGTCCCACACTTCCCGGGTTTTCGGTTTCTTTTTTGTTGTTTAAATTCTTGTTATCACTCTCATATTATTTCCCATTATAACTTCCATTTTGAATTTTAGGTACATTCGGCTCTTCGTCTTTCTTTGTAGTTTCATTTTTCCTTGTATAAGGTTGTGTTCTGACTTCTTCTTGGCTATCTTTAAGGCTATCATCGATTTCTTTGAATGTGACTTTCTTTTGTTTCTCTGTTCGATTTTTCTTTTGTGGCTCTGTCGGCTTCCACACTTTAAGTACATGAATATTCTTATTCTCTTCGGCAAGTTCCATCCTTTGAGTTTCACTTCCACTTGCTATCCTGGGTCCATTCGATTCCTTCGGGTGTTCTATTTTTGTGTCGTATATTTCGTGCTTTAAGCGTTCATTCTTTTCTTTTTCCAAAAAATTCCTGTTCATACGGCCTTCCCGTTTTGTGTCATTGTATCTATCCATCTCTCTATGTAACGACTCATCCTTATTTATTTGGCTTTCTTTCTGTTGATGAGAATTCTCTTGTTTCTCCTTAATCTGGTATACATCGGCGCGTATAAGTTGAATTTCTTGGGTTAACTGACCAAAATTATTGGCTATCTGGCTAACAAGTCTTTCATATGGGCTTTCCTCTAATTTTTCTTCGTCAATGTTCCTCTGGCTTTGAGAGTCCGCGTATTGATTATTCGGCTTTCGATGATTTGAGTTTCTCAATTGGCTATCCAAATTTCGGTATTGACGATTCTTCTCATGGCTATCTCGCTTTTCATCACTATTTACTTGATACTGGATATCAAACTTTTCTTGTCGATATTGTTCGTGTTGGCTATCTTCATGGTCACTTATTACCGGTTGGCTATCAGACTTTCCCTGTTTACATAATATAGAGTGGCTATTAGGCTTTCCTTGTGAACATAATACAGATTGGCTATCAGGCTCTCCATAATTTAAGATTTGCGATTGGCTATCAAGCTTCCCTAAGTCTTTTTGAAGTTCACTTTCTTCAAATATTTCTCGTCTTCACATTCACATATTCGCTATCTGTCAGTGAATCTTCATTATCCATGGTTATGGTTTCGTCATTCAATGTAATTAAATTATTTTTAAAATTGATTAAGGCTTTCATTTGCTTTAGGGCATCTCGCCCGAGAAGTCCATCAGCATCAAAAGTTAGGCTATTTGAAAATTGACATATGCTTTCCCCAAAACATCTAGTTCACTTCCCGTGATTCCTCGTACAATATAGTTGTGTTTTTTAATAGGTGCTGTTTCTCCGACCATTCGTAGTGTTCCTGATTTTATTATGCTAACCACCGCGCCAGTATCAATCAGGATACGGATTTGGTGTCCATTCAATCCTACCTTTATAATACACTGTGGGGCATCTTCGTCGTAAGTAGGGTCGAAATCGACGCGGGGTATTACTTGATCTTTTAGTTTTGTTGTTCCGAGGCCACTTCGTTCTGGCGAGTGAACGAAGGACCCCCGGAATTTAAAGGCTGTGGAGGTTCACTTTGGGTCGTATTCCTTATTCTCTGTATAGGCTGGCGACTGGTTGAAAAATTATTATTATTTCCTCGATGAAATGCCCTCGGTTCTTCCCCTCTGTGGTTTTCCCATGAGTTGTGTAACAGACGATAATTCTCTGTAGGTGTCTGATTTTTTGAAGGGCATCGATGAGGATAGTGTCCCGACTGTCCAAAACTAAAGCAGTTAGTTGACTTTTGTGCTGTACAGTCTCTAGCGAAGTGTCCTTCTCTCCTACAATTGAAACACACCTTGACATTGACGGGTCTTCTCTCCCATTCGTTTATGCGTGTTGCTGCTCCTGATCGTTCTTGTCTCGTATTTTAGCGGCCTTCTGTACGCGGTTCATTAGTGGTATTAGCAGGTAAGAACTCTCGAACGTTTTCAGACGTTCTGTTTGGCGTAGTGCGTCGTCCAATGTAGCTCGACGGTCCTGGAACGGCGTATACATCGTTTGGCCTTCGTGATAAACTCAACATTTGGCAGCTCATTTCGGCTTTTTGAGCTAAGTCGACTACATCGTCAAATGTGTAATTAGGGTTTTTACTAATATCTAGAATTATCATTTTGGCGATATCAGGATTGAGTCCTTTTTGAAACTGGTGAATAAGGTCTCTTTCGTGTCTTTTAATTATTCCTATTTCACTACGGTCTTCTTTGTACGAAGCTTAGATTTTCCTCTAAAAGTTGCCGACCTATTACTTTCAACCTTGTAGCATAACTATCCACACTTTCTCGTTGGCGTTGTAGGCAGTGGTTCAAATTGTTTAGAGCTTGGCCCGTTATTATCTTTGGACTGTATTTTTTTATAATGGCCTTCCTGAATTCGGCGAACGTTAAGATCTGGATCGGTAAGTGGTGCCTCTGATTCCATATACCTGAATGCATCATCTGTCATCTGGCATCTTGCAACTGCTAATGTTTGGATTTCGGTCCATCCATCCATTTTAGCTCGTTGTTCGAGTTTCGAAAAGAATTCACGTACGCTTTCGTGTGGTTTGTCGCTAAACTGCTGCAATCCCATTAAAGTTTGGCCTATAGTATCCATAGGGGCTGTCCTTATTTGGTGTGTATTCATATTGGTGTTCGTAACTGTATCCATAATTGGTGGGGCTGTCCTCGCTGGAGGTGTATTCGTGTCAATATTCGTATTCGCAGTTGATTCCATGGCTGATGGGTTCGGATGTACTTCTATCAAAGAAGGCTCTTGGTCGTAAGGTATTGCTAACGGATCCATAATTGTAATTCACGTGAGTTACGGTAATATTATTTAATTATTTATTTATTTAATTTTTTTTATCTATTTAATTATTTTCTTATTTAAATTTATTTTATTTATTTAATTTCATATATTTACAATGGTATATTTTAGTTTACTTCTTTACTTTAAATATTTATAGGTAAGTATTTGTAAAATATTAAGTAAGTAATTAATAATAAATTGTTTTTTCAGCAGCAGGGGACAAAAGAAAATTTTTTTCTTTTTTTTTTTTTTGTACCCAAATACAATTATAAAATTTAAAGTAAACAACAAGAAAAATACAGTTATTAATAAAATGCGATTACAAAATATAAAGGTAATTCATAGAACAAAATGAAACGAAAACAGAAATATTATATTTTAAATGTAAACTATAGTAAACAGAAGAGAAACAAAATTTATTGTTAACTGTCCTAATACAAAATTATTAGGGAGTATTATGGTACTTTAATGACTTTTGTAACACATTGTATATCAATAAGAGTATTCGCTTCTTTTTTTTCGGACTACTGTTACTAAATATTGATACTTAAATGAATACGTTTGAATTTTGGAAATTTTTAGCAAGTGAATAAAAATACTTATTTATTAATCAATATTATTAATACATTTTCTCACGACTATCTACTTGAAGTAAAAAGAAAAAGAAAAACGGATGTAAATTTATTTGGTTTAATTTAATCAATTGCTTAAAATTTCAAACAAACCAAAAAATTAAAAAAATAAAAAATTTTTATATCAAACAGTATTACAAGCATCTACTTACTTACCGCTTACCGCGATCGGCGATACGTACACGTATCATTTACTCCTTCCCGTGACTACGTATGAGTGACGTACTACCACGTCATAGTCGAGTGGGTATTTTATGAATATGTATTTGGTGGTGACGCTTAACCAACGAAATGGGTTAATTACAACAATATGTATTAGGTATTATTGCACATATGTATTGTTAAAATGGACGAAACAATATGCATATGTACCTACTTATAATTATGTGCATATCATTGTTCGGTCAATTAATTTACAGTATCCATACAAGATACAATGACGGTATTTATCTAAACGTATTCGCCTACAACTACATATGTAATTCATTTACTTTACTGATATTTTTTTAATTCAACATTTAAACAATCAACTAATATTTATTGATAAATATGATTAAGATTTTCAATTACTTTAAATTAATTCAAACTACGCTAAACATTACAAAAAATAAGTTTTAAACTATTATTCATCACTGTTTTTATTAAAATTTTATTGGTCTACTAACTTCTTGTATGAAATTCTACGTTAAAATTAATTGTTACACAGTAAATTTTTCTAACGTTTTTGTAACTAATTCTACTATCATTCCAAGAAATAAATTTTCGTTTCTGAAGAAAAATGAGAATTATGATGCCTACAGTTATAATTAAATTTATTATTCCGTTACAAATTCTCGTAATATTCGGTACCAAAATGTTTGCCGACGAAGTTGAATCGTCAGAAATTTATTGGTTTCGTCGAAAATTTATTATCAGCACCGCTGCCACCATTTGTAAAGATAACCGTTCTTGAAGGTGTTACCCGAGATCGTCCGGTTTCATTTTCCGACGTAGGTTAGAATTCCAAGAGCAAAATGTAACGGAATGATATCATATTAAAAACAACTACAGTCTGGATGAATATACCTTTTAATCAAATAGTTGAATATAAAGTTTACAAAAATTTTTCTATACAAATACCAAAAAAATTAAAAAAATTAAGGATTATTGAAAGGAAATGATTAATTAAGAAAAGATAAACAAAAATATGTATTCATACACAAAATCTGGAAAAATATTCAATTAACAAAAAAAATAGTAATCATAGGGAAGGAAGCGGCGACTTAATTGAAGATGTTTTCACTCACAGATAACAACACTCGATTAGCCGTTTAAATGAAACTTCGAAATTTTATTTACGTGTATGAAACTTAGAATTACCCCGTTTATTTCCCTTTTAATTTTTTTAGACGCGGTGTATTTGAATTTTGATACCGGAAATATATCACAACTTTCACAAATTTGGCTAACTAAACTTTATTTTTATCTTTTTCTTTCACGGTTAATTCTTATAAACTTTCACTAATTGTAACCCTCTAACTCACCTTAATCGACCCTCTAACCGACCCTTTTAACTAACCTTCGAACCAACTTGTTATAACTCATCCGTAACCGATTCACTAACTGAATGACGCCTAACGCCTAACTCTTTCGTACCCACGTTAACACTCCCATCGTTCTATGATTAGTCTTATCGTTAGTTTTGTCCTTGGAGTCTTTACTCAGATTGCACTGGCCATATTCTCACGCTATGGGTAGGGCTTTATCGTTGCAGTTTTTATATATGTTTTGTCTACACGTAACTGCATCGAGTATTAATTTTATAATATAACATTGATTATGTTATATCGTGTTGGCTAGTTTTGCTTTTATCTGAATAATTCGCATCTTAAATCTAAGAAAAATTAGGGTTGTCCATTTCATTACAATGCTCTCGAACACAGGGTGTTACCAAATCTGGTATAATGGGTAATCATACAGTTAATTCAAATAGTTTAACCCCACCTACCAAACCAAAGGTAACACATTCTTTTGTAGTGCAGGAAAATACAAGTTCAAAATGTATTATCTGTAAAACTGGTGCACATTCAGATGCCCATTGTTCCAAATTTTTAGGAGTGTCACCCGAAGAACGTTATGAATTGGTCAAAAATCACAATTTATGTTTAAATTGTTTATCAAATCATAAAATCGCTAACTGTAAAAGTATCCACACTTGTAAAATTTGCCAATTAAAACATCATACTCTTCTGCATTTTAAGACACAATGCTACAATAAATCATGAGAAAACAGAAATAGTTTCAAAACCAGAATCAAGTCAGACTTCGACAAGCGTTAGTGACACTTCAAATAATAGTGGTAGTTCTTCTTCTAGGAGTGTAAACGCGTCGTTAGTAAATTATTATTCTGTTACTGACACAACTCAATTGTCGAAAAATAATACTGTATTACTGTCTACAGCTAAAGTCAATATTTTAGATAGTTTTGGTTTTCCTCATGAAATTAGAATTTTAGTTGATAGTTGTAGTCAAGCAAATTTTTTAACTTTAGAATGTTGTCGTCGCTTAAAACTAAATTTATCTAAATTTAGTTCGGCTGTTAGTGGGATCGGATGTTCTTCTAGTATCGTACATGGCTGTGCTAATGTAGTGGTAGTTTCACAAATTGATGAAACAAAACGCTACTCTTTGCAAATTTTAATAGTGGATAAAATCACAGATAAACTGCCGAGAGCTCAAGTGGATACAAATTCTTTGGCTCACATTTCTAAATTACAATTAGCAGATAACGATTTTAGTTGCCCTTCAAAAATTGACGGGATTATTGGTGCTGAACTTTTCCTACATTTGTTAGGAACCAAACGTATAGTAGGCCCACCAAATACCCCAGTTGCAATAGAAACTACTCTCGGATATTTGATAATGGGCTCTGCCCCCCTCGCATCTAATTCTACAAATATGCAATGTTTTTGTGTCAAGATCGAACCCACTTTAGAGAATTTGATTAAGAAATTTTGGGAACTCGAAGATATTCCGGTGACGACTGAATTAAATCCCGATGAAATAGAATGTGAAAAAATCTTCCAATCAACGTATCATCGCGATTCATCCGGACGGTATACAGTCGCGTTGCCGTTTAAGGATGATATTTCAAATTTAGGAAATTCATATGCAATGGTGCTTCAACGATTTCTATCATTAGAGAAAAAAATTACTTAGACAACCCACATTTCGGGATCAGTACAATGGAATCATTAGGGATTATTTAACACAAGGTCATATGCCAAAAGTCGTATCTGTAGATTATTCTGGCAAAAACTATTACATACCGTATCATGCTGTATTTAAAGTTGATTCACCTAGTACTCCAATGCGTATAGTTTTCGATGCAAGTTGTAAAACTGATAGTAATTATTCGTTAAATGATTTATTGTATAGTGGTCCGAAATTACAGTCCGATGTGTGTACTATGTTTCTAAATTTTAGACTTTTCAAAATTGCCTTTACTGCAGATATAAGGCAGGTGTATCGCCAGATTAACATACAGTCTGATCATCGTAGATTTCAGCGAATTCTTTGGCGGTTTTCACCCGATGAACCCATTGAAACTTACGAACTAAACACCGTAACTTGCGGGATCAGGTCATCGCCTTATCTTGCTCTCAGATCAGTGCGACAATTAGGCGAGGATGAACAATTCTCATTTCCACTAGCTTCTGAAGTAGTTAAAAGGGGTATGTATGTAGATGATTTAGTCTCCAGTGTTTCGTCTGTGGAATCGGCAGTCAAATTATGTAACGAAATAGTTGAATTATTTCAAAGAGGAGGTTTCCACTTAGTCAAATGGGCGTCAAATTCAAAACAGTTCTTAGAAAATATTCCAATAGAAAATCGTACAACCAAAGTCGTAGATTTTAAAACAGATTCATTAAAAATACTTGGATTACAGTAGCATCCTAATTACGATAAATTATCATTTTCTTTTGAACTAATTGGTAAAGAATGTACAAAACGTAATATTCTTTCATTAGTTGCGCGTTGTTATGATCCTTTAGGCTTTCTTGCACCTGTTACTTTAGTAGCTAAATTACTAATAAAAGAGTTATGGATACTCAAGTTAGACTGGGATGAGACACCTCCGCTCGACATAATCAAAAAGTGGGAATATTTTAAGGATGCCTCCCAAAACTTTTGACTTTTCAAATACCTCGCTACATAGATACGGATTTGTTTCATCCAGTAATGTTAGTTGGTTGCTTGTTTGACATCTTTCGGAGCGGTAGTTTACATACGTATTATTGATTCCACAGGGAAAGCACAAATTCATCTCCTACTTGCAAAATCGAAAGTATCTCCAATGAAAGTAGTTTCGATTCCACGCTTACAACTGTGTGCTGCGCATCTGTTAACCAAATTAATTCATTTTGTAGTAAATTGTTATCAGTCCAAACTAAGTATTACAAATATTTATGCATTGTCGGATTCAACCGTTACTCTTAGTTGGATTGCTACACCATCAGCAAAATTACAAACATTTGTAGCAAATCGCGTTTCATAAATTCAGTCTATGGTAGATTCAAAGTCGTGGTTTCATGTTGAAGGCAAAAACAATATCAGTGACTCACTATCTCGAGGTATGACACCTTCAAAATTTATTTTGAACTCTGAATGGAAAACTGGACCGGAATGGTTAAAATTGGAACCTTCAAAATGGCCGATATGTTCTATTCGTGTCGAGGACAATTTACCGGAAACCAAATGTACGTCATTGGTTGTAGCTGAAAGTTCCGAAAATCCACTTTTGTTACTTACTGGGCGCGTATCAAATTCTTCAAAACTATTAAGAGTAATGGTGTACATACTTAGATTTGTGAAAATAGTACCTATTGCATCTTCCATTTCGGCTTCCGATTTGCAAACAGCTGAGACAGTTTTGATAAAATTAGTTCAGTTTCAACATTTTAAAACAGAAATTGTATTGTTACAGAAAGGTATTTGTCCAACATCATTACGACACTTGCGTCCATTTTTAGAAAATGGTATTATTAGAGCAGGTGGTCGCTTAACAAATTCTGAATTTAATTTTGATGGACAACATCTGATTTTGTTACCTAAACGAGGTCGATTGGTTGATTTGTTAATTGATCATTATCATGCATCTAATTTTCATACAGGACCCCATTTAGTTTTGTCCCTGTTACGATTGAAATTTTGGATTTTATCAGCTCGAAATGTCGTGAGAAATCGAATTAGAAATTGTAACGTTTGCTTTCGATTGAAATCCACTCCTCAAATTCCCATTATGGGAAATCTTCCTAATTGTAGAGTCCAATCTGTAAAGGCTTTCTTACGTACTGAATGCGATTATGCAGGACCTGTACAAATAATCCCCTATAGAAAACGAGGAGTAACCAGTGAACATAGAATGTAAATGTGATGTAACAAGGAAATAACAAGTTACGTAACTTTTTTGACTTATGGGTGACATAACAAATATATAAAATTAGAGTTTTATGTTATATACCTAATTGTTACCTGTATGTTACGTAACAGTTACATGCTATTGTGACTGTAATAAAATGTCACATTTGTGACTGCTATGTTACGTTTAGATGATGTATCAAGGTTGCTTTGATAAAACGTCACAGTGTGACTCTTATGTTATGTCTTCGTAACCTAACAATGTTACTTTGATAAAACCTCACAGAACTGACTCGTATGTTATGTTTTTATGACGTATCAACGTTACTTTAATGAAATGTCACAACCATAACTCTTTTGTTATGTCCTGATGACCTAACAATGTTGCTTTGAACAAAACGTCACAACAGTACTCTTATGTTATGTTTTTGTGACGTATTAACGTTGTTTTAATGAAATGTCACAATCATGACTCTTTTGTTATGTTTTTGTGACGTATCAATATTAATAAAACATTTCACTTGTCACTTTTGTGAAATGTTTTGTTACCATATTAATTTTAAATGTATCAATTCGTGAGGAATTATCCACTTAAAGATTCCTGCAGTTTTTCAATCTATCCCCTGTTGGCGTCTGATGTAATTAAATTTCATCCATCCATTTTTGTATAAATTGATTTATGTTATTTGTTATATGGGTTATGGGGTTATATTATATAATATAACACCATAATATATGATATAATCCCATAAGATATATAATATAACCCCATAACCCATATAACAAATAACATAAATCGACATATACAAAAATGGATGGATGAATGTTTTATTAATATTGTTACGTCACAAAAACATAACAAAAGAGTCATGATTGCGACATTTCATTAAAACAACATTAATAATACGTCGTTAAAACAACGTTCATTTTGTCACATATTAATTTAAAAATGAAACTTTTATGAAAATTCTTGTAAGTCTTTATTTACTATTTTGTGATATATATTAATATATAACGATCAGAATAAATAAGTGAGTTTGGTCTAGTGGTTAAGACTGTCGATAATTTAATAGATGCTTCAGCTTGGATAATGGATCGAATCCTGCAACAGTCAACAAAAAAAGAAGAAAAAAAACAATAATAATTTAGGTGTATATGTATATGAACAATAAGTTGGTAATATGTGTATGTAATGTTAATAAGAAACAAAAAAAGGGAATTTTGAATATGCTTTTTGCAGAAGAAGGCGTAAGGCGTATTTTTATCTATAAGGTAACATCAAAGTTATATTTTCCTGAAACGTAACAAGAACATAATAATGTTACGTCACATTGTTATGTTTATAAGTGGGAAATTGTAAGTTACATGTGAGTCATATGTGACTCACATTTTATGTAACACGTGACTTTCAGTTCTGTCACTGTGACATAAAATTTAAAGAAAAATGTTCACTGGGTACGTGCTGTAAAAGCTTATATTTGCCTATTCGCTTGCATGGCAACAAAGGTACTGCATTTAGAACTAGTAACAGATTTATCGACAGATAATTTTCTACAGGCCTTTAAGCGCTTTATAGCTAGGAGAGGTCTCGTTTCTGAAATATCCACTGACAACGCAACGACCTTTATCTGCGCAAAGACTGCTTTGAACGATCTGTATAGTTTAGTTGCTTCCTCAGAATTTAATCGTACAGTAAAAAATGAACTTTCTGCTCGTGGTATAGAATGGAAATTGATACCACCGGGGGCGCCTCATTTTCGAGGGTTGTGGGAGTCAGGTGTAAAGTCAGTGAAGACACTTCTGTACAAGTACGTAAAAACCAGTTGTTGACATACGAAGAATTTAATACCGTGCTTGTGCAGATCGAAGCTCTGTTGAATTTCCGTCCGTTATGTGTATTAAGTTCAGATCCATCGGACCCAGTTGCACTTACACCAGCTCATTTTTTAACCCTTTATCTTCTTCATTTATATTTTTAATTGATGCATTAGATCAGTTTTATTGAAAAATTAACATATAGTCTCATTTAAAAATTTATAACAACCCGAAAACCATAAGAGCTATAAAGCTCCTGACTATAGCAATCGGTTGCCCCCGTCGATATCTACAATTCTTATTTGAACAATTTTTCGATTAAATCAACGGTTTGGCTGTAATCAAAATGGCAACTCTCGAAAAGCTCAGTCGGTATATATATATATATATATATATATATATATATATATATACACATATATATATATATATATATATATATATATATACATATATATATATATATATATATATATATATATATATATATATATATATATATATATATATATATACATATAGGTTAAGAAAATTCTCTTTACTAGTAACCTGAAAATTACAACGAATTTCAATTAAAACAACTAATTTTAATTTCAAAACCCTATTTCACAAAAAACTTGCCTTTTATCCTTTATATTCCGTTCAGTCACTACTATACATTTTTGTATCTACAGCACTATGCGAAAATGCTGAAATTTTGGTAAGATTAATCAGTTTGGCGCCCAAATTTAGCAAACACATCTTTGCTAAAATATAAATCACTTAACTGCTTTTAGGATATCTAATCTTGCGATTCGAAAAAAAAAAATTTAAAAAAATAAATTTTTAACGGGTCGTTAAGAGTGTTAGATTTTGTACAACGTTTCAAAATTTATAATAAAAAAAATTGATAATGTTCAAAGTTAATTTTATTATATATGTTTTGTTGCCGCCCAGTGTACCTTCGCTGCTGACGCGAACTGTACTTTGGCTGTGTTAGGTTCATTGCATTTGTTTGAGTTGGCATCACTACGCGTGATAGATAATTTTGGAGGTAAACTAAGTTATATAAATCAGCTGTTCGATTGTGCTAGTCTCATTTTCAATTTAAATTTTTTTTGTAATTACGACCGGACTTCTGTATAACAGGTATGACTTAAATTACTCTTTTTTAATATATATTTTCTATTATTGTAATAATGTAATTAGTTTTAGCATGTAAAATTTTGGTCACATGTAATTTAAAGGTTATATGTTGAATGCAAACTTTCTTTTTTTAATTTCAACTGTGACAATGGTTAATTTAATTAAATTTTCATTTTTATTTATTCAATTTCTTAAATAGACTTCTGTATAACAGGAATTTTTGTAACAAGAGTTTGTGACAATTTGGTATAAACTTTGTAATGTGGATACATTGAGTGGCGTATATGACAATTGTGGAAATTTGTTAATATGAAATCATGCGTTACTTTTAATGAACAAATTCTGGATGTAATTAACTCGCTCTGGTTCAAATTTGGAGTCTACGGTTTCTCATGTGAATTACATCTGCTTGCTATGAGTTCGCTTCAACCCTGGACAACCACCATAGTTTCAACGTCCTAAGGCTCCATTTAATACCATCTTTAAAATGGAAATCTCTAGTTAAGTAATCTTTTTGGCATACTCTATTATCTTCTTTGCAACATGGTTTTGGTGCTTTCTTTAATTAACAAATTAACATTGCTTAGTGAACCTAATAAAGTGTAAAACAGTTAACTCTTCTGCCATTCAATTTTCTATTAATTTCTTGTAATGTGTTAGTTTTCATTTAACGTAAAATAGTTGAATTTCTATTAACTTTTCTGTCACTCAAACTTTTGTTAATTTTTTATATTGTTCTAAAGTTTTCATACTAATTGTAATTTAAGGCTACCTACCTAACCTAATCATAATTTTAATTTATAGCATGCATGTATTGGTCAGTAGATATTTGTATCTTGTAAATTTTCTATAATTTTCCTACGTTCTCTTTTGTAGTTTATTAAAATTATTGTATTTCGTAATTTCTCTATGTTTTCTTGCGTTATGCTAATTTTCTTGTTCTTTATTTTATCTTGCTAAAATATTTACTGACTGACTAAACTTTTAATATTATGTAATTTATTTCTAAATTGTTGCTATTTTACATTTTACAAATTTACAAATTTTACTAATTTATTTATATTGTTAATTGTTATTGAAACAAGAAATTTAGTCCAAGAGCTCACTGCAGGATCTTGCCCCCATCGAGTTACCAAGTAAAATATTTTTTTTTTAGATACTAGTGACTATAATCGATAAAAAAATTCGCACCTGCCAGTATAAAAGTTGGCCATAAAATTTGTATGATTTTTTGAAAATAATTTTTGTAGTACTGTGGCGGTACCGTTCGTGTTACCACTTGAAATTAGTCTTATAATTTTTGTTTTTACGTGTAAAAATGAAATATCTTGGTCTGCCTCATTAAAAACGGGTCACTGTGAGGCAGCGAATTTTTTAATTAATTTTTTATTGTACCGTTAAGGTACCGATCGAGTTACCGCTTCAAACTTAGACGAAATTAAAGTTCGGACATTTATTAAACAATAAAAAAATACCTGCCAAGTCTTTGGCAATTTTTAGTACTCGGCAGGGAGCTTTGAATTTTCTTATTCCCTATACCGCTACATATATAGCGAGCTACTTATTTTTATTTTTTGTTGTTTATAAAATTAATAAAAATAAAAATAAATTATGGATTCTTCTTAATGATGATATGAAAATGATTTATGTGCATTATCATTATCTCAATATCATCATTTCTATTATTTATTTATTTATTCATTTATTATTAAAGTCCTGCAAAAACTCTATCACGCTGCTCTCTACTTACTCAAGACGCGCGAAGCTTTAAATAATAGAAATAATGATATTGAGATATTGTAAGTGGAATTGGGACGATACCACCCAAAATTCTTTTGATTCTTTAAAGAAATGTTTGCTATCACCACCTACACTTAGCTGTCCGGATCCGAATTTACCATACACGATCCATTGCGATGCGTCCAACTATGCTCTCGGTAGTTGTGTAACGCAACAAACTTCTGATAGTCAGGAAAAAGTAATTGCATACGCTTCCCGTGCGCTCTCTATGTCTCTATGTTAATTAAAACCATTCGTCGAGCGTCAACAATAAAAAATCAATTTAGTAGTCCATATTATCTATATTACCTATCATTTACATTCCTTTATTATTTTTCCTATTATCTCTTATCTTTTCACTACGTTTAATTATTTCTTTTACTGTACGTAAACACACTTACATTTTACAATATTTGGTGACTACCTAATTTACATTCAGTCCGTCGTTTGTTATCAGTCCGTCTGTCATTTATACTTGCCGCACTGCCTCGGCATGCAGAATCTGGCAGTTGGCTGTTCTTTACAATCGTTTTGCCATGGGGGGTAAGAATCCTCGAGAAATTGCCTCGATTAAAATGACTCTATCAACTTGTCATTTATATTTGTATATGGTGACAGTCTCTTTTCTAGTCAATTATTCTCATTTTATCACTTCTAGTCCGTCCGTTCGTCTTTTACCTTTCACTTCAACATTTGTAGTCCATCTGTTCGTCTAAATTACTCCCATTGTAACCTCTATTTGTCGCCAAAGTTAACTTACACTCAATTTATATTATTGCCCTTAATAAAGTAAAATGTATCTTTACCTTTAAATTGCTATCTATTTTGATTTAGTGGTCATTGGGCACTTTTTCTATGTGTAATAAATGTGTATTTACGCTACTCTCTATCACATTTAAAATTTAACTATTTTTGCCTTTTTATAAATTTACTCCTTACTTAAAATTGCATTTACCTTACGTGTTACACGACAAGAACTTTTGTATTCATACTCGAATAATTTTTCCTATTTAATTATATTTACGTTTCCGTTTACTCAGGCTTTCCCTGAAGGTAAACAAAGGCCTTTAGTTAACATTTCGCGATGTTGCACGGGGCACGACGTGAATTTGAAATCATGTCATTTAATTTTATATATTTATATTTTTTTCTCTTTATTACCTATATTATCTTTACCTTATTTATATCTTTCTTATTAAATTACTTAAGATTTAGTTAGTAAGTATCTTCCGTTTCGTCAGGTGTCAACTTGATTGAAACCAAGGCTCTTTGCTAATGTCGACTAACATTACTTGGAGCATGACATAAACAGAATTTATGTCATTTAATATTAATATTTCTCTAATTTACGTTATCTTTATCTTATTTTGCGATTACCTTTCGTAATAGAATCATTACGTTTTTACCTTTTTGTATTACCTTTGTATACTAAAATTTAATTAGGGTTAATTAGCACTAAAATTAGTTTAACATTAAGTATCATAATTAGCTTATAATTTAGTTTATAAAATAGTAATAATTTAATTTAGTGTGCTACCATTTCGTCCGGCTTACGTCTGATCGAAATGAAGGCTCTGTGGTTAATTTTTCGGAATTAGTTTAACCCAATTTTATAACAGAGCAAGGCATTGTGGGAACAATGTCATTTAATTTAAACAAAAAAAAATATTTTTTTTGTTTGAAATTCATTAGTAATTTAAGCTTAAGGTTTTTTCAGGGTTTTACTTGTGTGTTCATATTACTACAATTTCTACCTAACTAATTTCAATAGTCACTTATTAAATTGAGTTCGTTGTATTTTTTTTTTTTTTTTTGTTGCTACCTATAATAGTTTTATTTTTTGTTTTCTTATATTTCTAGTCAATGGGAATTGAAAATGGCTCATGATTATGCTATGGCTCATGATTATGGGGACTCACTCAATTTTTTTTCTTTTTCTTTTGTATTTCGTTCGTTGTGGGCTGACCAAACATTATGTTTTTACAGCACAACGATTTATTTTGCCTTTTCTCTTCGTAGGTCCGGCCGACCACTATAATTTATTACTGCGGGGACTTACGTAAATTTTTTTTCTATTTTACGAGTGATCCCTGGCTGACCGGCTAATCCTTGTTCCATTACCCATATTCAATTTTGCAAAGCAAATCGCCTTTGCGGATTTATATTTGAGCTAAATCTCAAATTTAATAAAATTAATTGAATTTATATTTGTCTCAGACAAATTTAATTTAGTAAGTTAGTTTAGTTACTTATTATTGCGATTATTCGGATTTATGTCTGAGCTGTTAGACTTAGGTTAAGGGCCCCTAAATGACCCTAAAGCCTCTGAAGAAGATGCGAATTTCGAAGAAATTCAAGCATCTTTCTTTCAGAGGCAGCATCATAAGCAAGAGCTTCGGCTACACTTTCTGGGAGCTGCAATGGCGCAAAGGTTACACATTCCTCAACTATATGCCTCACGGTCAGCGCCGTCCCGCAGGCGGCGCACCTTGGCTGATCCTCACCGGCGAGAAGATGACGATGTCTTAACGCCGTGTGGCCCAAGCGTAAACGCGTCTCGCCGGCTCAGATTTACAGGTGCCGGAGTTCTTCGGACCTCAGGTTTCACCTGTTTGAGCTTCGCCGTGAGGTTGTTCCATTTACGTTGCCATTTCTGATCGAACACCGATCTAATGCACACTCTCAGATCCTCTGGGCGAATGGCAATGTCCTGGGGCTCACCGACTTCGGCTGCATGACGTGCTGCCTGATCGGCGAGTTCATTGCCAGGTATCCCTACATGTCCGGGAATCCAAAAGAAGGTGACAGACTTTTGGCGGAGCAGGTAGAGATACGTCAAGATGTTCTGCACCAGTGGATCGATGGTATGAGAGTGGCAGATCGCTTGCAACGCGCTCAACGAGTCGGAACAAATGAGGAATGCGCTGTCTTAGGATGTTTGACAGAATCGCAGGGCTTGCAAAATCGTAAATAACTCCGCAGTATACACAGTGGCCTGGGGAGGATGTGACCAAGCGTGAGGATCGTCACGAATGACGATGGCACTTCCAACACCCGTAGCTGTTTTGGAACCATCTGTTTATATGCAGAAAGAGTCAAGTTCGCTAAAAGCGGGATCGATATTCGAATGAACTGGGCTCCTCCTTGTTGAGACCAGTCAGGTCGAAACGACACCTTACGTTAGGGATCAGCCAAGGGGGTACTTCCATAGGACGTTTGGGAAGTACCCTGGCGAACTCTAAGTTGAGAATCTCTAATAACTTCTGCGTTCGAACGGCCACTGGTACCATAGAGCCCCTGTAAACGGTATCTGAATAGAGTCGGGTGGTTTATATGTGAAGGTGTTGCATTTATCCCCGCTGCGTAATTGAGCAAGAGACGCTCACGTCTCAGTCGCAGCGGAGGAAGACTCGACTCTACGCAGAGGCTCATAGAAGGGCTCGCTCGAAATGCTCCCGTAGCCAGTCGTGTGCCTGCATGGTGAACAGGATCTAGGAGTAGAAGCGCAGACGCCCGGGCGGAGGAGTAAGCAATGCTGCCGTAATCAATCCTAGTCAGAACTAGCGATTGATACAGGCGAAGCAATGACTCCCGGCCCGCACCCCACGATGCACCAGCCAAGCACTTAAGCATGTTTATTGTCCTGCGACAACTCGCAGCTAAGGCTTCGAGGTGTGGGCGCCACGTAAGTTGTTTGTCGAATATGAGTCCTAGAAACCTGACGCTATCAACGCACTGGAGATTGGATCCTTTTAAAGTGAGGACAGGATCCGGATGTGCGTTGCGCTTTCTGCAGAAGTGAACCACCGATGTTTTTTGTGGTGAGAAACGAAAACTAAGAGCTTCTGCAGAAGTCACCACTTCGTTGATGCCTTGTTGCAGCCGTTGTTGAATATCCTCGATGGAATCGGCTGCATAGAAAATTGTGAGGTCATCAACGTACAAGCAACGACGAATTGGGGCTGAAGCTGCAATATGACTGACTGCGATGGAAAACATGGTGACACTAATGGTGAAGCCTTGAGGAACACCATTCTCCTGGGACTAGGGCCTCAGATTCAGTGTCACTCGGACACGAAAAGAACGGTCAGTCAGAAAACTTTTTACGAACTGAGGCAGGTTACCTCTTAAACCCCAGTCGTGCAGCTTCTTGAGAATGCCATACCTCCAGGTCATATCATAAGCTTTCTCCAAATCGAAAAACACGGCCACAAGGTGGTTTCGTTGGAGAAAGGCGTCTTGAATGGCATTCTCGAGGCGAACAAGATGGTCCGTGGTCGAATGGTATGAGGAACCCACATTGATGTTTAGGTATGAGGTTGTGGGATTTCAGCCACCAGACGAGACGGTTGTTCACCATTTTCTCCAATACCTTGCTGAAACAGCAAGTCAAGGATACTGGACGGTAGCTCGTTAGTTGCGATGAATCTTTACCCTCTTTTAGCAGCGGAATGATGGTAGCTTCCCGCCACTGCGGAAGGTAAACGCCTTGCCTAAAAATTTTGTTGTAAAGATCCAGTAACCTACACTTACCAGGATAAGGCAGGTTCCGGATTATGGCGTAGGGGATCTCATCAGGTCCAAGGGAGGTGTTCCCAGATCCCTGAAGCGCCTCCAGTAATTCTTGCATAGAAAACGGTTGGTTATACTGGTGGGATTCATCTGAGAAAAAGTCAAGATCATTTTGTTCATGTGCGATCTTGATCCGCAGGAAGTTCGGGTTATAATTCTGGGAGCCACTGACGCGCTCAAAGTGCTTAGCTAAGCAATTAGCTATTTCTGCGCGTTCAGTGATGTTCCGACCGTCGACGATGAGAAGGGAGGGCATAGGTGAACGGGAGGATTTCCCAGTAATGGTCCTCACTCTTCTCCATACCTCTGAGGTGTTGGTGGAGGTATTAATTGTCGAAACATATTGCTCCCATGATAGCCTCTTTTGCTCTTTAATAGTTCTCTTACAGCGTGCTTGAGCACGCTTGTAGGCTATCACATTTTCACAGATTACAGATGTTGGCTCAATGACAGACGGCTGTGAATGCCTAGTTCGTTTTCGTGTCTTCAGAGAATAGGTAGGATTAGGGACAGAGGGAAGTGAAAGGACTGTTTATGTTTGTGTGTGTGTTCGTGTATATGTGTGGATGTGTCGTTCTATTTTTCGTTTCTTGGTGTAAATGTGTTCTGGTTCATCAAATTGCTCATTAAGATCGGGTGTTCCTGGAATTGCGCGTTTAGATGATACAGAGGTTGACGGACCTTGTGTGTTATTGAGTTGGGGAGGTTTGTGCACCAGAGCGGTAACAGTGACAGTGCGGCAGTTGGTCGATCCTCCCTCTCCATCAGACAAATCTTGATCTGTATGTGTGTTAGGTGTTTGTGTTTCAGTGTTAGCGTATTGTGTGTTTATGTATGTGTGTTGTGTGTCTGTAAGATGAGTGTCAGTGTGTTGTTCACTCACTGTAGATGGCTCAGATGGAGTACAAGCAGATCTTGTGCTTTCACATATCGCAGTCGGATTCGTATTACTGAGGAACTTCCGTACTATACGACATGTGTTTATGATCACTGTTTTTTGCATAGACACATATGTGTACTTTGGGAGACCCAAGAGGCTCAAGCTATTGTGTAGTGTGTGTGGAATGACCCCGGTGGCACTGAGTACTATTGGAACAATGTGGACATGTTCCATTCGCCATTGTTGTTTTATTTCGGCTGCGAGGTCAGTGTATTTCTCCAATTTAACTGCGTGTGTTTTTTGTAAGTTATGTGTATTCGGAACCGCAATGTCGATCAGATAGGTGGTCTTAGTTTGTTTCATTACGAAGGTGATATCTGGTCGATTATGATTTATGGTCTTATCTGTAATAATCGACCGATCCCAGTAAAGTCTACAGGAGTCATTCTCCGCTACTACTTTTGGTGTGAGCTTGTAGTAAGGGGTTTTATCGGTTATAAGGTGGTGCTTAACCGCTAGTTTCTGGTATATAATTTTGCCAACCTGGTCGTGACGGTGTTTATATTCGGACGGAGCGAGCTGAGTACTGGCAGCTGTGATATGTTGGATCGTTTCGGGTTTGGAATGGCATCTCCGGCATGAGTCAGATGTTATTGACGAGTCACGAAGTATGTATTTTGAGTAATTCTTTGTATGAATTACTTGATCTTGTATAGCCAGCATAAATCCTTCAGTCTCCGGGAAAAGACTTCCTTGACTCAACCAGGCGTGCGACGCTGCTTTGTCGACGTTACTCTGGTTAAGATCATGTGGATGTCTTCCATGTAGAGGCTTGCGGATCCGTTGCTGGATTTTGTCCTCCTTCGTTCCAAGGGGCAAAAACTATCTGGCATTTCTGTGTGTGAGAGGTTTAATGGTGTGTATGCCTTGTCGGCTTGGATTATTGAATTGTGTAGGTGTGATGTGTGTGTTTTGGTGTAAAAGTATTCTCCCAAGTTATGGACTTCGTACCCTGTTGGTATTGGGTGATCCTGCCGAGATTGCATCGGATGTTGTTGATGCGTTTATTCAGTCGTGTTTCCCAAGCAGGAGTTTTGTGTTCCTTCGAGTTGTACGCTACAGGTGGTGTTACATCGGAACCGTTACAACGTATAGCGGCAACGGCTCCACAGTAAATAGCTGTGTGTAACTCGATAAAATTGTCACATGTTTCCAAGTGTTTAGGCAGTATTGTATTGTTTAATATCTCAACGATCTCAGCCAATCTACGTGAGGTGTGTTGTTTAGGCAACAAGTACCTATGTGTGGGGTCCGTCCCTTCAAATTCAGTAAGCGCTGTGTTAAATTCCAGTTCGATCTCTTGCAGTAGGGTGTCATTTACTGCTGTCTCATGGTGGTTAGGCTCATTCTCGACAAGTTGTTGAATGTCGTTTTGTGTGGGGCTTCCCATTTCTAGTGGGCCGTCGGCCTGACTTTCTTCATTTTGAGCAAATTGATGTGCGACTTGTGTTTTAATGGTGTTTATGAGGGAGGAAGGGATAAGATTATTGGTAAAAATGACACGTTTTTGGTCTGCCAGTCTCTGTTCAGTAACGCGACTTAGGTGAGGGTAGCTGCGCGCGAACTCTTGATGTAATTTTGTACGGTAACCAGTTTTGTCCGTTTCAAGTCTAGTAACTTTGAAGTATGTGCGTACGATGAATTCATTGTATACGCACACGCTTCTTACCAGCTTTAGTGGTCCCCAAAGGATGCTCTGAGGAAACACTTAAAGTCGGCTGAGCCAAAGGTGTTGGGGGCTCCGTAAGTAGGGCAGTAGCATTTTGGCTGAAGGTGTTGTTACAGCTGACAGGTGGCTGCCTAGAACCCAACCTGTCGTCACCGTGATCTGAGCTGTCACATTCAGTGGTGACCCTGATGCGCCCGGTCGCTCCACCGGCAGCGGCAGTTTTCCGAGGCCTTTTTCTTATTTGCTCCATCCTAATGGGTTGTCCTTTTAGTCGCCTTTTACGACAAGCAGGACTTACTGTGGGCAAATTCTGCAAAGTGAAGCCCCCACTCACAGGGCGTTATTATTATTATTATTATAATTTTTTTTTAAATTAAAATTGGAGCACTGCTGCCGGTGGATGGCGCGGTCAGCAGTGCCCGGCGGCATCACCATCAACGGGCATGCGCCGCCATACACACAAAAGATAAAACACACATACAGACAGAGACACATTAATGTAATAGACAATGGACAAACAAATACAATAAAAGAAATGCCAACGGTGGAGCCCTGCCATCCCAGGGCTCATAAATATACTCGGTGAGGACACGACATTGTAAAAACAATGAGTGTCCTGTCCTCATACACAATAGGGCAATCGCGCAACACTAGACTTAACAAAAAATCCAGTGTGGCTAAGTAAATCGTACATTATTCGGACAGGTATTAATGTTGAGATTCGTTCTGAAATTCCCTTACTTAATGGTGTACCATTAGGGGCCCAGAACCACCCAATGGACACCAAAAAAAAAAAATTAACGGTAAATGAAACACCACTAACTGTGTGAAACCGTTAGTGGTATGATCCATGTATGTTTTCAACTTTCAGGAGAAATGCTAGTGTCAGACTGAGGCTGGTACACCGAGCTCCGAAACGAGATGGGTAATTCATGAAAGAGCGGAAAAAAAAACTAAGCAGAAAATTACTCCATTTGGGGGTCGCTGGCCACCACCCACTGGGTACTGTTTATTGGCAAAGATGCCACCTTCGGTGTAGAAGGCCTCAGGGGGTAAAAGGACAAAACATGACAATGAACATAAAAAAAAAAATTTAAAAAAATAGAAAGTAGCTATCACAGATAATATCACAGAATGCCATGGTACTCATGGGGGCCTGGAACCACCCACCAGTACAATGGAGTTACAACAACACTATTGGAGGCACTAAAGGCCTCCGCTAGCAATGAAAAACAAAAACAAACAACAAAATAACAATAACAGCGGAAACAACAACGAAATATCACACATTCAATATCACAGCTCAAATATCACAGACAGCCCGAAAGTCAAAACCTATTCAGTGATGCAACGGGGATACAAACAATACCTTTGGGAACCCGAAGGCCCCCAGCGGCCGAAAGACACAAATAAGGGACAACAAACAGCAACAAAAGAAAACTTATGTGTATAAAATGATCTTGTGTATGTCTTATTTATTACCAAGCCAGAGGCCCGTTAGCCTGCCAGCCAGCTAGCAGTTACCGCCGAGCACGACGAGGACGAGGGGTTGGATTTATGCCCGGCATTATTATTATTATTATTATTATTATTATACGTAAATATCGCGACTGCACTTCAAAAACCCCCAGGCGTAGGAAAAAGTGTCCGTGCAGCGTACCAGGTCAGGTACTTCTAGGTCAGGTACGTAATGTCCGTCATACAGCATCCCCTTCCTGGTCTTCCCTACCTAATAAATCCCCGAACCTCGCTGCGAAACCATAACAGTGGGAGATTCGAGGGCAGGTCCAATGGATGTTCGAGGACCCGCTCTAAACGGGGCATGGGGTTCAAAGGTGTTCATGAACTCCCGGAAAAAGTCGTCTCGTGCGACCGAAGCGTGCGGAGCGTCCCGATGATAACTGCTTTTTGCATTGACGCCGCTAACATGTTGGCGTGAGATCTACAAGCCGGAATGATGTTAAGATTGCGCACAAAGGAGTTATGCATACCCCCCAGACATCCGATTATAAGTACGACCAAGCGGACCGTATAGCCCGGGTACAGTTGTCGCAGCTCGTGTATTAGATCTTGATATTTAATCCTTTTTTGCTCCTCCTTTTCGACTATGTTAGTTTCCGCCGGAGCAGAGAACTCGATAACATACATAGTCTGAGATGTTAAATCTTGGAGCACAACATCAGGCTTATTAGCGGTCAATTGCCTGGTAGTTGCAACCGGCATATTCCAAAAGATCTTGCACTTTTGGTTGGCAACAAAGGATTCTACTTCCGCAGGATCGTAGGGTAAGACTGGTGTTTTGTCAACTTCGTAATGATGACGAAGATAAAAGTAGAGCACACGCAACGCCGCATTATGGCGATGGATATAGGTGGATTTAGCATAATAAGAACAACCTGAAGTCAGGTGCATTAAGGTATCCGGGTATGCTTTGCATGCCCGACACGAGGTATTCGAAACCCCTTTATTACCCATCACATATTTTTGGTGTGTTAAAGTGTTCCACACTCCATCTTGAGCTGCCATGATAAAGCCCTCCGTTTCCGATTTAAGTTCATTAGCTCTCAAGAAAGCCCAAGTGAGCCAAAAGCCCACATTCCACTTAATTGAGCCAAAAGTATATAAATGGATGGGTATGGCTAACATATTTGTAGCGCTGGTCTTATTCTTCGCCGACAATTCAGAACTTCAAATTTGTCGGAGAAGGGGCTTATATCTACTACTTAAGGCGGCCTTCATGTTCTTCACGTCCTGAATGTGACTTTCGCCAACACCAAGGTACGTATAGGTCGCTCCTTCATCAAGATGTTCTATGATGCTTCCATCCACTAATTGGGCGTGTGAATCAAAATTCGGAACTACACCATGCTTACAGTGCACCACCGCGCATTTGTCCTGTCCGAACTCCATACCGATTGCGTGCGTGTATTCGTGTCTTAATTTTAGAGCGCAGTTGAGATCACTCTCTGACGAAGCATACAGTTTTAAGTCATTCATATAAAATAAATGTGTGACTATATGCTCGCGATTTCCTACCGGGCCACACAAGTAGCCGGGTTCCTCCCTCAGGCTGCTTGACAGGGGCAACAACGAGATGCAAAACAAAAGTGGGCTGAGGCTGTCTCCTTAGTATACGCCTCGTTTGTATGTCACCAACTCCGTTGACACAACGCGTTCACCAGATGTTATTGTAAACTTTGTTTTCCAGAGCGGCAACAGGTGTTCAATACATTTAATAATGTCGGGATGGACTCGCAAACAATGGAGCAAATAGATAATGAGCTCATGCAACGTTGTATCAAATGCTTTTCGATAGTCCACCCAGGCCATGCTCAGGTTGCGTTTTTGCTGTCTAGCGTCCTGACAGATACATCTGTCGACCAGAAAGTTGTCTTTGCAACCCGACATTCCTCTTTTTGAACCTCGTTGTTCATAGATTGAACTCCACACTGGTTCAATCGCCTTCAAGATGCGTTCATATAGGATGGAAGTGAACGCTTTATACACAGTGTTCAGGCACGTTATCGGTCTGTAGTTCTGTGGTTGTGATAGGTCTCCTTTTTTCGGTATTAGGACCGTTCTTCCCTCAGGAGCCACGATGGTATTGGCTCACAGTTAAATAACCAATTTGAAAATATACGGGCAAGGTGGCGGTGGGTACTAGTGAGCTTCTTCCACCAAAAATTCGTTATTCTATCAATGCCCGGAGCCGAATAGTTCTTCTTGCCTTTGAAAGCAAGTTCGACTTTCTCTTTATCAACAGATGTTATAATGGTATGAGATGGCACTTTGCCAAGCTGTTGTTTGCAGTACCATCTAAACTGGCTGATGGGAATACAGTCCAAGTCAGTCTCTTTAGTCGTCTCATATATCCCCCGCCAATAATCCTCTATTGCGTCGACCGAGCTCGGACCGTCGACGGTTGCTCCACGACAGGGCTTTTAGATGCGAACAGGCGTGAAGGGTTCGAGTTAAAGATGTTATTTTCCCGAATACACCGTTCACGCCGGGCTACTTTCTTCTTGGCCAGGGCCAATGCGCGTATCTTATCCAAATGTGTCTGTTTGATGGTCAACAGGTTGCCCAAATTTATTGTGTGATAGCGGTACCTCAGTTCTCTGGCAAAAGCCCGTACCTTTCGCGTAAAACGCCTGTTGGTCTGAATATATTTTATCACACATTGGATACGCGATACCATCTGTCGTAGTGCCCTCACCTTGGTGTCAATTTGTTTAATACGAATCCGTGCCTTCTCCTTTGCAGTCTTTTGCTGCTTAGTACATGGGGTCAGGACACGCATCGCTGCATACACTGCGTTGTCGACGTCGGTGAGATCACTGGATGGGGATAGATGATCGTCCAAAATTTCGTTTAGTAGGGTCAGTTGTTCGCCCTTTACATACATCCGTCGGTGTTTGGGACGTGGTCGTTTGTCAAAGCCTAGATCGGTATCGAGAAGATCGCGAAATTGTTTTCTTAAATTGTATGAGACAGAAAGGGATTTATTTAGATCATTCTGTGTGGGAGTTGAACTTGTTCTGGCGTTAGACTCTAGCACAGTATCTGTGTTGGCTTGATTTAACAAGTCCGTCTGTGCCTCAGTAACTACGCTGCCACCGCAAGTTACCGGTTGATCCCGCTCTATGATGTTATTGGCCGAGCTCTCACCGTTGACCGCAGAATCCTGTTCAGCTTCCACCACCGCAGTTTCTGCAACCCTAGCTTCTTCGCGAGCTTCTCGATTATCGTCTTGCCCGGTAGGTATGTTTAATTTAATGATTCGGGCTACATGGTCACGCAGATTTTGTGGCGTTAAATTAGAGTGTTCGGGATGCATCTGGCACCATATGGCGTGCATCCTTGCCATGTACCCTCTCTTATTCGGCTCACTTTATACGCGGCACGGGAGCAAATCTCTCCTCAAGCTGTCCGTCCACTCCAGGCGCACGAGACGAGAAGATGAATTTTGACTGGTTCCGCCTTTATTAGCGGGCCCTTCCGAGAGACCCGCAGCACGACCAGCCTTCCTAGTTCTTTTTCCGCCTGGAACTAGTAGGAAACCTGTTAGGGGTAGTTAGCCCGTTAACAGAGACCACCATTTAGCGCTGGTTGACTCCGCGTACCAGGTACCAGAAAGTACCTGGTCTTAGCTCGGGAACCCCGGGAGCGCTACTTCCCGTGTTGTTGTAGCAACCGACCACCTAAGCAACCAGGTGCTACAACAAGCCCCTGAGGGTTTATCATTATTTATTATTATTATTATGATTATTATTATTTTTTTTTAACTAAAATTGGGGTACTGCTGCCGGTCGATGGCGCGGTCAGCAGCACCCGGCGGCATCGCCTACTAAGGGCATGCGCCGCCAAACACGATAAATAAAAACAACACGTAAAGACAGGGACACATAAATGCATTAGACAAAGGACAAACATACACATATAAAAATTGAACTTTGAGCCCGGCCATCCCAGGGCTTAAAGAGAGTGGACAGTCCTTGGTGACAGTATGATAAGTACTAGACAGAGCGTCCGGTCACCAAGGCCTAAAGACCATCGCTGGGTCTCCCTCCGAGGTGTAAAGGGCCTCGGGGTGGAGAAACCTGACTAGACAAACACTGGTAAAATGACTAGAAATATATATCACAAGTATATCACAGATAAAACTTATTGCGTCACTGAGAGGCCACAGGCTGACCAGTGAAGCAATAAGGAGTTAAAACAATACCGCTGTAGGGCCATAACAACAGGCCTACAGCGGCATAACAAAATATCACAGAAAAGGAAAACAAATGATGTACCACCTCGGGTGTAAAAGGCCCTCGGTAGTATATCGTTAAAAAACAATAACAAAAACAAAATAACACGTATAAATAACAAAGTACCACTAAGGGTGTAAAGTCCCTTAGTGGCATAAAAACAAGACTAAAAGTACCCTGCCAGACCAGCTGGAACAGGGTATTGTTAATAAATAAGACATCACAAATCATTTTAAACACATAAAATAAAAACACTGCTGGAAATAAAAGTTTTAGCTATCGGGGGAAACAAAAGAGACGACTTTCTAAAATTCAGAGATGTAAAGCCCCTAAAGTTTCTGAAGATGATTCGAATTTCGGAGAAATTCAAGCATCTTTCTTTCAGAGACAGCATCGTAAGCTAAAGCTTCGGCTACACTATCTGGGAGCTGCAACCTCTGGCGCAATGGCTCAAAGGTTACACATTCCTCAACTATATGCCTCACGGTTAGCGCCGTCCCGCAGGCGGCGCACCTTGGCTGATCCTCACCGGCGAGAAGATGACGATGTGTTATCGCCGTGTGGCCCAAGCGCAAACGTGTCAGGGCCACACTCTCTCGCCGGCTCAGATTTACAGGTGCCGGAGTTCTTCGGACCTCAGGTTTCACCTGTCTGAGCTTAGCCGTGAGGTTGTTCCACTCACGTTGCCTTTTATCATCAATTGCGGATCGTATGCTCACTCTTAGATCCTCTGGGCGTATGGGAATGTGCTGTGGCTCACCGACTTCGGCTGCATGACGTGCGGCCTGGTCGGCAAGTTCATTGCCAGGTATCCCCACATGTCCGGGTATCCAGAAGAAGGTGATAGACTTCTGGCGGAGCATGTAGAGATACGTCAGGATGTTCTGCACCAGTGGATCGATGGTATGAGAGTGGCAGATCGCTTGCAACGCGCTCAACGAGTCGGAACAAATGAGGAATGCGCTGTCTTCGGATGTTTGACAGAATCGCAGGGCTTGCAAAATCGCAAATAATTCCGCAGTATACACAGTGGCCTGGGGAGGGAGTGTCCAAGCGTGAGGATCGTCACGAATGACGATAGCACTTCCCACACCCGTAGCTGTTTTGGAACCATCTGTGTATATGAAGAGAGAGTCAAGTTCGTTAATGATCTCATAAAAGCGGGATCGATATTCGAATGAACTGGTCACCTCTTTGTTGAGACCAGTCAGGTCGAAACGACACCTTACGTTAGGGATCAGCCAAGGGGGCACTTCCATAGGACGTTTGGGAAGCACCCTGGCGAACTGCAAGTTGAGACTCTCTAATAACTCCTGCGTTCGAACGGCCACTGGTCGACTTATGGTGGGACGTCGACCATAGAGCCCCTGTAAACGGTATCTGAACAGAGTCGGGTAGTTTATATGTGAAGGTGTTGCATATACCCCCGCTGCGTAATTGAGCAAGAGACGCTCACGTCTCAGTCGCAGCGGAGGAAGACCCCACTCTACGCAGAGGCTCATAGAAGGGCTCGTTCGAAATGCTCCCGTAGCCAATCGTATGCCTGCATGGTGAACAGGATCTAGGAGTAGAAGCGCAGACGCCCGGGCGGAGGAGTAAGCAATACTGCCGTAATCAATACTAGTCAGAACTAGCGATTGATACAGGCGAAGCAACGACTCCCGGCCCGCACCCCACGATGCACCTGCCAAGCACTTAAGCATGTTTATTGTCCTGCGACAACTCGCAGCTAAGGCTTGGAGGTGTGGGCGCCACGTAAGTTGTTTATCAAATATGAGTCCTAGAAACCTGACGCTATCAACGCACTGAAGGTTGGATCCTTTTAAAGTGAGGACAGGATCCGGATGTGCGTTGCGCTTTCTGCAGAAGTGAACCACCGATGTTTTTTGTGGAGAGAAGCAAAAACCAAGAGCTTCTGCAGAAGTCACCACTTCGTTGATGCCTTGTTGCAGCCGTTGTTGGATATCCTCGATGGAATCGGCCGCATAGAATATGGTTAGGTCATCAACGTACAAGCAACGACGAATTGGGGCTGAAGCTGCAATATGACTGACTGCGATGGAAAACAAGGTGACACTAGTTTTTTGTTCTTTAATTGTGCGTTTACAGCGTGCTTGAGCACGCTTGTAGGCTATCACATTTTCCTGCGTGGGGCGACGTCTGAGTTCGTTGTACGCCCGCTTTTTCTCTGCAACTGCTACACTCACGACTTCATTCTACCATGGTATTTGACATTTGGGTGGAATGCTGGACGACTTCGGTATACTATGATATGCTGCTTCAATGACACTGGAGGACATTTTCTCCACATCATCTTCTACGTCTCCATTCAGCTCGGGTGTACGGAATGAATCAGCGTACATTTCCCAATCAGCTTGACGGAGACGCCATCTCGGCGAAGAAGATTGTAGAGTCATCGGCGTGGTACTATTTAATATAATGGGAATATGGTCACTACCGTATGAATCAGACGCCAGCGTCCTTTCATAACGGTGTGCCATGACCGGTGAGCCAAGTGATAAGTCGATAGCCGACAGCTCACCGGTTCTTGCGTTAATGAGAGTACCTTGACCGGTATTCAACAAAACCGCTTCAGACTCGTCTAGAAACCATTCTATGAGTCTTCCACGGGCGTCGCTTGTGCTACAGCCCCACATGGGGCTGTGAGCATTGAAATCTCCTAGTAACAAAAATGGACGTGGTAACTGTAAGGTAAGCTCGGTCAGGGATTCGACATTCCAGTCGAAGTCTGGTAAATAGACCGAGCATACTGTGAACTGGGGCGGTTTTAAAAATTGTACTGCAATAGGTTGTGGGGGGGGGGGGGTGTTTAATGGGTGGTCCCGGAAGGGGACGCCATCTTTTATAATGATGGCAACACCCCCCCTCGCCCTGATGTCTGGCTGTACGTTGTGCCGGCGGATATGGTAATTTTTTATTGAAAATTGTTCCGCCGGCCGTAAATGTGTCTCTTGGAGGCACACGCACATAGGCATGTGCTTAGCCAGAAACATCTGCAATTCACAGTAATGATGTTTCACACCATTACAGTTCCACTGTACGATAGCCATTTTCGTTACTACTAGGGTTCAAGCAAGTGTGGCTACTTCCTAGGTTTCCCCTTGGGCCAGCCTTTCTTTTTTTTAATAATTCGTACCTCGGCGTCCGAATTATCGGACTCTGTGGCCGAGGTATTCGTGTACGCGTCGGACGTTGGGCGCTTAATACCCGAACGTTAGCGCTTAATATCCTCTGAAGTTGATGTTGGAGTGGCCGAGGGTGGTGGGGGCGAAAGAAATTCCGTCTCCGATTTTGAGGTGACAGGTCCCTTTTTGGGGGACCTTGGTTTGGTCACCTCTTTTTCCCCCTCATTACTACGTCGTCTCCCGGGCGTGGTCTTCTTAGGTGAAGACTTTTTCCCGGGGGAAGACACCACATTTCTTACAATCGGTCCCTGAGGTGTGGGCGTTATTACCCTCTTCGCCTCAGGGGCCTTAGCCGGCGCGACAGCGGCTGGTGTGGGTGCTGCTACTGTTACACCCACTGAGCGCATAAGACTCTGTTCCATAGACTGCATTGTTGCTTGCATCTGTTGTATCGATTCTTTTAATTCTTTTATTTCATTAGATTTCTCAGCCGCTGTAGGGGTAGGGGCTGCAACAGCGCGTGCGTATCCATCAAGAGCTGAGCGACGGGGTGTATTGCCTAGTAGTTTACGTCTTGCCTCTGGGTAGGTTAACCTCTCCAGGGCACTCAGCTCCTGAATAGCAGATTCTTGCTTTAAAACGGGGCAATTCCTCGACCTAGCCGAGTGATTGCCCCCACAGTTTATACACTTGACAGGCTCGTCACATGGTCGTCCTTCATGCAACGGCCTTCCACACACGCAAATCTGTTGCTCGACGCTACATCTTTGTGACACGTGTTCGTACTTTTGGCAGTTGAAACACTTCATTGGTGCCAGTATGTACGGACGAACGTCGATTTTGGTAAAGAGACCTACAACCACCTCTCTTGGTAAGGTGGTTTTGTTGAATGTCAGTAGAATAAGGGGAGAATTTGGATATTTATTCCCCTTACTGAATTTCAGTCTCTTTGCCTCTATGACCCCCTGTGAAAACATCTCCGACACTATCTCATCAAAAGTGCAGGACGCTAATGATGGATGCATGATGACACCCCGAGTATAATTTAATACCCCGTGGGGAGCCACCTCTATTGCGTACTGCCCTAAGCTTTTTAGATTTTGGATCCTCTCTGATTGTGCCGCCGAGAATGCGTCCACGAGCAACCCTTTGCCCGATAGTTTCGCATCTCGAACCTGCACAATATGGTCCTTCACTAGTTTTGCCAGTAGAAAGGGGCTTATCTTGCTAAAATCCCCTTCTGTTGGCTTTATGACTAAAAACCTCGTAAACTCTACGGTCGATCTTGGGGCGTCCAAATTCATTGGTCGCCCACGATTAGTCTTTTTATTTTTCCTTGGAGAAAGATTAACCCCCGTCGTTTTTGTAACCGTGACACCGACTGGCGGAGCGGTTACAATCGAAGTTGTAGCAGGATTACTGGGAGCATCCCCGCTACTATTGCTCCTACCCGATGACTGTGGAGCTGGGTTCGCGTCCGAATTTTGAGGCCCGGACTCGCCTGTTAAAATAATTTGTTCCGTTTCCATACACTTATAGACAAAAAACCCCCACCCCGCTCCCCACCCTCCTCGGAGCCTCATAAGGGACGTGGGACTCCCACGCTAGGGATACGGGAATGAGGGGTCCTAGGGACAGGCCCATTGCCCCAGTGACACGCACGACCCCGGGGCGCTCGAATTTACTGCGGCCGGTGCATAACCGCAGCCACGGTCTATGCTTGAAGCCAGGGCCGAAGTGAAGTGTTGTTCCACCATACTCGCAAGTACGGCTTCCCTCAGTCACCAGGATCCCCTTTTCCAAACAACGCCGCTAAGCCACACACGAGCTAGTGTGGGTCCCGAAGATGACTTGAAGTTGGGACAACATTGAAAAAACGAAAACAAAACAAAACCAAAAACAAAAAACGAAACAAAAGATAAAAGAAACCCTGAAACAAAAAGAAATAAAAATAACGAAAACAAAAAACAATAAAAACGAAACGAAATAAAAACGAAGGTTAAAAAAATGAACGATCGAGGATTTCTTCTCTAGATCCGGCACCTTTCGTGAAAACAGTGGTACCTCGAGAAGGAACGGTGCCGATCTTGAGTAGTCAGAGGCTAAAGGAATCCGAGGATTACTGTATTGCGCATAAACTACCCCTGGGACCCTTAGCCTCCTTGACACCAATGGGGGATAAATATCCCTCACGGGTGCCAAGGGCAGCTGCTATAGGTGTCCTCAACACCATTATTATTATTATTATTATTATTATTATTATTATTATTATTATTTTGATTAAAATTGACAAGACATTGCAAATCAGTGAATGCCCTGTCCTCAGGTACAAACGGACACTCATGCAACAATAGAGGCTAAAACAACTCCAATGTTGCGGGACGAATTATGATTGCTGTCTGTGGAAATACTGCTGTTTGTTAGGGTTCATTTAGCTATATTGGTATTCCATTGAGAGTTTAAAACCACTCAGTGGATACCATGCACAAGATCAGAACTGATATGACCAACGGCGCAAAACTGCCGATGGCATACCCTGAGCATATGTACTCCGTCTCATAAAGAGCAGTTAATCGGAACGAGTTGCTTGGATATATACGAACTTTCCAGATGAAATCAAAATAAAAAGTTGTAAGACGAGACAGCTCCCGCTGGGGTTCGTTGGCGTCCACCCAGCGGGTACAGTAAACAATCGAAAAGGAGAAAATAATACCACCCTTGATAAACAAAAGACATCCGGTGGTATAACAAAAAACAGTTCCAAACATAACAAGACAAAAAAAAAATATCACAGATGGTTATCACAGTAACCCACTGCACTCGTGGGGGCCTAGAACCACCCACTGGTGCAATGGGGATCCTAACAACACTACTGGAGGCTCCAAGAGCCTCCGTTAGTAAAAAACAAATCAAATAAAAATTCAACAAAATACAACAACAACATGAAAACAACAATAAAATATAGTGGGGATTACAACAACACCGTTGGAGGCCCCAAGGACCTCCAGTGGCAAGAAACACAAACGTGGGACAAAGACAATAACAATAAATAAAAAACAATTTATGTGTTAAAAGATCTTGTGTTCGTCTTATTTATTAATCAACCAGAGCCCCGTTAGCCTGCTAGCCAGCTAGCAGTTACCGCCGAGTACGACGAAGACGAGGGGTTGGATTTATGCCCGGCATTATTATTATTATTATTATTATTATTTTTTTTAAAATTAAAATTGGGATACTGCTGCCGGTGGATGGCGCGGTCAGCAGCACTCGGCGGCATCGCCATCCATGGGCATGCGCCGCCAAAACGAGGAAAAACGATAAAAACAACACATAAAGACAGGAACACATAAATGCAATAGATAAAGGACAAACATACACATAATAAAATTCAACGATGGACCCTGCCATCCCAGGGCTTCACAAAGAGTGGACAGTCCCCGGTGGCGGCACGCTAAGTACTAGCCAGAGCGTCCGGCCACCAAGGTCTGAAAACCAACGATGAAACTCCGAGGTGTAAAGGGCCTCGGAGTGGAGAAAACTGACTAGAAAACACTCAAAAAATTTATCAGACAATATTAAAAAAAAAAAATCTTATTACGTCACTGGGGAGCCACAGGCCGACCAGTGCCGCAATAAGTAGTTAAAGCAAAACCGCTGAAGGGACACAAGAGCAAGCCCACAGCGGCACAACAAAATATCACAGATAAGAATAAAAAGATGATGTACCACCTCGGGTGGAAAAGGCCCTCAGCGGTACATCGTTAAAACAAAACAGATTAAAACAATCTTATTAAAAAATAAAAACAACAATATCACAGATTTTAAAAAATTTCTTGCTCTGTGGCACGATTCCGCTCCCCATAGTCTCAACAATTCTGAAATGGCTTCGTCAACACCTAGGAACTCACACGTATAGGGACAGTGACATCTGATTACTGAGCAACATGTACTGTTCTGTCAGATAACTGATTACTGGGTACATGTGCCGTTCTGTCAGATGTCGGGGTCAACCTACACGGGAGACCGGTACGATGACTAGGCCACGTTCGTCCGAGTCGGGGCTACAAAGAACGGAACAATGCCACAGAGTATCACAAAGCCAACATCTGACCTGTGTTCGTATCACTTCGACGGGGCGGAAGCCGCCATATCAACGCCCACCAACGCATCCGTACGAGGGACAACGACGTCTCCTTACTGGGCGAGCTCGCTCAAGCTGTTCGGTCAGACGTCGGCTCGTACGTGTGGCCGATGAGAACGAGTGCGTCGGGAGCCGCATTCCTACCCATCGAAATGACAAGAACAAGGCCAGGGAAACATCACAGTAACAATTAAAAAGTACCACCGCAGGCATGAGAACCCAAGGTGGCATAACAACTATCACAGACACAGATCACAATTTTTACATAAATCACAGACGCAATATCACCTTTTCGACACATCCGAACGGTATCGTCGGACTCCGAAGATCACGCCCACTGGAGTATGCAGCACTGGCGACGCGTTGAATTCCGGTGAAGATACTATTAATGAAACTCAAGCTGACGCAGGCATAACACTCACTCGGGGGATACGACATCGTCCCCTCCACACGATCATCCTTGTCGAAACACGGTACCAGAGCCTCGTCAGCCTGCTAGCCGAAGCTAACAGTTGCCCGCCGGGCACGAACGGGGACGTGAAGGTTGGATTTTAGCCCAGCATTATTATTATTATTATTATTATTATTATTATTATTTTTTAATTAAAATTGGGCTACTGCTGCCGGTGGAAGGCGCGGCCAGCAGCACCCGGCAGCATCGCCAACTAAGGGCATGCGCCGCCAGACACGATAAAATAAAAACAACACGTAAAGAAAGGGACACATAAATGCACTAGACAACGGACAAACATACACATAATAAAAACCAACGATGAGCCCTGCCATCCCAGGGCTTAAAAGGAGTGGACAGACCTTGGTGACGGTACGATAAGTACTAGACAGAGCATCCGGTCACCAAGGCCTGGAAGCCATCGCTGGAACTCCCTCCGAGGCGTAAAAGGCCCCGGAGTGGAGGAACCTGACTAAAAACACACAAATGACTAGAATTATAAATCACAGAAGTAATCACAGATAATACATATTGCATCGCTGGGGAGCCACAGGCCCACCAGTGAAGCAATAAGGAGTTAAAACAATACCGCTGTAGAGCCATAACAACAGGCCTACAGCGGCATAACAAAATATCACAGGTAAAAACAACAATTTATGTGCCACCTAGGGTGTAAAAGGCCTTCGGTGGCACATCATTAAAAAACAATAACGGAAACAGATAACAAAGTATAAATAACAACAGTACCACTAAGGGTGTAAAAGGCCCGCAGTGGCATAACGAGAGACTAAAAGTACCCTGCCAGACCAGCTGGAACAGGGTATCGTTAATAAATTAAGACACACACAAAATCGCAAAAACATATAAAATAAAAACATTGCTGAAAATAAAGGTTTAAAATATCGGGGGAGACAAAAGAGACGACTTTCTAAAATTCTGAGATGTAATGCCCCTACAGTCTCTGAAGAAGATTCGAATTTCTAAGAAATTCAATCATCGTTCTTTTAGAGACCGCATCATACCTTAAAGCGTTGGCTACATTATTCGGGAGCTGCAACCTCTGGCGCAATGGCTCAAAGGTTACACATTCCTCAACTATATGCCTCACGGTCAGCGCCGTCCCGCAGGCGGTGCACCTTGGCTGATCCTCACCGGCGAGAAGATGACGATGTGTTAATGCCGTGTGGCCCAAGCGTAAACGCGTCAGGGCCACACTCTCTCGCCGGCTCAGATTTACAGGTGCCGGAGTTCTTCGGACCTCAAGTTTCACCTGTCTGAGCTTAGCCGTGAGGTTGTTCCACTCACGTTGCCATTTCTGATCGATCGCGGATCTAATGCACACTCTCAGATCCCCTGGGCGTATGGCAATGTCCTGCGGCTCACCGACTTCGGCTGCATGACGTGCTGCCTGGTCGGCGAGTTCATTGCCAGGTATCCCTACATGTCCGGGAATCCAAAAGAAGGTGATAGACTTTTGGCGGAGCATGTAGAGACACGCTCGGATGTTCTGCACCAGTGGATCGATGGTATGAGAGTGGCAGATCGCTTGCAACGCGCTCAACGAGTCGGAACAAATGAGGAATGCGCTGTCTTCGGATGTTTGACAGAATCGCAGGGCTTGCAAAATCGCAAATAATTCCGCAGTATACACAGTGGCCTGGGGAGGAAGTGACCAAGCGTGAGGATCGTCACGAATGACGATGGCACTTCCAACACCCGTAGCTGTTTTGGAACCATCTGTGTATATGCAGAGAGAGTCAAGTTCGCTAATGATCTCATAAAAGCGGGATCGGTATTCGAATGAACTGGTGTCTTCCTTGTTGAGACCAGTCAGGTCGAAACGACACCTTACTTTAGGGATCAGCCAAGGAGGTACTTCCATAGGACGTTTGGGAAGTACCTTGGCGAACTGTAAGTGCAGACTCTCTAATAACTCCTGCGTTCGAACGGCCTCTGGTCGACTTATGGTGGGACGTCGACCATAGAGCCCCTGTAAACGGTATCTGAACAGAGTCGGGTAGTTTATATGTGAAGGTGTTGCATATACCCCCGCTGCATAATTGAGCAAGAGACGCTCACGCCTCAGTCGCAGCGGAGGAAGACCCGACTCTACGCAGAGGCTCATAGAAGGGCTCGTTCGAAATGCTCCGGTAGCCAGTCGTATGCCTGCATGGTGAACAGGATCTAGGAGTAGAAGCGCAGACGCCCGGGCGGAGGAGTAAGCAATGCTGCCGTAATCAATCCTGGTCAGAACCAGCGATTGATACAAGCGAAGCAACGACTCCCGGCCCGCACCCCACGATGCACCAGCCAAGCACTTAAGCATGTTTATTGTCCTACGACAACTCGCAGCTAAGGCTTGGAGGTGTGAGCGCCACGTAAGTTGTTTATCAAATATGAGTCCTAGAAACCTGACGCTATCAACGCACTGAAGGTTGGATCCTTTTAAAGTGAGGACAGGATCCGGATGTGCGTTGCGCTTTCTGCAGAAGTGAACCACCGATGTTTTTTGTGGAGAGAAGCAAAAACCAAGAGCTTCTGCAGAAGTCACCACTTCGTTGATGCCTTGTTGCAGCCGTTGTTGGATATCCTCGATGGAATCGGCTGCATAGAATATGGTTAGGTCATCAACGTACAAGCAACGACGAATTGGGGCTGAAGCTGCAATATGACTGACTGCGATGGAAAACAAGGTGACACTAGTTTTTTGTTCTTTAATTGTGCGTTTACAGCGTGCTTGAGCACGCTTGTAGGCTATCACATTTTCCTGCGTGGGGCGACGTCTGAGTTCGTTGTACGCCCGCTTTTTCTCTGCAACTGCTACACTCACGACTTCATTCTACCATGGTACTTGACATTTGGGTGGAATGCTGGACGACTTCGGTATACTATGATATGCTGCTTCAATGACACTGGAGGACATTTTCTCCACATCATTTTCTACGTCTCCAGTCAGCTCGGGTGTACGGAATGAATCAGCGTACATTTCCCAATCAGCTTGACGGAGACGCCATCTCGGCGAAGATGATTGTGGAGTCATCGGTGTGGTACTATTCAGTATAATGGGAATATGGTCACTACTGTATGAATCAGACGCCAGCGTCCATTCATACCGGTGTGCCATGACCGGTGAGCCAAGTGATAAGTCGATAGCCGACAGCTCACCGGTTCTTGCGTTACTGAAAGTACCTTGACCGGTATTCAACAAAACCGCTTCAGACTCATCTAGAAACCGTTCTATGAGTCTTCCACGGGCGTCTCTTGTGCTACAGCCCCACATAGGGCTGTGAGCATTAAAATCTCCTAGTAACAAAAATGGACGTGGTAACTGTAAGGTAAGCTCGGTAAGGTTTCGACATTCCAGTCATTATTATTATTATTATTATTATTATTATTATTATTATTATTTTTTTGATTAAAATTGGGGTACTGCTGCCGGTGGATGGCGCGGTCAGCAGCACCCGGCGGCATCGCCAACAGAGGGCATGCGCCGCCATAAACGGTAAAGATAAAAACATACACAAAACAGACAGGAACACATAAATGCGATAGACAAGGGACAGAACATACACATAATAAAATCCATCGATGGGCCCTGCCATCCCAAGGCTTAAAAAGAGCGGACAGTCCTTGGTGACGGTACGATAAGTACTAGACAGAGCGTCCGGTCACCAAGGCCTGGAAGCCATCGCTGGAACTCCCTCCGAGGTGTACAGGACCCCGGAGTGGAGAATACTGAGTAAAAATATCATAGATAACAACATCACAATAATATTACAAGGAAAAAAAATATAAGAGGAAAATCTTATTACGTCACTGGGGAGCCACAGGCCGACCAGTGCCGCAATAAGTAATTAAAAACAGAACCGCTGAAGGGCTACAACAGCAAGCCCACAGCGGCACAATAAAATATCACAGATAAGAATAAAAAAAAATGATGTACCACCTCGGGTGGAAAAGGCCCTCAGTGGTACATCGTTAAAACAAAACGGATTAAACACAATCTTATTAAAAAATAAAAACAACAATATCACAGATTTCAAAAATTTCTTGCTCGGTGACACGATTCCGCTCCCCATAGTCTCGACAGTTCCGAAATGGCTTCGTCAACACCTAGGAACTCACATATGTAGGGACAGTGACATCTGATTACTGAGCAACATGTACTGTTCTGTCAGATAACTGATTACTGGGTACATGTGCCGTTCTGTCAGATGTCGTGGTCAACCTACACGGGAGACCGGTACGATGACTAGGCCACGTTCGTCCGAGTCGAGGCTACAGAGAACGGGACAATGCCGCAGAGTATCACAGAGCCAACATCTGACTTGTTTTCGTATCACTTCGACGGGGCGGAAGCCGCCATATCAACGCCCACGAACGCATCCGTACGAGGGACAACGACGTCTCCTTACTGGGCGAGCTTGCTCAAGCTGTTCGGACAGACGTCGACTCGCACGCGTGGCCGATGAGAACGAGTGCATCAAGAGCCGCATTCCTACCCATCGAAATGACAAGAACAAGGCCAGGGAAATATCACAGACCGAGCAGCTAGACAATACCACGGCAGGCATGAAAACCTCAAGTGGCATAACAAGTATCACAGATATAAAAGTATCACAGATAGGTTAAACAAAATCACAGATGTAACATCACCCATTTCAACTCGTCTGAACGGTCTCGTCGGACTCCGAAGATCACACCCATGGGAGTAGACAGCACTGACGACGCATTGAATTCCGGTCAAGGTACTAATTAAACCAAATCAAACTGACGCAGGCATAACACTCACTCGGGGGATACAACATCGTCCCCTCTACACGATCATTCTTGTCGAAACACAGTACCAGAGCCTCGTCAGCCTGCTAGCCGAAGCTAACAGTTGCCCGCCGGGCACGAACGGGGACGTGAAGGTTGGATTTTAGCCCAGCATTATTATTATTATTATTATTATATAAATTTTAGTGAAGATCATTTTCGGGTTCTAGAAGCTTCAAAACAAATTTTTGTCATAGTCCCGGGCTCAGGTTTTACCATAAGAGCTGCTGGAATAGCTGAATTTCCAGAGTGGAAATTCGCTAAGAGAACGTAAAACTTCATTTCATAATTATGTTTTTATACCTAATACGTTTACTAGTAATATACTAAAAATTTTATTTCACGGTTCCGTAGTAAATTCCCGAAACTCTTATAATTTCGTCATGTTTTACCATTTGTCATATCTTATTTTTCACTTCTTTAGACGTATGAAGTAGCGATGTTGAGCCAAGTAGCAATTAATCGATTAATCGACCAGAGTTATTTTTCAGACAAAATTAGTCATTAATCAAAAATATCGAGAATATATGTAATAGTCGACTAATCGACTCAATTTGTAGTCGAATTCATGAACAGGGTAATATATAACTCTTTCAAAAACGATGTTTTTTCTTTGAATTTAATTACTGACTTTTAATATATTTCTCCAGAAAAAGAAGGATACGGCATATCATATAAAAGTGAAAAATCATACAAATAGATCATTTAAATCATTCTTGAAGTCCAATATATAATAGAGAAAAATTAAGAAAAAGTTAATTATTTCCATATCTAATAGTACTACATATATTTTTGGTCCTAAACTTTTTGACGATTTTACATGTCTTTATAAAAATAGTATTTTATGTTTAAGTCCCTGCATTTTCGGCAAAATAAATGAGAGAGAGTTGATTTTAATACAGAATGAAAGCTTAGAATTTCTACTTTCAGAATCTTTCTTTAAAATTTTCTTATGTTTTACTGTTTTTGATTTATGGTTAAAAAAAAAACTTGATATAAGAATTTTAAATGGAATTTTTACGTCCAAAGCTCAGTATTAGTTCAAAGAATTCTTTTTCAATTAATTTTAATATTATATTTAAAAAGATTTTTTTTTCATCGCTGTACGACAATTTTTAACCGAGTTATAGTAATTCAAAGATTAGAGCACACACTAAACTTTGACTGTTCATAACTTCGTAACTAATCATCGTACGGAAATTTTTCGGTAGTCGTTAGAAAACTAAAAGTGTGTTATTTAATATGATAGAAACGTTAATTAAGAGAAAACAATTTTTATCTATTAAAATAATTATATTTCAATTTAAAAAAAATAGGAAATATTCACTTTCACACTTTGATGTGACGCGATCGTCAAAGAAATGCCTAAATAATTTAATCGAGTGCATGGATTAGAAGTCAAATGTGTACTCAAATCATATAGGCAACCTTGTTTAAATTAAAGTTTTCATTGCATAGATAAAACCATTTTAAGAAAAAAAATTGAGTGGTCTTAAATTTTTTGTCGGGGGTGTATGTGGTGACATACAATGATTAGAAAGTTACTTAACATCAAACTTTCCATTCATCCTCTAATCATCAACAGCCTTATTAATGAGAATGTGCTTAAAACCATTTTAACTAAAAGCATGTTAACTTGATTTTAAATGTATCGTATCAAATAAAACCATTTTAAGGTGATTTTAGTTAAAATTGTTTTAAAAAGATTTTAAAAAGATTGGGTTCAGTAAGGTTGCATGATGTTGCATTTTGAAAAAAAATATCTATATAAAATAATATATTTCTAATATTTAGACACATACGTAAAAATAGTTAAAAATGTTTCTCAATAAATATCCAATTTTTGCTGAATATAAGTGATGTAAAATTTAATACATAATACAAGCAGAAATGTGACATTTAATTTTTTTATTTTTTCAATGCATTTTTGACTTATAAAACAGTAAAATTTGAATATTACGTAAAGCGTCAATATAAATAAAATATACTGTAAAAACTAGAAATTAGGAATCAAAGGCATTTGTCGCCATGGTTTATTATTATTGTTTACTATACAAATTCATTGCAAAATAAATTCATTTGGACTGACGAACATCAAATTCGGTGTAAAATAAATTCATTTGGATTGACGAACATCAAAATGCATTTAATATCTTGAAAAATGCTTTAAGGGGGGCCACTAGTGTGACATTTTGAAAAAATTGGAAATTTTTTTTTGCATGTTTCGATAGTCTATACCTTTAAAATAACATACTGAAATTTAAAGCGCATATCTCAAATAGCTTTTGAGTTACAGCTATCCGAAGAGCGAATTCTGATTTTCGTTGTTAACTTTGAGGTATTGAGGAATGTATGAAAGTTGATAGTTCGGGAGTTTCTGGACGTGGCTGCCAGTCATATGTTGTGACTGGCATCCACGCAAGATCCGCTCCCACAGCCTTCATGATTAGAAGTTTGGTCAGTCGTTTTGAGGAACTGGATTCAGTGGCCGACCGTCCTAGAAGAGGTGTCCATCGAAATATTCGCACTGAAGACAACGTGGAAGCCGTGCGACAGAGTGTTGCAGATGATCCATCTGTCTCAACTCACCGTCGTTCCAGCCAATTGGGCATTTCCAGGACGACATTGTGTAGAATTTTAAAGTTGGATTTTAAAATGTACCCATGCAAAATTCAAATTGTGCAAACACTGCTACCGCAAGACCACCAACAACGACTACAATATGCTATTCGTTTTAGACAATTAGCTACACAAATTGATTTTTTAAATGTTTTGATGTCGGATGAAGCGCATTTCCATTTAACTTCTTCCAAGACGGTCGGTCACTGAACCCAGTTCCTCAAAACGACTGAACAAACTCCTAATCATGAAGGCTGTGGGAGTGAATCTTGAATTAAAATATTGCCGATATTTACGCTCCGTCATTACAATTGATCGTTAACAAGAATAGAAAAAATCGATAATTTTAATCCACTGTCTTGTACTGTATGGTTCCATAATAAATTTCCAAGAATTCAATTATAACCTACAAGAAGAAAAAAATAATTATATCAAAAAATAAAAAAGTTACTTGTATTTAACATTGGTAGGTCTTATTTGGCCCACCCTGTAGTACCGTTGAACCTCTCAGTTAATAAGTAGAAAAAACATCTTCCTTTTTTGTTGAGGTACTTTTCCATTTTTTAAAAGTGTGAATCAATTTTTTTTTTGGTAGATATTTATTTTGTGGAATATTGTTGGGTCATTACACGCCACTTCATCCAGGTCATGTCACCCATGACCTCAGATTTAGCTGAAAATTTTTTTGTTTGTTTATTTAATCATCCTAATCATCTGTACAAAATTTAAAAAAATTATCTCTAATAGTTTGCAAGTTATGAATTTTTGAAATTTAGCAAAATAGGGTTAAATTGATGTTTCCGTGGTATCACTTTCGGTGACGTTATTATATTAAAAAATCCATAACTTCTGTAATATTTAACATAAAGCAATAATTTTTTCATCAAAATGTTCAGAAAAGTCAGGAGATTACAGGAAAAATAAATTTGGTTAATTATCACTTCATGTTTCTACGTAATGCTTTGTTAGACTTAAATTTTGAGACATTTTTTAATCGATAAACAAAAAATCTTTAAAAGTGATTATTGACCAAAGGCATTGCAGTAACCGTAGTAATTTTTTTTAAATTTACCCTAAAGATGTAAACTAAAATAATCTGGAACAAAAATAATGGTTTTTTACCCGTTAATATTTTTCAGACACGTCCGATGTCTGGAAGTTCAAAAAACGAGCTTTTTGGAATAATTTCTCAAAATTCAAAATTTTTGTTTACACCATTGGAAAGAGGAGAAAAAATTACACAAAAAAGGTCTTTAAACTATTATTCAATGTCAACTAGTTTCCAAGAAAAACTAATTTGATGATTAGGATGGCTAAATAAACAAATAAAAAAATTTTCAGCTAAATCTGAGGTCATGGGTGACATTTTATGTTTTTATTGGATGATTTGAAATGAAATGACCCTGTTGTTAAGGTATTATTGAATGGTATCCTAATTTTTTCTCATAATATTGATAAGTTCTGTAGGCTGATTACCGTGTAGATAAAAATATGATGTGAGTAGTGTTGGTATTAGACAAAAGTTTGAGAAACGGATGCAAAACCCCACTATTGTTAATGAGTGCAAGTAGCCTAGTCATAGGAAATTCACTATGTTATGCAGGATGTTGCAACGGAGATATTTTATGTATGAATACATGTTTCAATTACATATCAGTCTCAATTTTGCTCAAGCCTACTGATTGTCTCCATTCACACTTTTATCGCCTCTTTTGACCCTGACTTACTATAGAGTAAAAATCACATGATTTTTGTTATTTTTTCAAGACGGAAATATTTTCAAAAATCTTTGATTACTGCAACAAAGTTACCATGCTAGCGTAAACTCTTAATATATTAAAGAATAGGTATTCGTAAAAGAAATACAAAAAATTAATATGTGAAGTTTGAATTCATGCCGATACATCCTGCGTTAATTTTACGTGCACATTCATCATAGAATCTTATCTAACATATCTGCTGGAAGAAGCACAACAACTAGTGGGGCCTAAGGGGTCCAAACCCCCTCCCCCACAAAAAAATTACGTGAACCCCTCATAAGATTACGTAAATTTTCCTCAAATATATTTTATTTATATTAAAAAGTACAATTAGTGGGTTACTGATAATTTTTATTTGAAATTCGAATTTTCGGTGACGACATATTCGATAACATTTTCCAATATTATCAGAGAATTGCGTTATCAAAAAATTGGGTTATTTAAACTTTTATTGCCCCCCATCCCCCGCAGAGTTTTAGTTGTTCCGCCCCTGTGTGCTGGCCTCAAACTCACTAAGAAGAGTTGGACTTAAATAGCAAATAAGGCAGTAAAGGTTAAATCGATTAGTCCATGATTTTTGTAAACTAATCGCTGATTATTTTTGAATTTCTTTATACCAATCCTATTAATCGGTACATCACTGGTAGTTTAGTAAATCAATCTAATAAGTTCTAATTACATAGGTACTAGTAAACAATAAATATTTTTTCGGCCAGTAATATAAAAAAAAAAACAATTTTTTTATAATTTCATTGTCACGAATTAAAAAGGTCAAATATTAATCGAAATTAGTTAGGTATAGAATAAATTAATAGTATAAATTTAATCAAATATTTTTAATAAGATAAAAATATCTGCAATTTAAAAATAATATGTTGTGCAATAAGTGCGAAAATTTGTCGATTGCCCACGAAAACGAAGTTGACGAACGTAGTGAGTGCGCTCATTCGCTTGAGTGGGCAATTGACAATCCCGCACGAGTTGCACATACTATTTTTTATTACGAATTTCACATACTTTTTTCGATCGTTATTACTATTTTTGACATTTTTATTACTTTTTAAAATAATATTTTTGAGTGTTCGTCTTTTTTTTCTGAATTAAATATTGTTTAAATTACTTTGTTGGTGGTTTCTATAGAAATAATTATGAAATATTTATTAAATAAAAAATCAAGAGGCGGCTTTGCGTGTTTTATTGTCAATTTGCGTGTGGAAAGTTTACTTTCTGCACGCAAAAAAGTATGTGGGAAGAGTACAGTGGGCAAACAGCTATTTTGCGTACAGAAATGCGTGCGCCAAGTTAGTACTTCTCCCGCGTGAGTAATAAAAAGAAATTATTTGTAAACATCTTAAAATTATGATATTTATAACGGACAAGAGTAAATTTTTGGAAAAATAGTTTTCCTATTATGAAAAATCCACTAATGCCATCTAATTAAAAATGAAAAAACTTCGTTTTTGTTACAAGCCATCGGCGTTAGCGTATAAACTTATATGACGTCATTGCGACGTCGTTATCGATCGTCGATAAGACAGCGTGTTAACAATTTGCGGAGGTTTTTCGGCATTTTAATAAATAGCAATTTTTTTATAAAAATCATTTTTTATTTAAAATAATTTTTTCAAATAATTATTTTTACATGATGTAAATTTATTTGAGTATACGGTGTGTGCAAGAACCGATAAACGTTAAATATATATATAGATATATTTTTTGTGTTGGAAAATACATCTTTTTTTTTTTTTTTTTTTAAAAAAAGAGTTCATTTGATCTGCGGTAAAGCACTAAAGCTTTGCCACATTGTATTGCGGTACGTATTTTGAACTATTTTTTGGGTTTTATGTTAAAATGTTCGACTTTGGTAAAAATAGTAACGCTGAAATGACTATTGATGTTGTAGTTTTTTTGGAATTTTGGGTAAAACGTATTCGATTAATTTAAATTTTCTGCTTAATAGCCTGCATTCTATGTAATTTTATTATTTAGCTTGTAGTATGTATATTTTGAGTTACCTTTTCTTTATGTTTGACCATAATACAATAAATGGTTTAATTTATTCATTTTCTTATAGTGTATTAAAATTATCGATGTAATTTGTGTACCTAAATGAAATATCTAGGTACCTTTTTATAATTAAATTACTTTTTATAGTAAGACTAAAAACCAAATTATGTAGTTACTAAAAATACAGCATCCGAAATTTTCCAAAATCTATTATTTTTATTTTTTAAAAATTAATTTGAAATTAATTGGTTTCCTATATGTTTTAATATTTATATATATATATATATATATATATATATATATATATATATATATATATATATATATATATATATACAGTACCGACAGAAAGTTTGAGGCAGGTTACAAAATTTTTTTTAAAATCGTTCGATGAGTAATTACGTTTATATTAACAATGTCTACATATTAAAATACATTTATCTATTTTTTCTATACTATAAAAAACGGTTAAACAATATTAAAATTGGTTTCAAACAATACTTGTAGGCTTTTCCAAAAAACAACAATTTTGAGTATTTTTTTAAATCTGAGTGACCTTCCTCAAACTTTCTGTCGGTACTATATATATATATATATATATATATATATATATATATATATATATATATATATATATATATATATATATATATATATATATATATATATATATATATATATTGCTTAAATCTACACAAATATTACTGATTAGAAGGAAGGATACATTTTCAAATAATAATATCCGATTTTATTCAATAATAGTATTATTTTCTTCTTAGAAATGCAATATTTGTAGTGAACTTTAACCTAGTGATGGGCATAATCGAATGAAAATTAATCGATCATTCGATTATTAAAATATCTCGAGATATAATAAAATCATTCGATTATTTTTCATTCGAATGATTTTAAAAAAATATCTCGAGATATTGAATCATTCGATTATTTTTCAATCGAAGAGTTTTAAAAATATCTCGAGATAAAAAAAATTCGATTCTTTTAAGTGATCCTACAAAATATCAGGCAATAATTATTTAGTGAGTCGTCAATCGTCATATCTATTGAAAACAGGCAACAGTTTAAATAAAAAAAGGTTTTATGGTAACTATGATTGGCGATATTTGGCATAAGATGAATAGTACAACCTAGCAGGGGTGCTTCCTTATTGATACGTTAATGGTCATGAGCGCTGTATGTGCACCGTCAAGTAAAACCTAACTACTTATGACACAACGCTGTGCTACGTCAACAATTGTATATATGAAGTGTACTAGTTGTCAAAATACTGTGCTAGTGGGGTGTTTCGTCATTATAGATTATGACCGTCAACGTTTTAAAGTGCTGACTATTAAAATGGAAAAACCGATAATACTGTAATTAGTAATGATCACAGAATAGGTATAATGGTTTAATCTCTAATGGACATTAATATTATAAAAAATAGATTTTTGAAGATAATATGATAAACCACCTAAAAACAAAACAACTGAAAGGTGGATTATGGTTGTATGGTTCATACAAATAATATATTGTATTATAGGTTTGAATTTGAAAATAAAAATAACAATAAAAGGATTCCGATAAAATTACAAAATCGAAATTTAATTTTTTATCGCATCTCAATAACTAAATAATATAATCGATAAATAATTGATAATAATAATCGAACGAAAAATAGTCGATAAAAATAATCGAATGAAAATAATCGGATGAAAATAATGGATAAAAATAATCGAATGAAAAAAATCGATAAAAATAATCGAATGATTAATCGATTATTAAAATCACTCGATTAAAAATAATCGATTATTGAAATCATTCGATTATTCCCATAACTACTTTAACCCTTCAAGAGATCAAAAGAAAAAAATTTTATCTTAAGTATAATGTTTCGATGTATTCGATAATTTAGTTGATGGCAATTACGTACTGAATAGAAAATTTCCAAATTTAGAGCTAAATATTAATGGGGTATTTGACAGTATCAAAGAAAAACAATAAAAACAAATTTTAATGAAAATTGATAATAAAAGACAGCAATTTGTTATGTTAATTCATCCTAACTATGATTATTTAATTTTAAAAAAATTAATAAAAAAAGTAATTTTTCAGCTATAAATTACGTCAGCAGAAATGGGCTGTGACGTTGCTTTCTCTTATATTTCAACACTGTCGCCACTAGGGTCGCTACTTAAATTCCGGTTAGCCAACATAACTATGGAAATTAATTTGAATTTGATTAATTTTTTTAAAAATCAACAATTTCTTTTCCTAGTTATAAGAAAAATAAACAGATTTTTTTCTTAGTTACAGGACACCTGTTGCTATCTAGAGAAACTGACGTAATTGAAGCTAATGAACGTTTTCGCGCAAATTTTGAGAACAAATATTAAATTAATTTTTTTTAACGATTTTCGGCATTATTTTTAAAAATTAAAATTATATATATGCATAATACATAAATATGCGTATTTTAAAATAGTTTCCCAAAATTAGTCAAAATCCCCATTAGAATGACTTGCTAATTAAAATAATAATATATAAAAGGATGACATTTAATTGATGACATTTGATGGCGGTCAAATACACCGACAACACACACACACACACACATATATATATATATATATATATATATATATATATATATATATATATATATATATATATATATATATATTGCAAACAGGTTTTGGCCATAAACCTAGAGAGTCCTTGACATTGTTTGCATATAATTTAAATCCACCAAATTAGACTTGAATTTTGGCCATATCAGAATAAATCTTATTAGTTTTGTTTTTATCTATGTAGGCCTGAAAGTAGTCATCTTATTTGATTTTTCTCATCAGAAACTCTGTCTTTTTTTCTGATAGCCATTGAAACTTTTTGTGATTTTTAAAAATTGCAGAAATAGGAAAACGGTCACTGAATGCTAAAAAAAAAGTTTATCTGATATTGATGTTTTGATCGAAGTTCAAGTAACTCCAATAAAAGTCTTTAAAAAAATTGATTAATAGCTATTTTATTCTTATTTCTTGAAAACTTTTAAGTTTTCATTGTAAATTAAATTTTGATGAAGTTGAATATATATACATATATATATATATATATATATATATATATATATATATATATATATATATATATACATATATATATATATATATATATATATATATATATATATATGTATATATATATATATTATACATATATATATATATATATATATATATATATATATATATATATATATATATATATATATATATATATATATATATATATATATATATCTGGGGTGATTCTACTTTTTAGGTCCTTCAAAAAATTAAAGTTGTCTCCACAATAAGGAAGGTTAAAACTATATACAGAATGAAGATACTGTCATTTATTTTATTTAAATAAAATTAATAACTCCTATTTAGATGACCTACCTACATTTACTTTAATTTTTGATTTAATTTTTTTTATAAATATGGTGTCAAACTTATTGCAGTTCTAAAACGCATGTGGTCCCTTTTACAATATATTGTTTGGAACTATAACGTTTTTAAAAGCTTTTATTTAACTTGCTATGTTAGTATGTTGGTTTAGATCAAATCTTGGAATCAAAATTTAGACAGATTCTAATTGAGGTAGAGGTTTCAAATTTTGCATACGTGTCTAACCTTGATGACAATGCAATACTGTATAATTAGTTTTTCCCTAAATTGTCCCAAACCAAAATTGTTCATTTTTAGTCCTATGCAACTTTTTGACATTTCGAATTGTCAAATATTGTCCATTGATTTTACATTGCAATTTTTTGTTACCATAGTTATGTCTGATTAGGATAAATTAACCGATTGAAATATAGGTAAAAAAATTTCTTCTTTATTTTTTTAGTCGAATTTTCTCCGAAAAATTAGACTTATACAGTCTATACGATAAGAGCTGCGAGAGGCGAGACCAGGGGCGCTATCCGTTTTCGGACCCGTAGAACACGATTATGTAAAAAAAAAGATGTCTGATATATATATATATATATATATATATATATATATATATATATATATATATATATATATATATATATATATATATATATATATATATATATATATATATATTTTCCCGCAACCTTTTAATATGTGTAGGGCCCCCCTATGGAAGTTAAGAGATGAAATTTGGTAAGTGGGGCTTATTCCGATGCACAACAATACTATCAAAGTGGGGTCAAATTTTGGGCAAATTTTTTTTCGGACCCGACCTTTAAGGGGGTGGTGGGGGGCGGAAAAGCAATAAAACTTTTCCAAACCGGTTTAGATAATGTTTCGGTCAATTATCTACAACATATCCAAAATTCAGCTTCCTAGGATGATATGGTGGGAGTAGAGGGGGGAAAAACGATTTTCGCTGGATTTAACAGGCCCCCAGCCCCCCAGAATTAACATAGAGGGTTGAAATTTGGTGTGTTGATAAAGTTCGTACCTAGGTTGTGCTTTTTGGAGGTTTTAATATTTTACCCCCACCCCCCTCATTTTTAAGCTACAATTTCATGCATTTTCGACGTTTTCGAAGTTTGTACCACTCGCACAGGTCACCCGAATAAACCTAGAGGGCTGAAATTTTGTATTCGGATTGAGTTAGTATCAAGGGGGTGCCTTTTGAGGGTTTCGACTTTTAACCCCTACCCCCACCATTTTTATACCCAAAAGAACATGATTTTTCTTGTTTTTTAACAGTTTCGTTCGGGTCAAAATCTCCCCAAATAAACCTAGAGGGCTGAAATTTGGTGTACAGGTTAAGCTAATAGCCAGACACTGTTTTTTGGAGGTTTCAACTTTTAACCCTTACCCCCACGATTTTTACGCCAATATTTCCTTAATTTTTTTGCTTGTTTTCTAACATGTCTAGAGACTCCATAAGGAAACCTAGAGGGCTGAAATTTTGTACGTGTATTCAGTTAGTATCCAGCTAGTACCTTGTAGGGAGTCCGCATCACTTTTTCCCCCACTTCTCCCATTTTTACATCGGAATTGAATGCTATTGTTAAATGTGTTTTAAAAGCATTATGTTTATTCTAAATACAAGTAGGCGAATAGTAATTTTAAAAAATTAAAAAAAAAGTGAACTTACTTTTATGACAAATGAAATACATACATATTAAGTAATTTAAAAATGTTATTAAAGTCACTGTTTATTTATAAATTAGGAATTTTGGATTTTTAGTATTTATAAAATAGAAATTTTGGATTTTTTTGGAAAGAAAAAATATCTTTATAAAGGCCTTCCAGTTTACTATTGAAGGTCCTTTTTTAATATTTAAAACTAAAACATAAAGGCAATTAGCGGATAAACATGGGCAGGAATGTCCTCGTACGAATTGTGTTGGCTTTTTTTCTGCTACCTGTTTTCGGCACAAAATTGAAATTTACTGAGATACAGCCCTTAAATACTTAAAACCTTTTTTTAAAGCCTCGATCAGCCGAACACTCATCACCAGTTTTGAAACCAACAAAATGACAATTCGGTTGTAGACTTTCAATCACATTTCGCTTGTAGACATTCAATACCGAAGATGAAGGGGAAAATTCGACTACCGTGATGGGGCCCCGCTGCTCACGGCGTTTTTTTTTAAATTAATTGTAATCAGACTAAAAAGTAGAAAATAAAATAAAGTAAAAAAAAAATGTTTTTTAAGAAAAAGCTTTTATTTAAAAATAGGCTAAAAAAAATAAAATAACTTTTGAGTGAAGTTTGAAGCAATATGCAACATAATTTATAAAAGCTTGAGGCGTTTAATTAAGTTTGGTAAGTATTGAAAAGTAAAATAGCTACACTTATATCCAAAACAGAAATAATTAATGATTTTATAAATTATGCTGCATATTGCTTCAAACTTCACTCAAAAGTTATTTTATTTTTTTTTTAGCCTATTTTTAAATAAAAGCTTTTTGTTAAAAAACATTTTTTTTTTATTTTATTTAAAAATAAGTTTACTGAAACCACACAATTTTATAAATAAAAAAAGAGAGTTAAATTGTTACGCATGGTAATTAGAAAGTTAAATTTTATTTATCTGCAGAATTATTTTTTTTTGGCGGGACGAAAAATTGTCGCGAAAATTTGAGTATCCTTCGTCACGACTGCCAAATATTGCTATAAGTTTAAAAAAAAAAATAGGTCAAAGGGTCTTGTTTTTTTGTAAAATGGAACTTCAAAGACCATAGAACATACAGCGAAAGTCAAATCAACTGATTGACATAGAGAGCTTGTTATTACTATATTCGTCACGGCTTTTTCTGGTATGTATTTAACGAATTTCAAAACGTTTTACGTAAATATTATTTGTAATAATGCAAGCTTTACGATAAACTCAAGTTTTCGAACTAAATGATCGCTGTTCACGATTAATAACGATTTTGTTGGAAAATTGTCTCCTTCATTCGCCACGGATGTGTCCTTCGTCACGATAGAATGTGACGATGGGAAACATGAAAGTGCCGAAGGATACGATAATAAAATAAGTATATATTTATTATATCAGTGTTTGTTTGTATATCAACTAAATTTTTTAATTAATTGTTGATTAATTTGGTCAACTCCTAACCAATAAATAACACAAACAACAAACACACTCTTCAATTTTTCGCAAATCAGACAAAAGAGACCAACTTTTTTTTAAATTTTTTTAAATTGGTATTAGGAGAACATAATATAAATATTATTTAAATAATAATTTTAATTTTATTATTTAAATTTAATTTAAACATTTTTTTCTGTCTGGATTCAGTAATCCGCAAAAAATATTGGTTTTAATATGAAACCGAGCTGCTGGTCTGCAGATACCGAATCTATGATAATTTTCCTACATTTTAGTAGCATGAAATCTACGAAATGGCTCTGTCAATTTTTTCTTCTGGTTGAGACCTAAAAAGTAGAACCACCCATATACATACACATATGTATATGTATATGAAATCTTGTAATTTTTAATAAGGTACAAACGTTTGATGTTTATAATTATACTAATTGATCAAGGACTTATGTGACAATAATTTATACTCAGTATGATTAGACTGATCCTTAATAAATGTGGCTTTTAGTATAGTTTAAAATTAAGTGGATGTTAAAAAAGAGAAAATTTCTCAAAGAGAAATGTATTTTATATTTAAATCAGTTTAGTAAAGCATTGATAGGTCTAAAATTATATACGGCAGAGTCTTAAGAAATTACCATAAAATTTTAATTTTTTTATGTCTAGCAGGTGCCATGTATATGGAACATGGACAAAGCAATCTTCCAACCGAAAGGTAGCGGACCGCGCAAAAGCGGGCGCCATTATGAGGCCCGCTAAAGAATGAAGAAGCAAAACGTTCGCACGCTATCCCTGATTGTGTGCACTTTCACATATTTATTAATTGGAGCTGCCGTTTTTGATGCGCTTGAAAGCGACACAGAGAAAAAACACAGAGAAATTTTACAAGGTATTAACTAATTGCACGATTGACTCTCAATTAACTGGACTTAACTAAGTTACTTCACTTAAAACAGCTATTGAAGAAAAAATCATACGAAAATATAATATAACGGCGGAAGATTTTCGCATTATGGAAACAATTGTTTTAAAAACAGAACCTCATAAAGCGGGTCAACAATGGAAATTCACTGGTGCATTCTATTACGCAACAACTGTATTAACCACTATTGGCTACGGCCATTCAACTCCCAGTACCGTTGGTGGCAAATTATTTACGATGTTCTATGCAATGGTAGGAATTCCTTTAGGCTTAGTAATGTTTCAGAGTATTGGTGAACGTGTTAATAAACTTAGTAGGTACGCACTTAAGATGAAATATCCTTCACTTCCTTAAATTTACTCCTAATTAAAACTGGTAAACTTTTTTTGATTCTAGTGTTGTCATCTGTTCTGTAAAAAAATCTTTACACTGTAGGCAAACTCAGGCTACCGAGGTAGATTTAATATTCGTGGTAACTACTTTAAGTTCTTTGACGATGGCTGGTGGTGCTGCAGCATTTTCCAAGTTTGAAGGATGGAGTTATTTTGATAGTGTATATTATTGTTTTATCACGTTAACGACCATCGGTGAGTATACTACCGAATTTTCTCAACGTACCCTCTAACCTTTGTTATACAATAAATTTTTTTTTTTTTCACTTTATAGGATTTGGTGATATGGTAGCATTACAGAAGGATAATGCTTTGAATGAAAAACCAGAATACGTTGTTTTCGCTCTAGTGTTTATACTGTTTGGATTAGCTATAGTGGCCGCTTCACTTAATTTACTAGTTCTGCGATTTGTTACAATGAATACTGAAGATGAACGGAGAGATGAGGCTCAAGCTATTCAGGTAGATACCAACAATACACTCAAATCGCTGATAATCTGGTTCTTATACAATGATTTTTGTGTTTTGCAGGCCTTACAGGGTGCCGTACGATTAGAAGGCGATGTTATTACAGCAAATGGTTCAATATTAAGTGGACAGTTAGGCCATACATTAACAAATATTGGAAATCATTGTAGCGTTGATTCAGTATCACAAGAACAAACATCAATTTGTTCATGTCATTGTGGATGTTGGAGAATGCGTCCTAGACGAAGGTGAACATATTGTTGCAAACAAAATATTTTATATTTATTATTTTAGTAGATTCAAAAAAATGTTGACATTATACAAAAGCAATATTTATTTTATCTACAACTACCATGAAATTGCTTGTTTATTGTACAAAATACTATCTAGATAAGCTATGTTTTATACATAACTGTACAAAAAATGGCTCTTTATACGCACGTATGCGTAAAGTACCACAGTTCACTACGCTTTTATTAATTCTTATATTGTATATTATGTTATGTATGAAAATCTGTACCAAAATTTTACCTAGTAACTGAATGTTTACATTTTTTTAAAGGGGAGTTGCGTTAAAAACCATCAAAAATCGACCTTTTTTTACTATTTTTTTATACAAATAACTAAATATTTTATTAAAAAAACTAAAAAAAAAATTTTTAAGAAGAATTCAAAAATGAACTGAGTATAAATGGCTTTGAAGTCGACACTGCGAGATTTTTTCACTTTGATGGTTCCTCACGTTCAGAAATCCCCAGTGAACCAAAATAAAAAAATCAAGAATTTTCTGAAAATATACATAAACAGTTATGGCGCTAACTAGGATCTAAGAAAAAATAAAAAAAGCGAGAAATCGCATTTTGAAAATAAATTTTCAAAAATCATCGCTTTTTCTCGACTATAAACAGTCGCCATTTTGAAAATATATTACAGAACCAAAAGATCCTAGTTCCTGCCAAAATGATGGTATCGAGGAATAATATGCACTTTGATTTATGTCGATATCTCAAATATTTTTTGAAATACATGTCGACCATGTGAACATGTGAACCATGTCGAAAATAGTACTTCCGAGAAAAAATCATTTCAAGTTTTTTTTTTTTAATTGAATTATAGTAAAAAGTGCGTGTACTAAAATGCTCATAACTTTTTCATTTCATTTTTCATTTTTTTTAAAATAAAATTTTAGGAGAATATTTCTAACACCTTAAGGAACATAATTAGGAAGAAAAAAATTGATTTTTTTTTAGCGAATCGTATCAATGTATATTACGTATTCGTATCAATGTAGGTATATTACTTATTGTGAATTTCATGTTAGTTGTAGATAAAGTATAGTATGTAACTTCGCTGTAAGGCGTATTACACACTCACCGCTTCGCGGCCCTTGTAGTTGTCGAATTTTTAACTAAAAAAAATTAGCCTTATACAGCCTATACGATAAGAACGGGAAGAGGTGAGAGTAGGGGCGCTATCCGTTTTCGGACCCGTAGAACACGATTCTGAAGAAAAAAATGTCTGATATATATATATGATATGATATATATATATATATATATATATATATATATATATATATATATATATATATATATATATATTCCCGCTACCTTTTGACATATGTGGGGCCCCCTATGGAGGGCAAGAGCTGAAATGTGGTAAATGGGGCTCATTCCGATGCACAACAATACTATTAAAGTGGGGTCAAATTTGGGGCAAATTTTGGATCCAACCCAACTTTTAAGGGGGTGGTGGGGAGAAGCAAAACAATGAAACTTTTCCAAACAGGTTGGAAATAATGTTTCGGTCAATTATCTACAACATATCCAAAATTCAACTTCCTAGGATGAACTGGAGAGAGTAGAGGGGAAAAAAATTATTTTGGCTGGATCTAACACGCCCACAGGCCCCCAGAATTAACGTAGAGAGTTGAAATTTGGTATGTTGATAGAGTTCGTACCTAGGGTCTGCTTTTGAAGGTTTTAATATTTTACCCCCATCCCCACCATTTTTAAGCTACAATTTCATGCTTTTTCGACGTTTCCGAAGTTTGTACTACTCGCACAGGTCACCCAAATAAACCTAGAGGGCTGAAATTTTGTATTCGGATTGAGTTAGTATCAAGGGGGTGCCTTTTGGGGCTCTCAACTTTTAATCGTTACCCCCACCATTTTTATACCAAAAGAACATGATTCTTCTTGTTTTATAACAGTTTCGTTCGAGTCAAAATCTCCCCAAATAAACCTCGAGGGCTGAAATTTTGTGTACAGGTTAAGCTAATAGCCAGCCACTGCTTTTTGGAGGTGTCAACTTTTAACCCTTACACCCCACGATTTTTACGCCAATTATTCGTTAATTTTTTTGCTTTTTTTCTAACACGTCTAGAGACTCTCTAAGGCAGTGGTTCCCAAAGTGGCTCCTACGGACCCCCAGAGGTCCCCGGGATCATTCAGGGGGTCCGTGGAAATTTAAAATTTAGTTGGGGGTCCCTGATCAACGTCAGGGGATCCAACGCAAGGTTTAATATAAAATAAAAAGATTGTGACAAATTTTTATTAATATGAAAGTTAAATAACAATGAACAAATTATTAGCGATTCTTACGTCCTAAGTAAAATATAAATATAGATAAGTGTATAAAACACAAGTAGTAACAGGCATCGCGGTGAGTCAGGCCTATCTAAACAGGTTTATACAGGAGCGCAATAGAGCCGATACCTGCACTAACTAATTAGAACTATGAAAGAGTCGCAAATCTACTCAACAATTTAGTTATGTTATGCGTGATGTGAAGTGCATACAACAAATTTTTTTTAGTCTTGGACAAAAAGAAGTATAATTTTGAATAAAACTGATATCTCTTTTTAATTTAAATTTATTTAAGAAAAGTTATACTCCTGTTTAAGATAATTGCAGTTATCCCTTAACATTCACTAAGTACAATACAGTAATCCCTTAACATTCACTAAAGAATATACATACATATTATTAACGATCAGAGATGAGTATCTGTAATACAAGTATCTGAAATACAGAGTACAGATACAAGATACAAAATACGTATTTAAAAATTCATTTTGTACTTCTGCAACAGCACTTGTATCCATTTGTGACATGTCGTTTTAATTGTAAACCACTTGCACCAGCAAATAATTATATTATGCGCCAATTTTGTACCAATGTTTTATACCTATTCATTTCTCGATTTTCTATGATTTTGTACACTTGTTGACCACTTTTCAACACATTTTAATAATCAAATACACTTGAGAAATAATTAATACTTTAAGTTCCAAGTTGTCGGCATCCGAAAATTCAAAACAACCGCAGAGGCCGACCGCGATCAATTTTTAGAATAAGCAAAACACACTTAAAAAAAAAATATATTACTGTTGGTTTATTTTTTTATATTTTTAACCGACTTCAAAAACGAGGAGGTTCTCAATCCAAGCCGTATGTTTTTTTATTTTTTTATTTTTGTATGTATGTACACCGATTTCTCCCACATTTTTGGGCCAATTTACGCCATTCTTTTTTTTAGTTAGTAGATAAAGCTTTTCAGGTGGTTCCATAGAAGTTTTATTAATATTGGTTGAGTAATTTTTTAACCATCTTCAATAATATGTGTTAAAATAAATAAGCAACCAATTACTTTATTTCTATATTTATTATAAATTATTTAATTTACAAATTCTTGAACATCTTTTCTAATTGACTACCTAACAACAACTGAACAAAAATTGTGTTTATAATAGTCTTTTTTTTTAATTTATTTATTTTCACAGGTATTTCATATATTTTATATTAGTTTGCATCACTTACTTAGATATAGTATTTTTAATAAATAAAATACAAATGTATTATAATTGAATATGAATAAATTAACACTCCTCCTTACATTTGTATTTTATTATATTATTTTAATAACAATTAAATATTATTTTTAAATTTAAATTAGTTTTAACATATTTCGAAACTTTACAAATTTTTTTTTTTGGAAGACTTTTTTAATATATCAGCAACATTATCATCGACTTTACTTTTACAATAACAATAATTTTTTTTTTCATAATTTTCATTGACATAATGAAAGTGTACTTCTATATACTTTGAGTTCTTTGTAAAATTACCGTACTTTGCAATCGCAATTGCTCCTGAATTATCCTCAAAAATCTTTATTGGTTTATCTATATTAATTTTAAATGTTTCTTTGAACATGCCTCGTATAAACTTTAATTCAGTTACTGCTTCTGATAACGCTACATATTCAGCAAAGGTTGCTGCTTTAGTTACACTATTTTGTTTACGCGATTTCCAATATACAACATTTTGTATAGTTTAATAATATATCCTGAAGTTGATTTCCTGTCATTACAATCACCTGCCCAATCAGCATCTACAACTTGTCTATGAGACGATGATCCTGACGCCGTCGTTGCCTTCATTGTGATCTGTCTCTTTTTAGCATAATATGTATTCCGTCTGTCTTTTTTTAGCATAACAGTTCGTGTCAATTCTCCTCTTCCCTTCGTCCTGCTATTAGAGATCGTCGTCTCATAGACAAGTAGTACCATACACTCCATTATATCCATATATTACATATTCCAACTACGTATCTCTATATGTACTAGCTTTCTCAATGTGGACAACAGCTTACGTCACAAATGACCTAATTTCCCTCCACTGCAAACGCATAACATGTTACAACATAAATCTCGTATCAATGGTTACGTTCAGCAGATTTCAGCGCTCAATAAGCGATTAGTAATTAATTGCAACAATTTTTTTATTCTGGTAAAAGTTTTTTTATACAAGGACGATGACAGTTAACGTTTGACAAGCAACCAGCTAATCATTGTTGACTATTTCCGACAACACATTCCGCTTCTTTGCAGCGTACTTTAAATATGATAGAAAACATGGCGACCGCTGAGTAAACATGTTGCAACTCAACGGAAAAAAATACCATTCAGCAGAAAATCATAAACCGTTTTGCAACTGTTGCGTTCTGCTGAACGTAGTCAATGTATGCGTGTGTTGTACAGTTGTGTTTGTACCAACATCACACTCTGTCCATGGAGGGAGACGACTACAGTGTATATGTATACCAGTGTAGGGTACATGCATATATATATATATATATATATATATATATATATATATATATATATATATATATATATATATATATATACTCACTTATTGTTGAAACTGGTTGATAACAATCGATCTGAACACGGCTACAGTTGCTGTGTGACTAATCAGCTTAAGCGGTATCAAGCACACTTAGGTACACTGCTATCCCTAATTTTTTACACGCACGCTTAGGGCTTGATTATATCTAATTTATTATTTTTTGTATAGGTAAGTTTTAAATTTTTGGTTAAGCATAAATACTTCAATACTCGTAAAGCATACTTATAAATAGTATTATCATAAGAATTTTGGAGTCGACTCAAATAATTTACGCTATAAGCTACGTCAGGTCTAGTTCCTGAACTTACATACAAAAGCTCACCAATTAAGTTTCTATACTTTAAAATTACATCTACTTCACTTGCATGATACAATTTTAAATTTGTTTCCATTGGTGTGTTGTACAACTTTGCATTTTTTACATTGTATTTCTCTTCAAGAGATTCAATATATTTTTCTTGACTCAAATACATAACATTTTTTGAAATATCATAATCAATGTTGATTCCTATATAATTTTTAACTTTACCCATATCTTTCATTTTAAAACGCTCACATAATTTTAATTTAATCTGATCAATTAATTTTTGGCTTTTGGAACAAGTAAGTATATCATCAACAAATGACAGAATATATATTGGATCTTCCTGTTTTCTGCTTACATATAAACAATAATCAGAATTGCTTCTTTCAAATCCTAACTTTGTCAAACATTCATTTAAGCATTCATACCAAATTCTTGGACTTTCACTAAGACCATACAAAGATTTTTTAAAAGTTTACAAACCTTGCTATTATCCTTATTATAACCTTTAGGTTGATTGACATAAACTTCTGATTTTACTACTCCATTTAAATAAGCAGTTTCAACATCCATCTGTTCAATAATTAATTTATTTTCGCAACAATAAGGCAATAAAATTTTTAAAGTTTGTAATTTTAAAACTGGGGAATAAACATTTTTCATTTTTACTTTTTGTTGAAACCCTTTTGCTACTATCCTAGCCTTGTAATTTATTCTATTCTTAATTGTATATACCCATTTTAAATCTATCACTTCCTTACCCAGTGAACATTTTTCTGTAAATTTTATGTCACAGTGACAGATTTGAAAGTCAAGTGTTACATAACATGTGGGTCACATATGACTCACATGTAACTTACAATTTCCTACTTATAAACGTAACAATGTGACATAACATTGTTATGTTCTTGTTACGTTTCAGGAAAATATAACTTTGATGTTACCTTATAGATAAAAATATGTCTTACGCCTTTTTCGCAAAAAGCAAATTTAAAATTCCCTTTTTTTGTTCCTTATTAACATTACATACACATATTACCAACTTATTGTCATATATATATACACCTTAATTTATTATTATTTTTTTTTGTTGACTGTTGCAGGATTCGATCCATATATTACCCAAGCTGAAGCATTTTTTAAATTATCGACAGTCTTAACCACTAGACTAAACTCACTTATTTATTCTCGTCGTTATATATTAGTATATATCACAAAATAGTAAATAAAGCCTTACAAGAATTTTCATAACAGTTTCATTTTTAAATTAATAACAAAATTAACGTTGTTTTAACGACGTATTAACGTTGTTTCAATGAAATGTCACAATCATGACCCTTTTGTTATGTTTTTGTGACGTATCAATATTAATAAAATATCCGTCCATCCATTTCATCCATCCAATTTTGTATAAGTCGATTATGTTATTTGTTATATGGGTTATGGGGTTATATAATATAACCCCATAACCCATATAACAAATAACATCAATCGACTTATACAAAATTGGATGGATGAAATTTAGTTACATCAGACGCCAAGAGGAGATAGATTGAAAAAAACTGCAGTAATTTTTAAATTGATAATTTCTCGCGAATTGATACATTTAAAATTAATATGGTAACAAAACATTTCACAAAAGTGACAAGTGAAATGTTTTATTAATATTGATATGTCACAAAAACATAACAAAAGAGTCATGATTGTGATATTTCATTAAAACAACGTTAATACGTAACAAAAACATAACATAAGAGTACTGTTGTGACGTTTTGTTCAAAGTAACATTGTTAGGTCATTAGGACATAACAAAAGAGTCATGGTTGTGACATTTCATTAAAGTATCGTTGATACGTCACAAAAACATAACATAAGAGTCAGTTCTGTGAGGTTTTATCAAAGTAACATTGTTAGGTTGCGAAGAAATAACATAAGAGTCACACTGTAACGTTTTATCAAAGCAACCTTGATACATCATCTAAACGTAACATAGCAGTCACAAATGTGACATTTTATTATAGTCACAATGGCATGTAACTGTTACGTAACATACAGGTAACAATTAGGTATAAAACATAAAACTCTAATTTTATATAATTGTTATGTCACCCATAAGTCAAAAAAGTTACGTAACTTGTTATTTCCTTGTTACATCACATTTACATTCTATGTTCACTGGGTATCAGTAGGCCTATCTACAAGTTCCCACGTAGACTCTCTAACTTGATCAGGAATTATAACAAATACTTTACTACCGTACATTTTTAAATACTTAGCATTCGGTTTTTCATTAAAAAATATTTCATAAGGTGATTTTTGTTCTAAAGTGTTTGCTAATGTTCTATTTTTTAAGTAAGCTGCTGCTTTTATAACTTCTGACCAATAAACTTTACTAACATTTGCCTCTTTAAATAAACATCTAGCTGTGTCCATTATAGATCTGTTATATCTTTTAGCTACCCCATTTAATTCGTGAACATAGGGAGGACATGGATTTATGTTTATACCTTTTTCTCTAGCAAAATTCATAATATTTGTACTTATTGTATATATTCCTTTGCATTATCACATCTTAAATTCTTTACCTTTTTATCAGTTTAATTTTCAACTAAATTTACATAATCAACAAAACAATTATATGCTTCTGATTTAGATTTAATACAGTATACTTTTGCTAACTTACTTTTATCATCTGTGAATGTAATAAAATATTTTTCACCACAATTTCCGGTAATTGGGTGCGGCCTATTTATATCAGTGTGAACTATTTCTAATATATCTTTAGCTTTATGTATATTATTTTCAAAAGGTATATTTTACATTTTACTTTCTATACAAATGGCACATTTCATAAATTCTGATTCGAGTTTGTTAAGCAATCCTGATAACAATTCGTTTTTACATAATTTTTCTAAATAATCGAAGTTTACATGTCCTAAGGTTCGATGTCATTTTTCTTTTAAAGACATATTATTATTTATAAAACTAGTATTAACTTCCTTTTGACTACTATTTGAGATAAAACTTGACATGTAATATAAATTATTTTTCTTTTCAGCTATAGGGTAAAAGACCCCATTGTCGATCGGGGTTATAAGTCCGATCAGTTTTGACATTTATATCTTAATGAAGTTATTTCTGAAAGAAACCTTTGATAAAAAAAATTATTATTAATAGAATGATTATTTTTCAGTTTAAATTCACCTCACATTTAATGCCTCCTCACTTAATTTAAGAAATACATATATATATATCGAAAAATTTTTGTTGAATTCGTGAATTTTTAGTATGATGGATGATCATTATTCAAAACACATGAGTTATAAATTGTAACATTTTTCACTGAATTTTTAAAGTTATTAGCATAATAAAAGTATACAAATAATTGTTATTAGTCCACTTAAGAGATTAGGATAGCTAAATTAAATTTTATATGCGTTAAATATTATTTGTATGACTGATTCTTCTTGGGATCTGAGTTTTACAGTTAGGTACCGCATTTTGAGAATTATATATTGCATACCTATTTTATAAACATTTTTAATTAATTTTTGGGTTTAAAACACTTAACTAACCGTTTTTATAATTTTACTTTAATATTTTATTTATTTCAGAACGTAAAATCAATTGAAAAATAATTAATATTGAATTAAAACTTCCAAATTGTTATTTATATAGGTATTTTCAAATAAAAACGTCAAACATAATATGTATGATATGTATGTATTACATCTGAAACGACACATACAGATACAATATAAACTAAATTTAACTGTTTAAAAATTCACAATGGTTAACGGCTAAGTCAGATCTTATACAATGTTTTTTTAAAAGATCAGCAGAGAGCGAAACGAAATTGTGATTTTAATGGTTTATTTTATCGAATATTTAAACCGTTCTTGGCTTTTGCTTTGACGTTCTATGTTTCACTAGATGTCACTCTATGATAATACTCTATGACATATAGCCTCACCTAGTAGTGGATAGAGTGTCAAAGTGGCTTGAAGAGAATGGTTCAAATATTCGATAGTAGAAGGTACGTCATGTACATTAATGCGCGATTTTTCATAGGGGTCAGTGTATTGATCTTTCAAAGGAGGTTAATATTTTCTGTCCGCTTTTTCATAGACGTCAACAAATTATAAAACAAAAACATTAATAAATCAAAATTTTTGGGTTATATTTTCTTAAAAACATATCCATTGGATTAAAAAAACTTGGTTTCATACTTATTAAGAAAAAAAAAATGGGTGTTTTGTTTATTTTTTAATTTTTTTTAGCTAATTTAATGATACAGCTAAAAATAGTGATCAGTCATCGGGTCTCTTACCCTACCAATCAATTCATTGTTTAAATTATAAATTTCTGAATAAATACCACTTGAAATTATTTTATTTTTTTCAGTTACTTTTGAATAACTAATTAAATTTTGTTTCATGTCTTTTACATAATATACATTTGGTAACTTTACTTCTTTATTTTTATCATAAACTTTAAATATAGTTTTAATTGTGCCTAATTTTGTTGCTTTTAGTACACTTCGATCACCTATCTTAACATCTACAGCTTTTTTTAAAATTATAAAATTTTCAAATACCGTATCATCAATTACAATATGATCTGTACATCCACTACCCAGGATTCAAAGTAATTCTCTTTCATTATCAGTTACCATATTACTGTTAGCTCCATGTTCTACCTGTGATGAATTAACTTCTGCAACGAATGAGTTTCCTAGTGCGCTGTGAGTGCCTTGACTTGAATAACTTGATGTACCTCTGATACTTCTACCTCGACCATAACTACCATAACCTCCTCGAAAATTTCTATTATATCCTCTTTGAGAATGACCTCTATAATACTTATACTGTCCACGTACTTGTCCACGACCTCTCTATACGCCTCCTTGAGTGCACTGTGCTTGAACATGATTGGGTTTTCCACACGTCCAACAGCGTTTCTTTTAGCGAATTTCCAAAACTGGAAATTCAGCTTTTACGCCAGGTGTCATGGTGCAACCTAAGCCCGGGACCATATCAGAAATATGTTTTGAGGTCCATAGAATACGAAAATGATATTCACTAAAATTTATATATATATATATATATATATATATATATATATATATATATATATATATATATATATATATATATATATATATATATATATATATATATGTATCCGCGCGATAACTCTCGAACGAAACGTTTAATGCTTATGAAATTTTGTGTGCGAATTCGATTTTCCAAATCGTTGGATGAGTTCGTTAGCCAGACATGTCGGATGCCCAGAAGTAGGTTTTCCGGGCGTTTTTTGTCAACAAAATGAGTTTTTTGCCAGAATTAAGCAATTTTTCAAATTTTTTTTACACCAAGCCATAGTAAAAGGTAAAATGCATCAAAAATGTTTTTATAGCGTTGCTCTAAATTATTTACTTTTCGAGAAAAACTAGGAAATATGTCGTTCTCCATTTCACTCGCACTCGCATTCTTTTTTTTTCTGTCTCATTTTTTGCGAGCTAAATTCGAAAAAAACCGCTTTATAAGTAGCGTGTCATGATTTTTTTAATCCAATTTAACGATTCGGCTATATTCTATTTCTCTGTCAGTTAAATGTTTTTATAATGTATCTCTGTTCCATTTTTTTTTAGATAAAAAAACACGGCGCAGCTTTTTATGTGATATGATCAGAATTTAGATTATATTTACACCTTCCTAAAATTAATAAGAGTTTGCTTCAATCGTATAAAAATTACGTTAAATCATATTCAAACAATAATATTTTTACGTAATTTTCTATCCAATTGACAATACAGTTATGATTAGAATTGTATAATCAGAGTTTTCTAATATTAAATAATTTTGCACATTCAATTTTTTTTTTTAACAAAGAAAAATTTTTTTAAATTTTGACACATTCTTTTATGAAATTTCGATTAAGAAATATTAAAAAATTTTAAAGTGAATCATTTAAAAAGAGTTAAAAATAAATTAAAAAGGAAACATTTCTCTATTTTAACATATTTGTAAAGAAAATTTTACAGTTTACTTACAGTTTTTTGAAAAAATGTAATAACATTTTTACATACAATAAAGATTATATTTGAACGGTAGGAAATTCACAAATTTTTTTTTATTTCTTTAATTAATTATTAAATTTGGTTTTAAAAGAAAATCTTCGTCTAATTCGCTCCAAGCCGAAAGTATAGCCACTAATAAGGACATTCCACTGTTAAAATAAATGGAAAATATATTGAAATTTATTTAATGAAAGCCATTCATACACATTTTTAAAATATCCTTTTGAATTATATAACAAATAAAATCTGTGTAAAAAATCTAATTGACGTGTTTTTTCTCAATTATCTAATATTAAGTAAGGCTCGTTAGTTAGGGAGTGATTGTGTCAAAATATGGTAATTTTAACCCTCTTTAAAGGAACATTTCGATTTTAACAATAAAAAAATTTTAAAAAGTGTTTTCGTTTTTCCCGGATTACCAAAAACTTTTCATAGGCATATCTGTGACTAAAGTTGCCTCCCTTTCTTAAGAAAATAAAGTATTTTTAAAATTTTGTGCAAAAAAATAAAACACAATTAACGAAAAAAAAGTACGCGTTCCCATATTTTTAAGATTTTGTAGTACAAGAAAATCCTTATAAATTCATCATATCTGTTATTGCATTTACTAGCTTTTACGCAATTTAATAAACAGTATCGTTTTGATTTTTTAAACTCATTTAAGACATTTATTGTTAGTGAGACATATTTGAATTATTTTCCTAACTAATAAATTAAATTCTGTAGACTGATGTTTTTGTGGATAAAAAAAATTCTAGGTAACGTCTGTATTAGACAAAAGTCTGAAAATGGACGTAGAATCTCACTGTTATTAATTATTATGTCTTAGTCTTTTGAAAAATTATTTTTTGAACTAAAATAAGAATAGGAGGAATATAAACTTAGGGGTAAACGACAGGGGTATATAAACTTTATTTTAGATTCTACGTTTATTTTTACAGAAAATCATCAAGTACCTATTATTTCTTTTTTTAATGTATAAATACAAAAAGTTCGAAATTATTTTATATTAGAATTTCAATTTTGGTCGACCCTACGGGTTGTCCCCATTTACTCTTTTCTCGTCTCTTTTGACCCCAATTTTTCATAGAGAAGAAATTATACGATTTTTGTTAATTTTTCAAAAACCACCGATATTTTTAAATTTTTTTGGATACTGCTGATAAAGTGACCATCTTCGCGTAAATTTTTAATATATTAAAGATTAGGTACTCATAAAATAAATACAAAAAATACGGTGTGAAGTCTGAATGCGTACCTATTCATCCTTGTCTACGGTAGCACATTTTTTATTGACATAAATATTAGAAACGCAGGAAAAGAGACCAGGAATCAACATAGAAGTGGATTATGGTACGATATATTTTCTGAAAAAAGTGCTTAGGACCAAAGTTATAGAGTTCAAAGTGATGCACTTGATGATGACTTTGAAGATGACCTTGAGGTCAATTTCCAAAGTCATTTGAAAATCATTTAATATTTTTCAAAAGGAGTAGTTTACTTTTCATCCCTAAATGGTTCAAAGTATATTCGAACGAATTTCACATGCAAGATAGAAAATAAGTGATCAAGAAGTAATTTTGAAAAATACTTGCTCAATCGCAATCGGAAAAATAATAGTTAATCATATGTTCAATTGAATTCCTAATATGATAACTATAGAGTAGCAATAAAAATTTTAAAAAATTTTGAAAATTTCTAATATAACATAAAGTTAATGTTTAACTTACAATTGGAGTGATATTAAATCTTTTCTTAACTTTACTTCTAAAATTACTTACAAAAATGTTTTCTTCTAATTTTTTCTATAAATTGGCGCCTATTTTTCCATTTCGTCAGGTTTTTATTTTTTTTATTTTAGAAAAATAACGCAACAAATCAATTTTGAAGATAGATTGAGTCAATACATGAAATTACTGCTTATAGGTACAGGATATGGTCAAAGTTCGGCAATGGCTAATCATTTTCAACTGACCTTGAAAATCGATTTCAGGGTCACTATCAAGTGCATCGCTTTAAATTCTACAAATTTGGTACTCAGCCCTTTTTTCAGAAAATATGTCGTTTCAAAAATATTTAGCTATAACTGTTTTCATCTACAGAGGTTGAATGGTGTTTTCTACCCCTAAAAAGCGTATTTAGCCGAAATAAAAAAAAAAAACACGTATTTAATATTTTTCGCTGTTTAATAAGTATGTTAAGTTTCATTCAAATTGGCGAGTATTGGTTGGGTAGTGTTATTTGTCAGAATGTTTTGCCGATCTAGTTTTTTCAATATTTCTTTGCTCGTTTTCAGAATTTGTATTTTAATTTCTACGGACAAATAACTCATTCTTTTCTTCGATTTGAGTAACTTTTATTTGCTGATGTTGACCATTAATTGATCGAAACATATCAAATATTTTTCAATGATTTGTTTAGCGAATGTCGAAAATTTTGAAAATTTTTTCACCGTTAGTAAGTTAAAGTATTTGAATTCATTAAGTAATTAAATGATGTCCACAAGAACCTTACGGACTACCATAAGTTATATGAGATCTCTAGGACCCGTTTTTTACTGTTAGGATAAACTTTTTACTAAAATTATTTTAGATGAATAAAGGTTATGTTGTATGATTTCCGCCAGGGTTTACTGTTTCCATTATTGTAAAAAATAAACTAACCGACCGATTTTGAAAATTTTTTCACTGTTAGAGAACTAAATTATTTTAGATGGATACAACTATGCTGCACAAAGTCCGTTCGGGTTCTTGTGTCCCAAAAATATCAAAACTAATTACCCAGCCGATTTTAAAAAATCTTTTACTCTTAGAAAGCTAAACTATTTTAAATAGGTACAGTTCTTAGATGAGATCCGCCAGTCCCTAAAATTTGGAAATTCGCTATGTTATGCAGATGCTGCGACAGGGGTATTTTACATTAGTAGAGAAAACATTTGATTTGGTCACTTGAACTTTGAGATTTGTTTTCTTCGATTGATTTTAATATTATCTTTGCTTTCAAAAATTCGACTGTTCTATCTTTTTCTGGTAAAATTTTGATAAGATCTCTAAGGTAACTACACGATGACGGTAATGCTTTTAACATATAACGTAATTTTTCTTGATCAGAAATTGTTCCTCCTGCTGCTTTTAATTCATTTGTTGCCTTCTCAAATTCATCAAAAAAAGATTCAACTTCTGAGAAATCTTTTAGTTTTATGCTTTCTAAATTATTTCGATATACAATTTGTAGAGCCGTAGATTCCTTTAAATACATCTCGCCAAAATTTTTTTATTATTTTATACGCAGAATTAAGATCACGGCACGAGTACGATATCCGAGGCGACAAAATTTGACAAGCGGATCTGATAGATTTTGGCATTGTAAGCAAAAAATAAAGAGTAAAAAATTTTGAAATTCGCCTTAGTTTTCGAGATATCGATCGTTAAACTTGTATTTAAGGTTACCCTTTGCCCGAAAGTTAGGCTAGTTATGACAATAAACTTCGATTTTTGATATAAAAACTAAGTGGTGAGGTTAGCTAAGGTTACCCTTTGCCCGAAGGTTAGGCCAGTTTTGACAATAAACTTCGATTTTTGATATAAATATATTTCACCAATATTTCACCAAAATATTACACTATACACAAATACAATATATCCGAATTTCATGACAACTTAAATACAAGTTTGACGATCGATATCTCGAAAACTAAGGCGAATTTCGAAATTTTTTACTCTTTATTTTTTGCTTAGAATGCCAAATCCGCTTGTCAAATTTTGTCGCTTCGGATATCGTACTCATGCCAAGATCACCAATATACTCCAGTTGTTTGTTGCTTATCGAACTATATATATATAATTCATAGCCTTTACATCAACTTGCTTCCAATCTTCCTCTTTATCTGTTGCTGTTTTTATTCTTGTAACTTGATCTTTACAGCTTTAAATTCCAAAAACTTTATAATTCTTTTCTTCCAATTTTTATAATCAGATCCATCAAACACTGGAGTCACCACATCATCTACTTTAACGTATGCATTTTCATATAGGTCTAACTTCTATTTTTCCTTCAATTAACCGGCACATACAATTTTTACTTTTATTTAACCATGCTCTGCTACCATGTTAAAATAAATAAGCAACCAATTACTTTATTTCTATATTTATTATAAATTCTTTAATTTACAAATTCTTGAACATCATTTCTAATTGCCTCCATAACAACAACTGAACAAGAATTGTGTTTATAACAGTCTTTTTATTTATTTATTTATTTTCACAGATATTTCATATATTTTATATTAGTTTGCATCACTTACTTAGATATAATATTTTTAATAAATAAAATACAAATGTATTATAACTGAATATGAATAAATTAACAATAGCTGTGTTTGGTAGCCTACACTAGTGTATGTCAATTGAAATGAGTGTAAGACCATAAGTGTAAGCAGTGTAAATAGTGCAACAGTTGGTAACAAACGTTTTTAGTGTACTTGGTGCAACCGAAAGTGGCGGAATAATTTAAAAATTGTTGAGTTTGTTGGACATACAAATTTGTTCAAGTTAAAGATAAGCCTGAATAAATTAAAAATTTAAATTCTTTTTGAATCAATTAATAGTTACTGTAGTTACAGGATTAAGTTTAAATTGAACGGACAAGTGACATATAAAACTATTGAAATTTCATTTTTTATTATTTTAATAAGGAATACTTAATTAAATTTATCAAATTTATAATAAATATTTTACTTTTTATACTATTTATTTATATATTTTTTATATTTATATATTTTTTTTACATTCTCTTTAATAAAAAACTGCAATTTTACTACTGCTTTCTTCGTCATCTAGTGCTGTCACTACTGTTTTCTTCGTCGATTTCCGAATTATTATCACTATCATCGCTATTAATTTCATTAATGATTATACTTTTCTGCTGCTTTAATAAGTATTTCTTTGGTAATTATTTTTGAAAAAGAAATTAAAAAATAAAATTTATAGTGAAATTATTCCAATTTAATGTCAAAACTGTCAAAACCAAGCTAACTATGAATTTACACCCACTACACTAGTTGCTCTTTTTCAAACCCTAGTGTAATTCGTGCAGTATAAATTACACTACACTAATATATCAAACAGTTGTTTTTATATACACTAAATAATACCAAACGCATTTTCACTACAAAATGCAATAAAGTGTACACTAGTGCAAGCTACCAAACACACCTAATATGAGTAATTATGGCAATTTTAAAATTTATATATATATATATTATGCAAAAATATTTACTTTGAAAACTATAGTAACATATTTTTTAATTTATGTTGATCCATTTATCCTAAAAATAATTTTATATCAGTAACTACCTAGTTTAAGAAAATTCTTTGATGACTTGAAAAATTTGTTGATTATCAATATCATCGATTTTTTATTTTCATAGTAACTACTACTTTAAACGCTAGGTATATTCCAAATTTCAAAGTAAAGTCAGTTAGCGATATCCTAAAGGATGCTCATGCTCATGCTCTTGCTCATACTCATGCTCATGCTCATGCTCATGCTCATGCTCATGCTCATGCTCATGCTCATACTCATACTCTACTTGTTCATACTTACTTTGCTTCATTTGCTTACAATAATTTTCGTATACCTTTTCCAATAATTTTTGGGATGACTTTTCGAGAGGGTGTTATTAGTGACCATAAACTTTCAAGATGTTAAATTATTTTTTATTACTCATGCGGGAGAAGTACTAACTTAGCGCACACATTTCTGTACGCAAAATAGCTGTTTGTCCACTGTACTCTTCCCGCATACTTTTTTGCGTGTGGATAATCATTTCTATAGAAACCACCAACAAAGTAATTTAAACGATAATTAATTCAGAAAAAAAGACAAACACTTAAAAATATTATTTTAAAAAGTAATAAAAATGTCAAAAATAGGTGATAATAATAGAAAAAAGTATGTGAAATTCGTAATAAAAAATAGTATGTGCAACTCGTGCGGGATTGTCGATTGCCCCACTGCATTAATTTGGACATCGAAATTTGTATGTTTGACTGTATTGCATATTTATGTGAAATTTTTCTAATACATAATCGTCGATTGTTAACTATCGAAAAATTTTCCAATGTTATTTATGGAAAAGCTTGTTAATTTTAAATAAAACAAGGAACCGATAGGTTAAAATAACAATTATCATAAATATCTATTTAGAACAATTTCTTAAAAATTTACCTGTTTTTATTAAATAAAAGAAATTAATCTGTACAAATATGTACTTTCACTAGTCCAAGTTGTAAAAAATATAACAAAAGATGACCCTTCATAAAACTATTGACAATAATTGTGAATACATTTCAACGCAGACTTTGAAAAAATGTAGGTTTATAATTTATGTACGTAAGTATAGTTTTTCAATATTTAAATGAGATGACTTTTCAAGTACGGCAATAATCAGCAGTATTGTTCGCAGCATGTTACCTACTTATCTGTATGAATGCAAAAAGAAACCGTTGCTTGTGAAACAGGTAACAAATTTAAATACAATTGGAGTGAACATAGGGTGGTATTTGTTGTAAGCAATAATAGTATATTGTGCAATAAGTGTGGGAAATTGTCGATTGCCCACGAAAGCGAAGTTGAGCGCACGAACGTAGTGAGTGCGCTCATTCGCTTGAGTGGGGCAATCGACAATCCCGCACGAGTTGCACATACTATTTTTTATTACGAATTTCACATACTTTTTTCTATTATTATCACCTATTTTTGACATTTTTATTACTTTTTAAAATAATATTTTTAAGTGTTTGTCTTTTTTTTCTGAATTAATTATCGTTTAAATTACTTTGTTGGTGGTTTCTATAGAAATAATTATGAAATATTTATTAAATGAAAAATTAAGAGGCGGCTTTGCGTGTTTTGATTAAATTTTGCGTGTTTTATTGTCAATTTTCGTGTGGAAAGTTACTTTCCACACGCAAAAAAGTATGCGGGAAGAGTACAGTGGACAAACAGCTATTTTGCGTACAGAAATGTGTGCGCTAAGTTAGTACTTCTCCCGCATGAGTAATAAAAAATAATTTAACATCTTGAAAGTTTATGGTCACTAATGACACCCTCTCGAAAAGTCATCCCAAAAATTATTGGAAAAGGTATACGAAAATTATTGTAAGCAAATGAAGCAAAGTAAGTATGAACAAGTAGAGTATGAGTATGAGTATGAGTATGAGCATGAGCATGAGCATGAGCATGAGCATGAGTATGAGCATGAGCATGAGCATGAGCATCCTTTAGAATATCGCTAAGTGAGTACCCAAAATAGGCTACTTGACTGAAGTTACAAAAATATTCTAAAAGCATTGTTTTTTCATATCAGTTAAGTGATTTTTTTATTTTCGACAGATTCTGTAAAAAAATTATCAAAAAATAACTCTGCAATTTTAAATGAAAAAAAGGCGGGAAAAACATCTCACTCTAGTGACGTCACAGTTTGAAGCAACTAAACGTTAATGTCAATATTTATAACCTCAAAACTTTGATTATATTCATAAAATATCAAAGTAAAAGCAAGTATTTATTTGAATTCTGGTCGATTATTATTGCTATATATAAATATAAGCTAATAGAAAAATATTCAAAAGAAAACACAATTTCACCTCACCGTTAAAAATTGTCAAAATCGACATATCTAGCTACAAAATGTTACGTCATATTTAAGAAATGGCGCGTTTTTACTAATTTGAATATTTGTTGAAAAATGGCGATTTTCAAAATAAAATTTCTAAATAGTTATCGAATTTTTTTATGTTTCATCATTAAAATTGGACATATGTAATGATAACGCATAGAATTATTTAACATTTGACACAAATTTTAAATACAGTCAAGTACCGTATTATGATTTTTCGACACTGGCATTTTGGAAGCTATTTCACCTAAACCTATGAAATTTGGAATTTAAAAAAAAAATAAAAGATCAAATAAAATATTGCAATAGGGTGGGCTGATAAGCATTGTCACTAAAAGGTATGAAATAAAAGTTTCTTTAAAAACCGACTTCAAAAAATAATAAATAATTAATAGCACGTATTTTGAAGTCAGGCGTAAAAGCGTAGTATAAAGATGTAGATCCACGAGAATTCATTAATTTTACAAGCACATCCGATCGCATCTTTTTATACCACCCCACGCCTGATTTCAAAATACGTGCTATTAATTACGAGGATGAATCAAATGTAAACCGGACTTTAATTATAACTTTTTATTAAGTGATTATTTTGTTAAACAAACAGCATATTATTTTTCTGTATACATTCCTTTTCTATTAATGAATTTTTGCCATCGAATCGGAAGTTTGTTAATTCCGTCACCAAAGAAAAAAGGACGTGTACGTAACCAGTTGCACACGAACTGTCGAACTGCTGTACTGTGTTCTATGGCTGTACTTGTCCGTTAGTCTCAAAATGTTGTCCTCCCAGCGCGTTTTTAAGCTGGCCAAACATGTGATAATCACACGGTGAGAGTCCGGACTGTATGGTGAGTGTTCGAGAACAGTCCAATGCATTTTGGTTAATTTTTGTTGGACGTTTTGAGACTAACGAGTAACGAACAAGTAGAGCAATTTGAGATTTTTCGAACCTTTAAAAATTCATATCTCTAAAAATACTAACTTTATCGTGAAAAGCCATAGGACCTTTTTTATTTGTATTTCAATAGAGAGTATAAAAAAAAATTGTCCGGTTGAAAAATAACAATTCTTTGCAATTGTTTAAACAATTTCGGTTTAAACAATATGGCCCCGGGTTGCCCCATGGCAACATGCATTTATATCATCAGTAGGGCAATTTGAGCAGGATCGCATAAGAAAATTGAAGTGGAATAGTTTTCGGTACTCATGCGCGGATACCTCCTGGACTAATAGGATAATAAATATTTTTGATAATTCGTTACAAATCCCTTTGCTTTAATTATTGCTTGCAAGCGATTGGGCATTGATGTGGTTAACTGTTTTGACTCTCTTCATCAATTTAATGCTTTAATTTAATTCTGTTTATTAGAAATACTACGTTTTCTTATTTGAATACCTAGATATTGGCCATAGATGTTCGATAGGGTTTACATCTAGTCACTGTGGAGGTGTCTGAAGTAAATGAGGCATGTACTACTTCACCACAATGCCGAATGTTTAGGGTCATTGTCCTGTTGACAAATTAGTTCTTGGAAAGTTTTCGGATAAATTTAATTTTCTGGTGGTTGCACGCTGGTTCTTTTTAAAATATTCCGATAAACATATTTATCCATAATTTGATCTAAAAAATTTAAATTTCCAACAACTATACATCCCTACCCCATGATAGACATATGATCGTGTTTCACACTGTGCAGCAAATTTTGTTTTCGAATGGTTTTAGGGCCTCGGATGCAGTTTGAGTATCAGAACATGTCATAATACAATATATCTATTATAGACCAAGAGCCAATGGTATGAAAATCCCCGTCATCGAACACCCTCATAATTTAAGTGTAATTAGAAAGTAAATATGTCCAAAAATATAAAAACGTCGGTCGCCCGTAATTAATCCTAGACAAATTGCCGTAATTAAGCGAATTATCGAAAATACATTTTTTGACGTTTTAAATTGTCAAATAATTTCAAAAAATTAATAATCAACTATTTTTTTCATAGTTACAAGAAAAGTAAACAGTTTTTTCCTATAGCTACAAAATAATACAGATCAAGAGCCCACGATTCTTTGTTTATACGTATTTTGTACAAATATACGAAAAAGGAATATTCCTTTTCTATGGCGGTATTAACGGTATATCGTAAATGGTATTAGCGGTATAACCGTCATAAAATATGCGAATGAAATTTATGTGGAATATAGATAAAAGTATATAGATTCACAATAACATATAGGTCGCCAGTACGATACTTCGAAGTAGGTCGCCGAAGTATTGAATACAAGACCCAGTAAGGGCGACCTGCACATTATGAAACTATACACTTTTATCTATATTCCACATAAATTTCATTCGGATGTTTTATGACGGGCGATTTACAGCTAATACTATTCTTTGAGGTAGGTCGCCGGAGTATTTAATACAAGACCCGGTAAGAGCGATCTGTATATTATGAAACTATACACTTTTATCTATATTCCATATAAACTTTATTCAGATGTTTTATGACGGGGTGTACAAAATCCGACAAAAACAGATATTTGGGAATATCTGTAAAAAATGGCGCCAAGAATATTATGTATTTGTATCTAAGAAAAAAAATAAAGCTTTAAAAAATAACTGAAATCCATTGCTATGCCAAGAACAATAATTATAATAACTAAGCTTACGTACAGATGGTATTTAAAAAGATAATCTAAAAAAAATTAATACTAATTTTCGGAATAAAAACTTTTGTTGTACTTGGCTCAAGATTTTTTGTTTTGTTTATTAATATCAAGTTAAATCTTGAGCCAAGTACAACAAAAGTTTTTATTCCGAAAATTAGTATTAATTTTTTTTAGATTATTTTTTTAAATACCATCTGTACGTAAGCTTAGTTATTATAATTATTGTTCTTGGCATAGCAATGGATTTCAGTTATTTTTTAAAGCTTTATTTTTTTTACTAGATACAAATACATAATATTCTTGGCGCCATTTTTTACAGATATTCCCAAATATCTGTTTTTGTCGGATTTCACATATTTTTGAACTATGGACAGTGTTCCGTGCGCCAGTCTAATTAGTTCTTAATACCTATATTCCAGTAGTTTATGTCTACTAACAATCAGTTCGTATTTGATGGATATAGTACACCTAAATCTTCTATGCGCCTTTTTTTTGTGCGACTTTTTTATGCGATTTTTTATACGGTTCTTAAAAAAATAAAATCCACAATGTGAATCAAAATCAAGAGACAGTCAGAAACTTAGACATTAACTATCATTAAGTTTTTTTACAGATGTAGGTATTTTTCACAATTTTCCTAATATAATAAAAATGAAATAAAATGTTCTCATGTGTAAATTAATAGTTTATCTTTTTTAGGAAAGCAACTAAGGAAATCATGAGGTTTTGAGTGTTACCTGTAATTTTTAAAATCTAATGTTTTTTGTCGTTACCTCTAAGTTTTTTTTCACTGACAAAACCATGTTCAGACCGACTGTTAACTGTTTAGTGTTAGGGGGTAATATCACCTTGTGTTCACTAAATTTCATGTGAAAGGAAAGAGATAGAGATATGAGGTTTTGTGCATATGAAAGTAATAGTCTTTAACTACAAAAAATATGTTTTATTTTAGTTTTAAAATGGCGGTACAGCAGCGCACACAAGGAAAAAAAATCTCGGACGGTCGACATGGGTGTACCGCTACACAATTTTTAATTTGGAAAAAATCAAAAAGTTTCTTAAAATATAGTCCAAAATCTAGCGAACGTCGTAAGATGTTTTCTACAAATTGTTTTTTAAAAAAGGGCGTTAGTTTGAACTTGTGTTTTTTTCGAAAAAATTGACCAAAAATCGCTAACAAAATCTATAAAAATCAATTTATTAAAAAAATCCTACGACATTCGCTAGATTCTGGACTATATTTTAAGAATATTTTTGGTTTCATTATACAGTCAAACCTGGATAAGAGAGAACTGGCTAAGCGAGAAAACTCTGTAAGTGAGAGTAATTGCCAAGTCCCGTCACTTTACCACTCTAAAACCTCTATGAGTGAGAAACAAAAACCTGTATAAGTGAGAGTCGTTTTTCGCTCGTGGACCTCTATAACTGAGACTGAGAATTGCCTGTACCTCTATAAGAGACAATTAAACGTATTTAACATTTTCTAGTTATGACTCATTCTTAAATTTCAAAGAACTTCTACATATTTTATTAGAAGGCCTGAATGGACTTATGTTCTTGTTTTCTTATAATTCACGGAACTTTTCTATTCAAATAGCCAAAAAGCATGTTTTTTTTTCTTTTTGTAAGCTAAGCTTATCTATGTTCAAATACGTATATGTATATTATTCTAATAAGTAGTATCCATACAATACATGCATGTTTCTCAATACATATTGGTTGTATTTTTTCTAGACCTCTATAAGTAAGATAAATCTCTCCCGTACCTGTGTAAGCTAGAAACTCGGGTTAGTGAGAAAACTCTATAAGAGAAAAATAGATCGCGGTCCCTTCAACTCTCGCTTACCCAGGTTCAATTGTATTTGGTAATATTTGGTAATATTGAACAAAATAATTTTTTAATGTTTCGAAAACATAAAAGAAAATAATTTTCAGTTTTTTTAAATCTTAAAGTTGGTTTTTAATGACACAACTTAAATATATGGGCAATTCTCGCGTGACGCACGGGACATTTTTGCAACAAAAACTTTTTTTTTTTAATGAAATTAATAACAAACAAAACAAAAAGTTTATAACATGGGATAACTGGATTAAAATTTTTTGAGCATATTTTAATTTATATCTGAAATGCAGTACTCCAAATATAAGACATAAACTTCGTTTTGTACGATGTCCCGTGCGTCACGTGAGTTTATGCCTTTTACATATCTTGAGTACTGGACTGCAGATAAAAAAAAACGCCGAGAGCAGCGGGGCCCCATCACGGTAGTCGAATTTTCCCCTTCATCTTCGGTATTGAATGTCTACAAGCGAAATGTGATTGAAAGTCTACAACCGAATTGTCATTTTGTTGGTTTCAAAACTGGTGATGAGTGTTCGGCTGATCGAGGCTTTAAAAAAAGGTTTTAAGTATTTAAGGGCTGTATCTCAGTAAATTTCAATTTTGTGCCGAAAACAGGTAGCAGAAAAAAAGCCAACACAATTCGTACGAGGACATTCCTGCCCATGTTTATCCGCTAATTGCCTTTATGTTTTAGTTTTAAAAATTAAAAAAGGACCTTAAATAGTAAATTGGAAGGCCTTTATAAAGATATTTTTTCTTTCCAAAAAAATCCAAAATTTCTATTTTATAAATACTAAAAATCCAAAATTCCTAATTTATAAATAAACAGTGACTTTAATAACATTTTTAAATTACTTAATATGTATGTATTTCATTTGTCATAAAAGTAAGTTCACTTTTTTTTAAATTTTTTAAAATTACTATTCGCCTACTTGTATTTAGAATAAACATAATGCTTTTAAAACACATTTAACAATAGCATTCAGTTCCGATGTAAAAATGGGAGAAGTGGGGGGAAAAGTGATGCGGACTCCCTACAAGGTACTAGCTGGATACTAACTGAATACACGTACAAAATTTCAGCCCTCTAGGTTTCCTTATGGAGTCTCTAGACGTGTTAGAAAACAAGCAAAAAAATTAAGGAAATATTGGCGTAAAAATCGTGGGGGTAAGGGTTAAAAGTTGAAACCTCCAAAAAACAGTGTCTGGCTATTAGCTTAACCTGTACACCAAATTTCAGCCCTCTAGGTTTATTTGGGGAGATTTTGACCCGAACGAAACTGTTAAAAAACAAGAAAAATCATGTTCTTTTGGGTATAAAAATGGTGGGGGTAGGGGTTAAAAGTCGAGACCCCCAAAAGGCACCCCCTTGATACTAACTCAATCCGAATACAAAATTTCAGCCCTCTAAGTTTATTCGGGTGACCTGTGCGAGTGGTACAAACTTCGAAAACGTCGAAAATGCATGAAATTGTAGCTTAAAAATGAGGGGGGTGGGGGTAAAATATTAAAACCTCCAAAAAGCACAACCTAGGTACGAACTTTATCAACACACCAAATTTCAACCCTCTACGTTAATTCTGGGGGGCTGGGGGCCTGTTAGATCCAGCGAAAATCGTTTTTCCCCCCTCTACTCCCACCATATCATCCTAGGAAGCTGAATTTTGGATATGTTGTAGATAATTGACCGAAAAATTATTTAAAACCGGTTTCGAAAAGTTTTATTGCTTTTCCGCCCCCCACCACCCCCTTAAAGGTCGGGTCAGAAAAAAAATTTGCCCAAAATTTGACCCCACTTTGATAGTATGAGGTGCCTCGAAAATGAGCCCCATTTACCAAATTTCATCTCTTAACTTCCATAGGGGGGCCCTACACAAATTAAAAGATGGCGGGAATATATATATATATATATATATATATATATATATATATATATATATATATATATATATCAGACATTTTTTTTCTACATATTCGTGTTCTACGGGTCCGAAAACGGATAGCGCCCCTACTCTCGTCTCTCGCAGCTCTTATCGTATAGACTGTATAAGTCTAATTTTTCGGAGAAAATTCGACTAATTATAATATGCTCAAAAAATTTTAATTCATTTTCTGCGTATTATAAACATTCTGTTTTGTTTATTAAACAATATAGTGTGTAAATTTAACACAACTAAACAACAAACTTGGTCAATTCAGGACATGGTTCGCACAAGATCTTATCAACATTATTTTCTTCTTGATTCTGATTGGTTGATATCGGATATTGTCGAGTTTGTTATGACATGGGGCTTGTAGTATTGTACATATCATTCATACTGATTCATACACATATCCCAAAGATCTATTTTTTTTAATTGTAAACAAAATAGTAAAGTGGCCCCTACACACTCAGTAACATTACACAAAATCTGATCTTATACAATATTACGGAGCAATTTATTGTAGATTATACTGAAGGGCTTGTTCGACATTCAACTTTGTTTATTTACAAGTTTAATTTGTTTATTGTGTCACCTATTGTGCCTATAATTTGAATCAGTTTAAAATATTAATTTGTAAAAAGTAATTGAAGCCTGGAAGTAGCAAAGGCACTAAGTATCAATTCATATATTTTGAGTTATTACACAAATAAGGAATAAAAACTCCTTAGATATAATACATTATCCAATTTTTTATTTACTTATTATTACACGAGAGGTTTGTATTTTTTCGAATAAATTTGGGTTTGTCTAACGAAAATTTGTTGCCTATACCAATTTAACGAAAAGAACTGTCAACTAACAAAAACGCAACAGCGGAGCTGAAGCGTTTTTGGGTTGACATTTCTTCGAGTTAAATTGCTTTAGGCAAGAAATTTGAGTTATAGAAAACGCAAATTTATTCAGAAAAAATATAAATCTAAAATGTAATATAGTAAGACAATTTAACGAATAAAATAAATTAGTATAATTCATATTATTAATTAAATTATTTAATACATTGTTACCATGATTCTGAAATCATTTAAATTTACCAATATAAATTTTTGTTTTGTTTTTATCGTGTTTACTAGTGATGGAGAACTATCGATAGTTATCGAATGGAGAACTATCGATAAACTATCGATAACTATCGATAGTTACGATAGTCGTGAAACTATCGATAGTTATCGATAGTTTATCGATAGTTTTTGATATCCAAGTTGGGCGGCATTTAGATAGCCAGCGAGCAAAAAAAAAAAGAAAAAGAAAAAAGGTCGCCGGTTTTACTCTGGGCAGAATTATTCCTTTTTGCCCGGAAATTCCCTTAAAATGGTTGTTTTTATATCTCTGGCTATAATTTCTACGAAATTTTTATTATTTTTAGTATTTATAAGTAAACGAAATGACTGAAAAAAAGTATCGAAAACTATCGCTAGTAAAAAAAAAAAATATCGATAGTTTTCGATACAGTGACTGTATAATATTCTTTATAACATTGTGGCCATTGGAACCATATCCGCCATATTCAGGCCAAATTTGAAGTGAGTAACCGTAGTAACAGAATAAACAAGGTATACAAATTCAATGCATTTGGCCTGAAAATGGCGTCAACCAATAAAAAACTAGACCTACTAATGGCCACACTGTTATCAAGTATATTATAAAGTCACTGTAGTTTCCGATAGTCAAAACTACAGTGACTGTATAATATTCTTTATAACAGTGTGGCCATTGGAACCATATCCGCCATATTCAGGCCAAATTTGAAGTGAGTAACCGTAGTAACAGAATAAACAAGGTATACAAATTCAATGTATTTGGCCTGTTAATGGCGTCAACCAATCAAAAACTAGACCTACTAATGGCCACACTGTTATCAAGTATATTATAAAGTCACTGTAGTCAAAACTATCGATAGTTATCGATAGTGCTATCGATAGTTCTCCACCACTAGTGTTTACCTACAACGAAATGACCAATGAAATATTTTGTACTATTTTTTTCGCTGTAAAAATTTTGTCGTAACTTTTTTCCACGGTAAAAGTGAAAAAATTACAATATTCTTATGGCACTTGATACACATGAGTTAAATTGTCAAGTTAAAAATTAAAAATATGATAAATATTACTTCTAACTTTTGTTTGGGTTTTGGCGATGTCATATAGTACGTTTTGAAGACTAAATTTAAAAAAAAAAAGCTATTTTTTCGCACTTAGTGCCTTTGGTACTTCCACACGTCAATTATTTACTGCATCGTAGCATGTTTATCAGTTAATCACTTAACATTATGAATCAAAAAACAACTCTATTATCATCTAAAGAGACTTTAATAAACTGCACAAGCTGACTACATAATACTATTGAGCGTGTGCTTATACTTAAAGGTGCTGTAAAGAACGACCTTTTTACATATATACATACACATATATACGCCTATTGTGTATATGTATACATTATTGGTAACAGTTTTAAAACTACATATGGATGTGTGTATCTGTCCTTTCGTTCCCACTGAGGCTGTGCTCGGATTCTCAAATCTATACATATAAGAAAATTGTAACGAGACCATTTCTGTACATGGAATATTTTTTGAAAATTGTACTGATACTGTAAATAGTTATCGATGTAGATACCAAAACAGCGATTTTTAGAATTTTTGTCTGTCTGTCTGTTCACGCATCACACAAAAACTATTGGACGGATTTTAATGAAATTTGGTGTGATAATAACTTATTACCTAGGTCAACATTTAAAATACTTTTTACTACGGGAAAAGTTCTCATTTCCACGGGAAAATGGAAAAACCATTTTGAGCATGTGCACATATTAGGTAAAAACTATTGGACAGATTTTAATAAAATTTGGTGTGGTGATAACTTATTACCTAGGGCAACATTTAAAATACTTTTTACTTAGGGAAAATGCCTTATTCCCACGGGAAATTAGAAAAACCATTTTGTGCATATGCACGTATTACGCAAAACTATTGGACGGATTTTGATGAAATTTGGTGTGGTGATAACCTATTACTTAGGTCAATATTTAAGATACTTTTTACTCCGGGAAAATTCCTCATTCCTACGGGAAAATAGAAAAACCATTTTGAGCATGTGCCCGCATTACACAAAAATTATTATTCTTTGCAAGTTCTGTATAATTATTACACTTACATACTTCTTATTGAGTTTATAACAATGTTTTGCGCGAACGACGTCGCGGGTACGGCTAGTAAATAAAAAAATTTAAAAATTCGAACTCTCTTTTTTAAAAAGTATCGTCTATTCTTCATTTACGGATATTGTATAGGGTCCTATGTTTCTGAAAAAAGCAGTTCGAGACCTAGGTTAATAATGTGTTCAAATTTCCCAGACAAAATATCGTTTTTTATTTATAGTACATAATTAATAGTACATAATTTTTATAGTACATAATTAAAATGTGATCTAAACATTTCAATGTGACAGATAGGAGAATATTAGAATATTATATGACTAGAATAATGTAATTAAGCATTAACAATCGCCATTAGACGAATATTAGAATATTATATGACTAGAATAATGTAATTAAGCATTAACAATCGCCATTAGACTTGTATTTGATGTCAGCAATGCCGAAACAAACAATTTTTACATTAAAATAGTTAAGTAATAAGTTCGATAATTATACAAGATTAAAAATCGTCAAATGTATGGTAAAACATTTTCATCTATGACTACCAAATTCAAAATATTATTGACACCACTCTACTTGATATTAAATACAGACTAATAATGTTGACAATCCGTGCACTTTTCCTTGTACAAATTAAATTTTAAAAATAAATATGTAAATTTGAAAGATAAACAAGAATGACAGATAGGCTTCATATTCAAAATCTATGTTTCCTTTCTGTCTAAAAAGGGCCCACCTAAAAATATGTAGTGTGTGAAGAAATCCTCATACTTTTGTACATAAAAACAGAATGTTTTACTAGTGTTAGATACTGATATTTAAGAACAGAAATAGTAAAAAATATGAAAAGCTGATCGGACATATTCTCTCAAGTTAAAATTTTATCACACAAAAGCCTTTTCAAATCTATTGTGGGCGGCGCTTATAATTTAGATAAATTAATTTCTTTAAAGACATATTATATAAAGTCTATTCTCCAACCGACTTTGCGAGACGTATGCGGGGATGGTACAAATCAAGATTTGATTGGGATATAGAAAGAAGTTATTTTTCTGTTCGTTTAGACTGTTTTCGCTTACTTTAAAGCAAATTTTTAATATTCTTGGCGCGCAAAAAATATCTTTTTTCTTGATACATACAGACAAAGAGTCGTGGGTTCTTGAACTGTATTATTTTGTACCTAGGAAAAAACTGTTTATTTTTCTTGTAACTATGAAAAAATAGTCGATTATTAATTTTTTGAAATTATTTGACAATTGAAAACGTCAAAAAATATAATTTCGGTAATTCGCTTAATTACGGCAATTTGTCCAGGATTAATTACGGGCGACCGACGTTTTTATATTTTTGGGTATATTTACTTTCTAATTTCATTTAAATTATGAGGGTGTTCGATTACGGAGATTTTCATACCATACTGGCTCTTGGTCTATTAGTTAATTAGTAATATGTATTATAATGTATTAGCAAGACGTCGCGTCGTTGTGTTGTATCATGTTTTCCTAATACAATAATTTTCAAATAAATGAAGAAGGCTGAGAAATAGAACGGAGTGGAATCAAAAACGTGTTCACACTATCGATATAGGTCTGATATCGTTTCGATGCTGCTCCGATAAAATATTATCTGAGTGTTATTGTTATTGGAGCGAGAGCGTACCGCGACTGATATCGGAGCGATGATGTGAATACACTCATTGTTTCTTGTGTAAGAATATTTTATCGAGCGTAGCGATATCGTACCGAGAGCGGAGCGTTAATGTGAATCCGGCCTAAGTGATTCACTACTCAAGTCATTCACATTTTCATTTAACTCATTAGTACACATGTATGTGACATAATCATTAAAGATTTTAACTTTTAGTTGTCGAAATGATCTTTTAATCTCATTATTTGTCGAGTCGTTATTACCTTCAGGTACGAAATCACTGTCGTTATTATCATCCATTTCTTCTGGTTTAGGCTTTTCCTCTACTGATTCCAGTGTTTTTTGGTTTACCTGCACTTCGTCAGACAACTCACGTAAAGTTTCATCGGAATCTTCGAATTCAATCTTCATGGGAACTTCATTTTGTTTGTCCTGGGATTGAATATTTTATAACCCTTTACTGTTTCACCATACCGCACTAAATTTCCTTGTTCAGACTTTTTGTCAAACTTTCTTCTATAATTTTCTGGTATACGAACCATCACAGTAAAACCAAATATTCTTAAATGGTGTAAGTTAAGTTTACTAGCTGTCGAATTCGAATGGCGTTTTGTTTAATCCTGAAAGAAATGATCCATTTCTTAAATAGACGGCTGTGTTGACTGCCTCAGCCCAGAACTGTTTTCCGACACATACGTCAAAAAGGAAGTACATACGAATTTTAGAGGAAATAGAATAGAGGTACAGTATTTAACGTAAGGTGGTAGCACTAACTTGGTGGGAGAACATTTTTTAAAATTTTTAATACAATTATAACAAAAACGACCCTACTATTAAATTTTAAGAAATTTACATGAATTCTTCTCCAGTGCTCTGACGACTTAGGCATTGAATTAAAATATTAATTTTCCACCTGTATCATTTTGGGTTAACTGAAAAACAGCACATGTACTAACTAATTTTTCAATGGTAGCACAGACCAATGAACATATTATATATTATATTATATAGACTAATTATATAAATGTATAATTGAGGCAGCCAGATACGACCGGGATACGACCGGTTAGTATTCTGTAATATAATAATAATAATAATAATAATAATAATAATAATAATAATAATAATAATAATAATAATAATAATAATAATAATAATAATAATAATAATAGAACGACACATCCACACACATACACGAACACACACACAAACACAAACAGTCCTTTCCCTTCCCTCTGTCCCTAATCCTACCTATTCTCTGAGGACACGAAAACGAACTAGGCTTTCACAGCCGTCTGTCATTGAGCCAACATCTACGCTCCCACAAAAGTCTCGTCGTACGAACCAGTGTACACCAAAATAGACGCATAACACCTCGTTTCAAGCAACAACAACAACATTATAAGGAGTGATGTGACAAACCCGTCCGTGAATGTACTACGGTACTTTTACGGATTGGTTTGGCACATTACCCTTCCACAGAGCCTAATACCTTGCATAATGCCGGTATAGGTGAATGTTACCCAGTACTGTCCTACTGAGTAGTGAGCGCCAGGTTGGCGTAAAAGTCTATAATAATAATAATAATAATAATAATAATAAACCCTCAGGGGCTTGTTGTAACACCTGGTTGCTTAGGTGGTCGGTTGCTACAACAACACGGGAAGTAGCGCTCCCGGGGTTCCCGAGCTAAGACCAGGTACTTTCTGGTACCTGGTGCGTGGAGTCAACCAGCGCTAAATGGTGGTCTCTGTTAACGGGCTAACTACCCCTAACAGGTTTTAACTAGTTCCCAACGGTAATAGAACTAGGAAGGCTGGTCGTGCCGCGGGTCTCTCGGATGGGCCCGCACAAAAAGGCGGAACCAGTCAAAATTCATCTTCTCGTCTCGTGCGCCTGGAGTGGACGGACAGCTTGAGGAGAGATTTGCTCACGTGCCGCACACAAAGTGAGCCAAATAAGAGAGGTACATGGCAAGGATGCACGCCATATGGTGCCAGATGCATCCCGAACACTCTAATTTAACGCCACAAAATCTGCGTGACCATGTAGCCCGAATTATAAAATTAAACATACCTACCGGACATGACGATAATCGAGAAGCTCGCGAAGAAGCCAGGGTTGCAGAAACTGCAGTGGTGGAAGCTGAACAGGATTCTGCGGTCAACGGTGAGAGCTCGACCAATAACATGATAGAGCGGGATCAACCGGTAACTTGCGGTGGCAGCGTAGTTACTGAGGCACAGACGGACTTGTTAAATCAAGCCAACACAGATACTGTGCTAGAGTCTAACACCAGAACAAGTTCAGCTCCCACACAGAATGATGCCGATCTAAATAAATCCCTTTCTGTCTCAGACAATTTAAGAAAACAATTTCGCGATCTTCTCGATACCGATTTAGACTTTGACAAACGACCACGTCCCAAATACCGACGGACGTATATAAAGGGCGAACAACTGACCCTACTAAACGAAATTTTGGACGATCATCTATCCCCATCCAGTGATCTCACCGACGTCGACAACGCAGTATATGCAGCGATGCGTGTCCTGACCCCATGTACTAAGCAGCAAAAGACTGCAGAGGAGAAGGCACGTATTCGTATTAAACAAATTGACACGAAGGTGAGGACACTACGACAGCTGGTATCGCGTATCCAATGTGTGATAGAATATATTCAGACCAATAGGCGCTTTACGCGAAAGGTACGGGCTTTTGCCAGAGAACTAAGGTACCGCTATCACACGATAAATTTGGGCAATCTGTTGACCATCAAACAGACACATTTGGATAAGATACGCGCATTGGCCCTGGCCAAGAGGAAAGTAGCCCGGCGTGAACGGTGTATTCGGGAAAATAAGATCTTTAGCTCGAACCCTTCACGCCTGTTCGCATCTAAAAGCCCTGTCGTGGAGCAACCACCGACGGTCGACGCAATAGAGGATTATTGGCGGGGGATATATGAGACGACTAAAGAGACTGACTTGGACTGTATTCCCATCAGCCAGTTTAGATGGTACTGCAAACAACAGCTTGGCAAAGTGCCATCTCACACCAATATAACATCTGTTGATAAAGAGGAAGTCGAACTTGCTTTCAAAGGCAAGAAGAACTATTCGGCTCCGGGCATTGATGGAATAACGAATTTTTGGTGGAAGAAGCTCGCTAGTACCCACCGCCACCTTGCCCGTATATTTTCAAATTGGTTATTTAACTGTGAGCCAATATCATCGTGGCTCGCTGAGGGAAGAACGGTCCTAATACCGAAAAAAGGAGACCTATCACAACCACAGAACTACAGACCGATAACGTGCCTGAACACTGTGTATAAAGCGTTCACTTCCATTCTATATGAACGCATCTTGAAGGCGATTGAACCAGTGTGGAGTTCGATCTATGAACAACGAGGTTCAAAAAGAGGAATGTCGGGTTGCAAAGACAACTTGCTGGTCGACAGATGTATCTGTCAGGACGCTAGACAGCACAAACGCAACCTGAGCATGGCCTGGGTGGACTATCGGAAAGCATTTGACACAACGTCGCATGAGCTCATTATCTATTTGCTCCATTGTTTGCGAGTCCACCCCGACATTATTAAATGTATTGAAGACCTGTTGCCGCTCTGGAAAGCAAGGTTCACAATAACAACCGGTGAACACGTTGTGTCAACGGAGTTGGTGACATACAAACGAGGCGTATACCAAGGAGACAGCCTCAGCCCACTTTTGTTTTGCATCTCGTTGTTGCCCTTGTCAATCAGCCTGAGAGAGGAACTCGGGTACTTGTGTGGCCCGGTAGGAAATCGCGAGCATAAAGTCACACATTTATTTTATATGGATGACTTAAAACTGTATGCCTCGTCGGAGAATGATCTCAACTGCGCTCTAAAATTAACACACAAATACACGCACGCGATCGGTATGGAGTTCGGATTGGACAAATGCGCGGTGGTGCACTGTAAGCATAGTGTAGTTCCGAATTTTGATTCACACGCCCAATTAGTGGATGGAAGCATCATAGAACATCTTGATGAAGGAGCGACCTATACGTACCTTGGTGTTGGCGAAAGTCACATCCAGGACGTGAAGAACATGAAGGCCGCCTTAAGTAGTAGATATAAGCGCCTTCTCCGACAGATTTGGAATTCCGAATTGTCGGCGAAGAGCAAGACCAGCGCTACAAATATGTTAGCCATACCCATCCTTTTATATACTTTTGGCTCAATTAAATGGAATGTGAATGAATTGGAGGAACTAGACCGAGACACGCGAAAAATAATGAATATCAATCGTAGTTTGCACCCACGCGCATCGACACAACGACTTTACCTCCCACGAGACCAGGGGGGAGGGGGCTCCTGTCAGTCGAACGTTTACATGATCGTATAGTCTTAGGTAGAGCATGTCGTGTACTTAACAGTTCAGACCCGCTATTGCAACTCGCCAGGGATCACGAGCTTGCTGGCGTAGGCGCATTTTTATTCACAGCAGCGCAACGTGCCGCCGATATCTTGGGCTTAGCCATCGATCCGCGTAATCGCGACGGTGATGATAACTTTCACTATCACAGTCGCGCCAAAACTCGGCAATCAAGAGAGCCGAGCAACAACATCTACTCAATAAACATCGCAACAAAGTTCACCAGGGTATGTTCTACCGTCACCTTGACAACCTTGGCCTTTCGAGCGAACTCACTTGGGCTTTCTTGAGAGCTAATGGACTTAAATCGGAAACGGAGGGCTTTATCATGGCAGCTCAAGATGGAGTGTGGAACACTTTAACACACCAAAAATATGTGATGGGTAATAAAGGGGTTTCGAGTACCCCGTGTCGGGCATGCAAAGCATACCCGGAAACCTTAATGCACCTGACTTCAGGTTGTTCTTATTATGCTAAATCCACCTATATCCATCGCCATAATGCAGCGTTGCGTGTGCTCTACTTTTATCTTCGTCATCATTACGATGTTGACAAAACACCAGTCTTGCCCTACGATCCTGCGGAAGTAGAATCCTTTGTTGCCAACCAAAAGTGCAAGATCTTTTGGAATATGCCGGTTGCAACTACCAGGCAATTGAACGCCAATAAGCCTGATGTTGTGCTCCAAGATTTAACATTCAGACTATGTATGTTATCGAGTTCTCTGCTCCGGCGGAAACTAACATAGTCAAAAAGGAGGAGCAAAAAAGGATTAAATATCAAGATCTAATACATGAACTGCGACAACTGTACCCGGGCTATACTATCCGAATGGTCGTACTTATAATCGGATGTCTGGGGGGTATGCATAACTCCTTTGTGCGCAATCTTAACATCATTCCGGCTTGTAGATCTCACGCCAACATGTTAGCGGCGTCAATGCAAAAAGCAGTTATTATCGGGACGCTCCGCACGCTCCGGTCGCACGAGACGACTTTCTCCGGGAGTTTCTGAACACCTTTGAACGCCCATGCCCCGTTTAGAACGGGTCCTCGAACATCCATTGGACCTGCCCTCGAATCTCCCACTGCCATGGTTTTGCAGCGAGGTTCGGGGATTTATTAGGTAGGGAAGACCAGGAAGGGGATGCTGTATGACGGACATTACGTACCTGACCTGGTACGCTGCACGGACACTTTTTCCTCCGCCTGGGGGTTTTTGAAGTGCAGTCGCGTTTTTCGTTAATCTTTCATAATAATAATAATAATAATAATAATAATAATAATAATAATAATAATAATAAAGTTCTCTGCTCCGGCGGAAACTAACATAGTCGAAAAGGAGGAGCAAAAAAGGATTAAATATCAAGATCTAATACACGAGCTGCGACAACTGTACCCGGGCTATACGGTCCACTTGGTCGTACTTATAATCGGATGTCTGGGGGGTATGCATAACTCCTTTGTGCGCAATCTTAACATCATTCCGGCTTGTAGATCTCACGCCAACATGTTAGCGGCGTCAATGCAAAAAGCAGTTATTATCGGGACGCTCCGCACGCTTCGGTCGTACGAGACGACTTTTTCCGGGAGTTCATGAACACCTTTGAACCCCATGCCCCGTTTAGAGCGGGTCCTCGAACATCCATTGGACCTGCCCTCGAATCTCCCACTGTTATGGTTTCGCAGCGAGGTTCGGGGATTTATTAGGTAGGGAAGACCAGGAAGGGGATGCTGTATGACGGACATTACGTACCTGACCTAGAAGTACCTGACCTGGTACGCTGCACGGACACTTTTTCCTCCGCCTGGGGGTTTTTGAAGTGCAGTCGCGATATTTACGTATAATAATAATAATAATAATAATACCTCGTTTCAAGTAGCAATAACAACAATATAGGGAGTGATGTGACAAACCCGTCCGTGAATGTACTACGGTACTTTTACGGATTGGTTTGGCACATTACCCTTCCACAGAGCCTAATACCTTGCATAATGCCGGTATAGGTGAATGTTACCCAGTACTGTCCTACTGAGTAGTGAGCGCCAGGTTGGCGTAAAAGTCTATAATAATAATAATAATAATAATAATAATAATAATAAATAATAATAATAATAATAATAATAATAAACGAAACGTAAAATAGAACGACACATCCACACACATACACGAACATACACACAAACACAAACAGTCTTTTCCCTTCCCTCTGTCCCTAATCCTACCTATTCTCTGAGGACACGAAAACGACCTAGGCATTCACAGCCGTCTGTCATTGAGCCAACATCTACGCTCCCACAAAAGTCTCGTCGTACGAACCAGTGTACACCAAAATAGACGCATGACACCTCGTTTCAAGCAACAACAACAACAATATAAGGAGTGATGTGACAAACCCGTCCGTGAATGTACTACGGCACTTTTACGGATTGGTTTGGCACATTACCCTTCCACAGAGCCTAATGCCTTGCATAATGCCGGTATAGGTGAATGTTACCCAGTACTGTCCTACTGAGTAGTGAGCGCCAGGTTGGCGTAAAAGTCTATAATAATAATAATCTCCCCCGATAGTATTTTAATTTCAGTCTATTTTAATTTTATGTGTTCATGAAATTTTGTGTGTTGTCTTAATTTATTTATTTATTAATGATACCCTGTTCAGGCTGGTCTTGCAGGGTACTTTTAGTCTTTGGTTATGCCACTAAGGGCCTTTTACACCCTTAGTGGTATTTTGTTATTCATACGTGTTACTTTGTTGTTGTTATTTCTTTTTAACGATGTACCACCGAGGGCCTTTTACACCCGAGGTGATATATCAGTTGTTTTTACTATCTGTGATATTTTGTTATGCCGCTGTAGGCCTGTTGTTATGGCCCTACAGCGGTATTGTTTTAACTCCTTATTGCGTCGCTGACGGGCCTGTGGCTCTCCAGAGACGTAATAAGTATTATCTGTGATTACTTCTGTGATTTATATCTCTAGTCTTTGTGTTTTCTAGTCGGTTCTCTCCACTCCGAGGCCCTTTACGCCTCGGAGGGAGTCTCAGCGATGGTCTTCAGGCCTTGGTGACTGGACGCTTTGTCTAGTACTTATCGTACCGTCACCAAGGACTGTACGCTCTTTTTAAGCCCTGGGATAGCAGGGCTCATTGTTGGATTTTATATGTGTATGTTTGTCCGTTGCCTAGTGCATTTATGTGTCCCTGTCTTTACGTGTTGCTTTTATTTTTTTTCGTGTTTGGCGGCACATGCCCTTAGTTGGCGATGCCGCCGGGTGCTGCTGACCGCGTCATCCAGCGGCAGCAGTACCCCAATTTTAATTTAAAAAAAATAATAATAATGATAATAATAATAATAATAATAATAATAATAATAATAATAATAATAATAATAATAATAATAAAATAGAAAGACACATCCACACACATACACAAACACACACACAAACACAAACAGTCCTTTCCCTTCCCTCTGTCCCTACTCCTACCTACCATCTGAGGACACGAAAACGAACTAGGCTTTCACAGCCCTCTGTCATTGAGCCAACATCTACGCTCCCACAAAAGTCTCGTCGTACGAACCAGTATACACCAAAATAGACGCATAACACCTCGTTTCAAGCAACAACAACAACAATATAAGGAGTGATGTGACAGACCCGTCCGTGAATGTACTACGGTACTTTTACGGATTGGTTTGGCACATTACCCTTCCACAGAGCCTAATACCTTGCATAATGCCGGTATAGGTGAATGTTACCCAGTACTGTCCTACTGAGTAGTGAGCGCCAGGTTGGCGTAAAAGTCTATAATAATAATAATAATAATAATTTTATTTCCATAGATACAAAAAGTACATAGGATCGTCAAAATAAAATCGAGGGCATTACTATGCAATAACCAATCGATACCATTGGTTATTGCATAGTAATCAATGCAATAACCAATAGTATCCGTAGTGACGTTTTCAAATAATTATTGTCAAAATATAATATTAATAATAAAATTTTACTTTTTTGAGAAGAAACTGCAAAATTTTGAAAGAAAGAAAGTGGTACTCGCTTTATTTTCAAAATACGTACGTATAAAAATTATGTCCTGCAGTAATTATAGTCGCATTTGCTCAAAAATTGACATTATATTATATTCCTTAAATCTCACTCGTCTCACCCTGCTACCTGCTTCAAGAAAAATGCCTACAAACTGCCTTTACGCTTTGTCTAGTAGTATAATATAACAGTGTTCATTGGTCTGTGAATGTCAGCGTCAATACCACGCCACCAGACGTAACTTCTTGTTAACATTTTAGTACGTACTACACCGATATGATTTTTATGTACAATTTCTAAAATTTGACTTTTTAGTGACTCAGGGATTACAATACGATTCCCATATAACAAACAACCGTGATCAATAGAAAATTTTAAATTTAATAGATTTGAGTGTTACTTTATCGTATTCCATATTTGATATTAGTAAATAAAAACACTTTCCTTTGAAAAATACCACTTTTATTGAATATAAAAACTCTTATATACATGTTTCGGTCAATATGGCCATTCTCAAGCGTTTAAGAATGGCCATATTGACCGAAACATGTTATAAGAGTTTTTATATTCAATAAAAGTGGTATTTTGCAAAGTAAAGTGTTTTTATTTACTAATAGAAAATTTTAACCTTAATTTAAAATAATAGTACAAATCCGATTTTCGGTCTGGTGTAACCCAACGGCTAATCACGAATTGCATCCAGCGGTTGAAAAAGGTTGACCCGACCCTAAAGTTGTAAAGAAAGGTTAAAAGGGAAACACACGAATTGCATCCCGCGGTTAGTATTTTATTGCTTTATTGCTTTTGAAGGTGTAGTTGAATACAAATACATACATACATACAACTTATTCATTATTTTATATAAAATAATTTTCAAAAATAATTTTTTCTAAAATCATTCATATTTTTATTTTATTTAAGTTCTATCTCACCTATTTATTGTATTTTAATAAAAAAAAATCGCTTAGTACATATTAAATCTGCATTAAGTTAGGGTTTGTAATCAGTAATCTCTTAAATTTTTTTATTATTTTTAAATATCTTGGAGAAAATTTTACTGGGAAAACAGTTTAATTTCATTTTTCTTTAAATCTGGAACCCTAATTTGCTATTTTGGTCTAGTTTCATGTAGTTTAAGATTATCAAGACAGGGCTATTTAAGTAGACAATTTCATAAATGGTTGAACAAAAACATTTTTTGTTTAATATTAAAAAAAAAAATTTAAAATCATTGTCTGAATATATCTAAAAATTAGTAAATTTTCAAAATTGTATTTTATAAAAAACCACTTGAATGTGCTAAATTTTCCTGAACCCTGAAAGTTGTAAAAAAATAGCTACTGATAGTTTTCCCGGTAAAATTATCTCCAAGTTATTTAATATTAAAAATAATAAAAAAAAGCCTAAGAAACTACTGACTACGGAACCCTAAGTTAATGCAGATCGAATACGTAGTTGGCAATTTTTTTTTTTTTTTTATTAAAATACTATAAATAGGTGAGATAAAATTTAAATAAAACAAAAATATGAATGATTTTGGAAAAAATTATTTTTGAAAATTATTTTATATAAAATAATGAATAAATTGTACGTATATGTACATATGTGTTTGTAATCAACTACACCTTTAAAAGCAATAAAATATTGATCGCGGGATGCAATTCGTGTGTTTGATTTTTGACCGCGGGATGCAATTCGAGTTTTTTTTTTTATGGCACCTTGGGGAGATGAAATATTTTACTGATCGCCGGATGCAATTCGTGTTTAGCGAACCCAACTATTTTTGGTATATTTCAGAACAACTGATACTAAATTATATGTCATAGAGACTTGAGCCACAATCTCATACATATGATAAAAATAGTGATTCTATTTGATAAATAAAATTAACTACATTTCCCTCGACACCTTCATTGGAAAGGGGTAAACGTGAAAATACATCTGCGTTTTCGATAGATTTACCGCTTTTATATTCAATAGCATAATTATATGCTTACAAAGTAATACTCGAACGCTGCAACCTAGCTGCTACTAATTGCGGAATACTTTTATTAGGATTAAAAATATTTTTAGTGGCTCATTGTCTGTGTAAACTGTGAAAAAATTCCCGTATGAAATAAAAGTTTTTTTACTGCAAAAATTATTGCGAGACTTTCGCGATCCAATAACCTTTTTCCGCACTGGATAAGATAGTGAATGTAAAAGCCACGGGACATTCGACACTGTCGATAATATTGCTAAGAATAGCACCATCACCGTAACTACTACTGTCACACGTGTCTACTATAGGTAACGTGTGGTTAAACAAAACTAACTACGTGTTATTTGAAAACAGATTTTTGTTATTAATAAACGGTTCATAACATTCTTTAATCCAGACTCAAGGTACATTTTTCCAGTTAACCTATATAATGGCTCCAAAATATCAGCTAACATATAAATAAATTTATCATAATAGTTAAGCATACCCAAATATGTCTTAAGTTGCGTTATATTTTCAGGAACCGGACACTTTTGAATCGCTTCAGTTTTACTATTATTTGGTTTTAAACCTTCCTGATTAATTAAATGAACATTTTGCTAAATTTAATTTTATATTGTGCTCATTTAACTTGTTTAAAACTTGCCATAAATTCTAATGGCATTCCTTATAGGTGTTACCTCCAATAATAATATCATCGAGATCTGCACATGCCCTTGGTATCGTTTTTAAAACATAATCCATAACCGACTAGAATCTGGACGGTGCGGAGTTGAGTCCGAAACAAAGCCTATTAGACTGAAATAGACCTAATATTGTATTCACTGTTAATAAATATTTATATAATTAATTGTAGATAGTTTTACTTTGTGAAAATCCATAATATATATGACGAAGAACGTTTAACTTTGTCAAATTTTCACTTAAATATAGAAAAATACTTTTTCACAAACTAGTTTTCGGTTTCTTAAACCATCCTCAGGAGTAGATAGGCTATAAGAGAACGGGAGCACCGTAGAACCTCAATTATCCGGACTACTTTTTTGACCGTGTTAAGAACCGTGTAGTTTGGGGTCCTACTGTACCTAGTGCAAAACTTGACCTTTGACCCGGCACGTACCAGGTACATGTATTTAAAATTTGTTGTTGACATTTGACCCCACACGCGCTCATACTGTTGGCCTTGAAACTCCAAAGACCTGAGTCATCACCAGCAACCAAATTAATTTATGTTAACCCATTATGCGCCATCACAATTTACTTATAACAATTTGGTTTTGTGTTAACCCATTACCCGCCAGCACTGACGTAGTTTTTGAATGCAAACCTAACGCATGCGCAGACTGAATTTAAGTACATGACGCATGCGCAGACTGAATTTTAGGTTACAATTTGATAGATGGGGTACACTACCGCATCAAAAATATGGGGAATACCCTAACTCGGGGGTGGCCCCAAACTTTTGATACCGTACTGTACTTAAATTTTTGGTACACTGCCGTGTCAAAAGTGTGGACCCCCCTGGCCAAAAAGGTACCCTATCACTTTTTGAAGCGTACTGTACGTGCAAACCTTGACCCCAACACGCGCTTGCCTTAATTGCGCCATCTTAAACGAACTATCACGTCAAAAAATGTGGGGAATACCCTAACCCAGGAGTGGCCCCAAACTTTTGACGCCGTACTGTACTTAAATTTTTGGTACACTGCCGTGTCAAAAGTGCGGGCCCCCTGAGTAAAAAGGTATCCGATCACTTTTTGAAGCGTACTGTACGTGCAAACCTTAACCCCAACACGCGCTTACCTTAATTGCGTCATTTTAAACGAAAGGTACATTACCAAGTCAAAAATGTGGGGAATACCCTAACCCACGGGGAGGCCGCTAAATTTTGTGGGGGCACTGTACCAAGCGCTAGCCGCAATCATGACTTCAGACTCCAGATTCCAGACTCCAGATTTCTGACCGCTACTGTACTGCCGGAAATTTGGGTGTCAATTGTACTTGAGGTTTTTTTTTGTATATGAGTCAGCACTTTATAAGATGTTTATTTAATAAAAACTCGTGACTTTATACGGTTTGAGTTTGTTTATTTAAGATTTTTTTAGCTGACTCAGGATGATGTAATTTCATGATATGTTTGCATCATAGTCAGAGAGGATTTTTATTTAAAAGCAAGTCTCAACTTGTCAGTTCCAGGAATTTTTATCAGTTTTAAAATAAACAAAGAACCAATATCTAAATGTTTGTTTTAGCTGAATTATGATCGTAAGACTCATATAAGGAGTTTTTTTGGTATAAGAAAGATGACGTCATGGAATATTAATGAGTTAAAAAATTGTTTAGTAAAAAATATCACCCATTGTAAGCCTCAAGCAAGAAATTATTTTTATCAGTTTTAATACTTTAACATTTAACCTACAGTGACCAATTTTTTAGTTAACTAACAGAAGTTCTTGAAATTTTAACAAGTTACAAAAAATATTACTTCTTATGGTGCACAACATTTTTGAATTTGACTGTAGCACAAAACTGTTTCTATATCAAACGAAAATTATCTGAAATAATTCAGTATGTACATATGTATAGACTCTGTATATTAAAAATATTTTATGTATACACTCTGTATATTGAGAATAAGAAAGAAAATTTGTATATAATTTTAATTTTTATGAATACTAGTAAACGAATTGTATAGCCATTTATGAATAAGTATTAAATCTAATTATAAAATAATTTATAAATATTGCAAAAAATTTGTTTAATCAGCAAAATCAATGTATATCATTTTAATACTTCGATACATATTTATATTAGGGTATAATAGTATTGTATCTAACATTTTTAAACAGAATAAAAGTTCAATTTTTGGTTTTAAATTACTATAAGTTAAACACGTCGCTTAATATAAAAATGATAACAGCATTGAGTTTTACTAAATTTTTAAGTCTGTAAAATCAAAATTTTTTATAGACACATAGAACATTTTGAATTTGCTACTTTATCATTAACATACAAATAATATCATGTATATATAACGGGTGTATATTTAGTATTTTTAATAAATATTTTAGTATACAGGGTGTATCATGAAATATGCTTTTCAATTAGAATAATAAATTTCATAAGATTTTTGTTAATACTCTTATAGGTTAACGAAAGAAACTTTTTGCTGTAAAAAAATAGGGGAATGCAGGGTAATAATTAAATAAAACGCACATATTTTTTTTTTTTAAATTTTATTTATAGAATATGTATACAAAAAATTAAATTGCTTAAATCTATATATTACTTAAAATCTATTTATTTTCCATATAAAAATTTTTTAAAAGAATACAATTTTCTAATGAACAAATTTTATCTGAATGAAGCATACAGCGTCTTGAATAATATTCATCTCGCAGAATGGAAATCTTCGGTACATCAAATATTTCTTCCAAATTCAAAATCCACGGCTGGTTTTCGGTACCATCAAACAAACTTGATGTCCATTTCTTCTTTTCACCGCCCTTGACGTATATAACATCATACTTCTTTAATATAGGTTTCAATATGGTATGAAGTTTTTTGTATGGAATAAATCCATACGACCAAGGTATCCCATGCCAATTTCGGTAAAGCCAACTGGCTACTCGTTGATATTTCTTCGGCAACTCGTTGAAATCAAACGGTGCGTCGAATATAAGATGTAATATATCATCTGAATTTTCTGCAGCGATACCAACTTCTTTAAAATAAAATTCGTTGTTAGCTCCTTGATAGCCTTGTATGTCAAGAAACGCCATTTTTTACCGCCACCGTAGAACTGAAATTATTCACACAATCCACAACTTTATATAGAATAATTAAAAGTGGTGGGGGTAATTAGGTATACTTTTTAACCAGGTTAGTTAGTGGAATGTATTCGAAAATGACATCATGAACTAAAATGGCTATTGCTGTCGTACCAGCCGGAATATCTTTATTACATTTAAATTCTAAACGAACATCAACTGAACCGCTTTTCAGTGACTCATTTTGATGTGAGCAATCGATAAAAACTATCGGAGCTATAGTTTTAAAATTTTCCCAATTTAAGAGCGGTTCATTGGAACGATGATAGTATGAGGATTGAAAGCGGGTATACATATCATAAAGTATTGCATACTGATTAATATCAAATTTAATATTCAAATCATCATAAGGGTACACTTGTGAATTTAGGTAAACTTTGAAATTATTTAAATCACAATGATCAAACTTAGAAACATTTTTATCCTTTTTCTGTAAAGCGAAAATGATATATCGCGGTTTTTCTAGCTGTGTAGTTGTTTTTACAACCCAAGTGTTTTGTTGTGTAGTGGGTAATGCAGGTTGAATATAAGTTTCCCACGCTCTAAAACTAATCTGTATAGGTTCAGCTTTTTCAACATATTTTAGCAGTGATAATTTAATTTCATCTGATACAGTTACATGTGGAACACGCCATTCGAGTTTATTTATTTCAAATTTTAACGAATCCGATTCTGAAACAATTACATCGTTGTCAGTTCGTGCACGAATAAGAATTAATTCATGCTTTGCGTTTAACATAATTTTTCCATAATCCTCAGCGAATCCCAATAATTTTCTAAGCGGAATGCAAAAGTTAAAGTTGGCTTGTGGTAATTTTATTGTACAATCATTATCAATCGACCAACCAGCATTTAGTAATTGTTTACTCTCATCATCGTTTAACGATAAATAATTTTTCAATGTCGATGTTAGACCAACATACCTAACACGTTCAAGTTCAACCCCATTTAATTCATATCTAATTTCATCGAATAGAAAGGCAATACAATTATTAACCAATTTTATATCTGGAACTGCATTTTCATTATTTAAAATTTTCCCCTCAATGTAAATAAAACTTTCACTAGGTAAAATGTACAAGTCCTGGTTTTGAATTAATATTCTAACTTCGTCATTATTCTTAAAGGATCGTAAAAAGGGCGCATATGTATGATATTCAAAGTTCGTAATGCTATCATCAATTTGTGAGCCACCAGGAATATTTAATACGTCGCTGTATACCATTTTCTTTTAACTTTGTGACCCAATGCTTCAAGAAATGCTAAACGTTCAGGTGAAATACGCTGTTGCTTAAATGCTTTACGTTTAATGGTATTCAACTGAATGAGCTCAGGCTGTAAAAACGCTCTATTATATAGCCTAGCGGCGGGTTGCTCCAGATTGTAAATTAACATGGTTTCAAATGCAAACGTACTGTGATTGTTTCACCGCGAAAGTCAACCAAATCACCGTCTTGATCGACAATTTTCAACGAAAGAGATGTTAACTCTCTAACGGTTACTGGTGAATAGATTATATTTCGCGGTACCTCAACTATTTTATACCCTGGCGCAACAAGAGGTGAAAATTCGTGAAGTGTGTGAGCTAGCATACCATTCATATAAGCATTACTCGTAATATTAGATTCAATGCGTATTGCATTCACCTTCATAATACTGACAGGCTCATTAGATGAGTGAAGTTTGTTTGGTTCCAATATCCGTTTAGTAAACCCTAAAAGTGAACCAATTGTATTAGGTTTAGTGAAATCAATAGCTTTATTGCTAATTATTTCGCATTTGAGTGTGTTATTATTAGCCCTTAGATGTATGTATGGTTTATCATTTTCGTTGTTATATATTATATTACCATACTTGTTGTAAATAGTTTTGTTTATATATGTAGCTAAATCATCTATTTCAAAGGTGCCGGTAGGAAATGATATTACATCATTATCACCGTAATGTAATAAATTATTTTTAGCAGTTACGTTAGGAATTGAATTGTATACTTGGAAATCTAATAGAGCACACTCATATTGATTTCTAAGTTGAATTGCCGGAAAATAGTGTGCAGTGAGTATAGAAGTATTTCCCGACAAAGTTAATGTGAACGCCATGACTTCGTCTTTCGAAATGACAAACATACGTGAGCGTTGATTTCTTTTATAAATATTTATCACCATCACCGTAATATTTATTATAAAGAAACTCTAAACATAAATGACCACATTTATAGGAATTGTAATCTTGATATTTATTATAATTGTATGTAATATTGTTTCCACTGAGATAGCGAGCCACTTCAAGCGGTGGTTTTAAATTACCAAAACTATCAAAATAATCTACCTGATTACCATTTTTCCAGTAACAGGTCCAATGAGTACCAGATCCGGTAGAACTATCTAAATTTAAAATGCCGCATTCATTATACCACGGTCCACGTTTGGGTAAATTATCGCGCATAAATACACCACGAAAATGGGGTAAATATTTCGCATATTTACGTAAATCTCTATCTGTTAGTGCCCGCTCGGGCAATTTCATTATAAGTTTTTTGGATACGGTTGCAAGTATAATCCTAATCCTTTTCTATATGGTTTTATATACAAACCCCGGCCATTACGTATAGCAATAGCCTCCATCGTTCGGTTATGGCGTTCACTTTCATTCAACTGTTTTTGTGCCGCTTTAGCATCATTAATAGCTTTCGCAATTCCTGATGCACCCCCAGCTAGCGCACCGGCTGCCGAAAGTGCCGCAAAAATTGGTAAAAGTGGTAGAACACCACCCGTTTTAGGTATTGGAATAATACGTGGTGTTTTAATTTTTTTACCCCTAGCTGCAACTTTAGCTGCTTTAAGAGCAAGCTTTACAGCATTATTAATTGGTTCACGTTTTAATTTTTTAACGGTACCGCGTACACTTCTTCGCACTTGACCGAGTGTAGCCTTTTTGTTCACACCCATACCAAGTTTTACTTTAGCTTTCATTGCGTTTGTTACGGCCCACGCAGCAGCTTTTTCACCAAATTTTGCGTCTGAAGATTTAACTCGATCCCAGGCTGCGTTTGCTAAAATTAAATCCGCCTTATGTCGATCAGAGAGATTTTTACTTTGCGAGTAAGCGATATCGTGTGCCTTACAAGCTTCGTCTAATTTATTGATCCCCGGATCACCTCTTGCTAATCTTTCTTGTAATTTTGTACCCGGTCCACAATACTGATAGCCAGGTATGTGAAGTTCAAATGGCAATTTGTTAATTAATGAATTAACAAGTCCACGACCACTTCGTTGTTGTTGCCGGTTGTGACGTAACATTAGAACTGAATGCTAATAAAATTTGATTCGAGCTATTTATAGATTCATGAAAAATTGAAATGAATCAATTTCATGAACAGCTAATTTACAATTTTGATCACTTTCAATCAAATAAATCCTCTTTTTACAACAATTAGAAATTATAATACATAGATGCATAATATCATCCTTTTCAATATGATTAAAAGTTATTGACAACAATGGTTCATCAGAATCGTTAAACCATTTAATTTCATTGTTGTCGGTAACTTGTGGATCACTGCAACAATTAAATTCATTGTTGACGAGTATACATTCAAGACCTAAGGTGCGCCAATCCACGCTGTAGTGATTCATGATGACTACTGCGCGTAAGTATATAAGGGGGTTAGCGCTTATATAATAAATCAGTAGCGTTAAAAATGCGTTTCGTAAAACAAGATGTTGAACTGCCAATCAAAAATATGGATTTTGTGTCAACCACATTAGCTGAAAAAAAGCATGGCCCCTTATTACCGAATAGTATAAGATGTATAATCTCTGGTCCTTCGGGGTGTGGTAAGACTAGCATTTTATTAAATTTATTAGAACATCCGAATGGATTAAGTTTTGAAAATATTTATCTCTATTCAAAATCACTCTGTCAACCAAAGTATGAGTATCTGAAACGCGTTCTTAAACCAATAAGGGGTTTAGGATATTTTACTTTTTCTAATAATGATGATGTTATAGCACCAGAAGATGTAAAAAATAATTCAATTTTTATATTTGACGATGTTGCTACGGATAAACAAAATAATATTAGAGCATATTTCAGTATGGGGCGTCATAAAGATGTTTTAGTCTTCTATCTTTGTCAGACGTACAGTTTCATACCAAAACAATTACTTAGGGATAATGCTAATTTAATAGTTTTATTTAAACAAGATTTGACTAATATCAAACACGTTTTCCAAGAACATGTAGGTAGTGACATGTCATTCGATCAGTTCAAAGAAATTTGCAATGAATGTTGGCGTGAAAGGTTCAACTTTTTGGTTATAGATAAAGACAGTGAGTTGAATAGCGGAAGGTATCGTAAAAATTTCGATATCTTTATTCAAATTAAAAACTGATCAATAACATATAGATTATTTCTATATGAAATACCATTGTGTTTCGAACCGAAATAGACTAACTCATTTTACCATTTACATATAGTTCATTGCTAGATGATACTATACTTACTCAGCATCAATATTCAAATACTTGCCCCTGAATATAGGCAATTACACTGCGTTGCCAAGTGGCCCCATACCTACTGATGCAGTGCGGTTGGACCGAAATAGTGTGCGGTTCAACCGAAAATGTGTGCGGTTGGACCGAAATAGTGTGCGGTTCGACCGAAATAGTGTGCGGTTCGACCGAAAATATGTGCGGTTGGACCGAAATAGTGTGCGGTTGGACCGAAATAGTGTGCGGTTCGACCGAAAATGTGTGCGGTTGGACCGAAATAGTGTGCGGTTGGACCGAAAATGTGTGCGGTTGGACCGAAATAGTGTGCGGTTCGACCGAAATAGTGTGCGGTTCGACCGAAAATGTGTGCGGTTGGACCGAAATAGTGTGCGGTTCGACCGAAATAGTGTGCGGTTCGACCGAAATAGTGTGCGGTTCGACCGAAAATGTGTGCGGTTGGACCGAAATAGTGTGCGGTTGGACCGAAAATGTGTGCGGTTGGACCGAAATAGTGTGCGGTTCGACCGAAATCTCTGTTCAGTTCATCAATTCGGTTCGAAAAAGCTATAAAATGGCTGTGTACACGTTCACACTGCACATTTGCTAGTAAACTGTAATAGCATAAGCACGCACACACTATGGATAGCGAACGGGAGCTAAAACGAAAAATCATCAATGCTACAAAATCTATACGCGCCAAATACCGTGCGCTCAAAGATAGTCAGTTTAAACGAGAGAAAAATTTACAAGAATCATTTAAGCCAATAACGGAGCCACTTAAGGAACTAGCTGCTGTAATAAGAAATGAACCAATAAAAAGTTTCTTGCTTAAAGATGAAAAACCTAAAATTAAAAAAGCACGTTTTTCAACCGATTCTGATGTCGATATAAAGTCACATTTTCTTAGTAATGATAATAATGATGATGATACTGAGATATTTAGGTCAACGCTTATGGAACAAAGTAGTCAACCTACAGCAACACCTTATGTGATGGAACAAAGTAGTCAACCTACAGCAAAACCCTATGTTGGTGCACTAGCTGAAAAATATCTCACGTTGGCAACCACACGTAGAGCTAAAAGAACCCTTGATCGTACCTATGGACCGCGTATAGATGAGCGAACAAATAAATGGATGATTGGTAATTCTGAATTGGATATAATTGATGATAATTTTATTATTAACAACATCGTTTACCCCGGTACTGAAGGTCTCTTTGAGTTAATGTTTAAAAAATATCCAAATCATCATGTATACACAGAGTCGGATTTAGATACTTATAAGACCATTTTAAAAAGTACTAATGCGCATAAAAGAAGTTATAATATTAATGCACCAGTTAATTCAAATCAAAGTTATAAGTATAGAATAATTATAAAAAAACTTTTTCCATCGTCACCAAGGTACACGTCAACACCCAAACGACAACCAACCGGTTCCGGTTTAATGCATTATGATGCTAATCAAACGATTGATTATCGTTATTGGAATGATATAGACGAACTTATCGATAGACTAATATTATTGGTTGCGTCACAGCAAGCTGGACACACCAATCATCAAAATGAGATACAAGCCATTTTAGAGGAATTGCGCGAGGCTGATGTAATAGAATAAATACAGGTGATCAACCTGATTAGATAGTCATTTCAAACATGAGCGTTGACAAATTCGGTCGATTCAGCAGTGGCGGAAAAGCCGCTTCCATTAATTTAACAACGAATGGTGATTACGATATGAAAGGTAAACGTCTGACAAACGTTCGCACACCTAAACATAAAGCTGATGCTGTTAACTTGGCTTTTCTTAATGAAGCGCTTGCTAAAATTTCGGACGGTATGACAACACTTGAAAATTCACATAAACAATTTGAATCAATTGTGACCGCAAAACTTAGTCATTTGGAGAACATGGATAATGAGTTGAAAATGGTAATGGAAACTATTGCAAATGCGGTATTTAAAGAGGAATTTCACGTTAAATTTAAGCAATTAGAAAATAAAATACAATTTATTTCGAACCTATATAAGCAACTCACTGTAAATACCATGCCAACAGTTCAAGATGAGTAAAGTTAAAGAACAAGTTGTAAGCGAATTACACAAACCGGCTCGTAAAAATTTCAAAAGGCGTCGTGTTATAACTAAGGGTATCGATGATTTATGGCAAGCTGATCTTGTTGAAATGGGTGCTTATGCGAAAGAAAATCATGGATATAGGTACCTGTTGACAGCTATTGACACATTTTCGAAGTATGCTTGGACTGTACCGGTAAAAGATAAATCTGGAGTGCTTGTTACTGCTGCCATGGAATCAATATTCAAACAGAGCAAGCGCACACCGACGCACCTTCAAACAGACGACGGCCGAGAATTTTTTAATAGTAACTTTAAGGCGTTAATGGAAAAACATAATATTAATCATTATTCTACATATAGTACGTTAAAAGCTTCAATCGTTGAACGTTTTAATCGTACCATCAAGAATAAACTTTGGCGTGCTTTTTCTCTAAACGGTAATTATAAATGGTTGCAATTAATTAACGATTTAGTTGATGAATATAATAGAACAAAGCATCGTACAATCAAAATGGCTCCACGAGATGTCACTGCTGATAATGAAGCATATTTATTATCTAATGTATACAGTAATATAAAAATTGCTGGTGCAGCCAAGTATAAAGTTAACGACTTTGTTCGAATTAGCAAATTTAAATCAATCTTTGAAAAAGGCTACACACCGAATTGGTCTACGGAAATTTTTAAAATCGTCAAAGTTAAACATACAAATCCGGTCACATATCTACTTGAAGATATCAATCAACGGCCTATCCGAGGCAGCTTTTACGAGTATGAACTACAGAAAGTTAAATATCCTGATGTGTACCTCGTGGAACGAATTCTGAAGAGACGTGATGGGAAAGTATTGGTCAAGTGGCTTGGTTTCCCATCGGATAACAACAGCTGGATTCAAGAATCTGATATTGTTTAAACAATCTAATTTTTGATAATCTGTAAGATAAAAAGGTTTTTTTCAAATAAATAACACATATATGTAAATAATTATTGTTCTTTATTTTTAAAATATAAGTATGAATACAAAATATTTTCACAATAAATGTATATGTAATATTTTTTACAATAAATGTTTTGTATATGAAATATTTTTTTACAATAAATGTATATGAATTATTTTTTACAATAAATAAATATTAAAAATTGTATGATTTGTTTATATATTCAATAACACCCGAACGTAATTGTTTCATGTTTTCAGGTAACTGATCCCATACTTGACAAATTCGTTGTGCATATTCGGGTATCATATATGCATACAGATGTTGCACCCAAATATCATATTTCAATAGTTGTTTTGTTAAGTATAATAACATATCGAAATTTCTGACTTTTGTATACAAATAAGGATGAGTCAGAAATATGTCTTCAACGTGTGATATCCGTGTTGCAAATGTCAATGGTTCACCAACAGGCGGTTGAAAGTTTTCCTCCATTTTCACACCATTCTTGCACATTTCACAGCGAATTTTCAAACCAGGTGGTCCATCAATATGATCTTGTTGCCAGGGTCGATTATAATGTTCAAAACATGGTTCACATTCTTGAAACATGGCTCGATAATCGGATGGTAACCAAATCCAGGCGCGTTGTATGATTTTCGCACCATAACTTTTCAGCACATTCAAACTGATCCACTTGTAGATTTGAAGAAATGTTTCCAAAGTCAGTTCGTTCAGTAGCATTGGTTCACGTTCGAAAAATTCACCAATTGAAACATCCATTTTATCCCAGTCCATTGATTCCGGTTCAGACAATTTCAAATTTTGCATTTTTACAATAGCATCAATTGTTTTTTCATAGGTATCAACCCGTTTACGTAGTTTATCCAGTTCACTTGAAAATATTTGTAGCCGTTTCCAGTAAGCCGATGATGACGATGCCATTTCCACTTGCGTACTAATTTTAACGTTGTTGATATTCAGTGATTTAACGAGTAATGTCCCCATGCTAAAGTATCCGTTTCCCCCTCCACAATATATCGTTTCGTATCGTACGGGCTGAGCGCCACCTTGTTCTGAGTTACACTATACACGTTATGTTTTTTCGATTGTATCAGGTTTTGTTGTCGGTTTATGATTGTATTGTGTTTTAGACAGTCCACGTAATCGTTGAAAGTTATCGTTTTCTTAACCACAGAGTTCTTTACACCTTTCGCTTTCTTCGTGTGATCCTCGCCGTCCACTTGACAACTATACATTTTTGATCTTAAACCCACAAATTTTGTAAATATTCGTCCATTTAGCTCATCCTTCATTAACCCTGGTATTTTCTTATTGACTCTTGGCATATTATATTGATTATCCGCGCTGTAATCTGACGTATCAAAGTACTGAATATCTCGTTTCATTATTTCGTAAATATCTGGGCATTTTATCTCGTAAATTAACGAATCTGTATCTGTGTAGAGTAATTTGCTGTTGTTCCCGAACGTTGGCTGTATGTAGTTGTAATGAAAATCGTAGACACATGTTTTCGAAATATCCAGAATTGCTTGCCCGACATATATTGGTTTGTTCATAAACACTTCCGTTTTCCGTAGTTCGACTGCAATAAGATTCTCGTCAAATATGGTGCGGCTGTGGAAATTCGGTTTCGCTATCATAACTTCCGCACCATATCGTCCATACCATTTCGTTAACAATTTCACGATCGAGTGTTTCCGTACGTTTTCCATCGTTTTCCCGAAGACCGCGTTGTTGAGTAGCTTGTAGAGATTTTTCTCGAATTCGTTTCCCGCCGTTTGTCTTAGAGCTGTGTTTAAATCTATGTAGGATTTAAGCCATGGTGATTGATCGAATTGTAGCACTCTATGTATTTTCTTTAATTTCATCCCGTGTTGTAGACATTGTTTCAGGTTCCGATAGTGTATCACGTATTTCTGTTTGTTGTATAGCGTTGCCAATAACATTTCCTGTTTAGTACCGGGTGCACACATTCTCTCTGGACATAATGGTAAATCGTTGTGTTTATCGTGCAGTTCTCTCGGGTATTCCAAATCCACTTCAAGTATGTATCCTGTAGGTGAATCATCGGGTATTTGTTGAACATCTATGTCAGTATTTTCCATCCATTTGAAATTTCCCGTTGGTAAGTATTGTGACATTGCCCATCCATATAAGTTGTTCACGTCATAGTACATCAGGTATTTTGATTCCTCGTCCGGATCGTAGGTGTTCATATATTTATTGTTTGCTGTCGCGTATCGGTTACTACACTGGCTCAATCCACCTCGAATACCACGTTCAATGAATAATAATTGGTCCACATCAGATACCAGTTCTAACTCTACTTTTGTATATTTTAAGGCTGCATCCCACGTAAGTCCCGGCGTCGTGTAGTAATGAGCAGGATCCAATCCGTGTGTGCGCATGCACGTATCCCGAAAATTCTCGAAAACATCCGCGAGTAGTAGTATGTCCGTTTTCATATATAAATCCGAGTATTCTCCAAGCGTCTGTATGTTGAATGTATCCCAAACTTTTTGTGCGTGTGTATAATCATCCATGGTGATATCGTTGTTGTTGAGTCGATTGTAGAATTTCTCCCGTGATGGTAAACATGTTTCTTCCAATTTATCCCAGCCTGATATGTAGTCGTACGGAAAAACACCTTTGCGCGTAAGTAATTTGTAGTCGGTATCCGGAAATTGTGATTTAACTACGTTGAACTCGTTGAGATATGAAGATAATTTATCCAAACTTGATGCCATAAATCGGAAAGAGTCGATGAATCTAAATGTAATTTCGCTGCCCGTAACATGTTTAGTGAATGCAATATATCGTTCCTTGTTGATTGGTAGTAAGTCTACACGTCCCTCGAATGCTGTTGCTATATCCTTTATTACGAAATGTGCATCATAACCACTCAAGTTGTGGAATACAACAGGAATCATATGGAAATCCTTATAATTCAAGTTGCATCCCTTGTGCGCAGGTCCATTGTATTCGCCGGTGAAGTGGTTATGATCACGAACCACAATATCCTCAGGTTTGAATGGTTTCTCGCAGATGTGGCACCCGGTACTTCGTTGTTTAAGTTGCTGTTGTTCCTCTGGTGTTAACTCGTTCATTGGTATTATGTTGTCATATATGGGTTCCAAGATATTTTCACGTAACGTTGCCAGTTCTTTCGCGAACCATTTTTCGCAATTCGGCCCGCGGTATGATCTATAGTAGCTTAACTGGTTGTTGTAGGAGCAGTGAAAGTAGTAACCGATACTGTATGCCCGATGTTGTTGATACGTTGTAGTGTTTTTCCGATTTTCGTTATCCGTCACAGGTTGCAAGAATGATTCGACGTCCGCGTAAATTATAAATGGAACACGTTTTTTGTTGCTATAATTCTTGAACGATATGTATTTGCTTTTCCCTTCTGGCATTATCACCCGACAGTTGTTCATGTTGACGCAGTCTTCGGTATGTTTGATCAGCTTGTCTTCCGTATAAAAGTAATTCAGGCATCGATCGCAGATGTATTTTTTTCCATTACAATTTGATAGTTGTCTTGACACGAGTCGCGATAAGTCCTTAATCCAGCAGAAATGGTAGCGTAAATCTTGATCGTTGTCCTGTTCGTTGTCTTCATCCTCGTAATACTCGTTCTGGATCATTAAAAGGTTTATGTGATGTTCTTTCTTCTCTCTCGTTAGCGCAGCAGGTACGGTTTCGAAATGTCCATTTTGTTTCTTTAACATAAACACGTTAACTGATATTGTTGGGTTCTGTTTCTCGAATTTGCTCAGTTGTTGGATCGTCATTGGAAACTGTATCCCGTCTAAATTTAGCACCGTTGAGTAGTGTGGATACGCTGATGTTCTGTTAACACACCCTCGCTTTGCTGGATAAAGTGCCGATACCACTGCCCACGCGAAACAGGCGTCATCGTTGAAGTTTTCAATGTTGATACATGCTTGTTTTCGTTTTATTTCCTGTGGCAATTCGATGTAGCTTGATCCACGGAAAGGTGTGTATTTGTTCACGTTCACGGCTAGGTTGATTATGCTTGATAAAGCCCATCCGCTTCCCGACTCGGTAAACTCGCTCAATTTTCTTAGAATTGGTTCCTGTATATGTTCCATGTAGCACTGTTTTAAGTTTGTTCCACGATCTATTATGATATTCGGTGTATTGAAATGTTTCATGTCGTATTTATCCTCGTCACCATCAGTTTTCACAAATAACCCGCAAAACGTTGTGTTGACTTTTATCGTTAAGTATTTTTTTAATATATTTTGTATTCGCCGAGTGAACATCGATGTAGCGTCGTCTAAAAAGTCCTTTGGCTCTATGTGTGTTATGTTGGTAACCACTCCCGTTCGTATTCGACTTGCAAATGCGGATTCCACGTCAGCCCATTGAATTCTATCAGATCTTTTACGTTGATTTCGATTCATGCCAGCACCTGAAACAATCAACATAAAAAAAATTATTTATCAAATTTATAAAAAATCATTAAAAAAAAAATTTATATTTAAAAAACTTACCATGTTGATATATCAAAATTATAAAAAAAATCATTAAAAAATAAATTTATATTTGAAAAAACTTACCATGTTTTCGTAGCGCCTTCATTCTGATTCGAAATCCTTTCATTTTTCCCGCACATGACTCGAAGTGTTTCCGTTGTCCCAAATTTTCCGCTCCACGTATAGCCTTGTTGATTAGTCGTATGTTGGTATTTGTATGTTTCATCCATTTTTCCAATTCATCTGCATCCCGGGTATCCATTTCCAGTAATGATAGCGCGTTTCGTACATTTTCCACCATTCTAGTTGCCACGTCGTTTAATGAAGCCATCGTTGTATTTTAATTTAAAAAAATCTCGATACAAATTCTTGCAACAATAACAATATTAACTGCTTGAAGTTTGCTGAAGAAGTGATTTGAGGGGGCACGCAGACCTCAATTTATACGATTTTGACTGCTCGAAAAATTCTGGAGGGGAATCACAAAAAATGCTGGCTCAGAATTTTTACAACGCAAATAACCGAAGGTCAAATGTCAAATTCCGAGAAATTTATTTCGCATTTGAAACCTAATAAAAGAATTGCTGACTAATTTTAAATAAACAAAAATTAAAACTTATATAAACAAATTGAAAAAACCCCCGATTATTATCGGGCCATAAATTAAAAATTCCGAGAAAACTATTTCGTATTTGAAATCAAACAAAGAAATTGCTGTGTTGTCAAAATCTTAAATAAACATTTTTTAAATTAAAACATGTCTTATATAAATAAATTAAAAAAATATCTGAGTATGAGTCAGCAAAATCTTAAATAAACACACAGCTATATTAATAATTTATGAGGACATTAATGTAAACAAATTCCTGGAACTGACAAGTTGTGACTTGCTTTTAAATAAAATTCCCCTCTGGCTATGATGCAAACATATCATGAAATTACATCATCCTAAGTCAGCTAAAAAAATCTTAAATAAACAAACTCAAACCGTATAAAGTCACGAGTTTTTATTAAATAAACATCTTATAAAGTGCTGACTCATATACAAAAAAAACCTCAAGTACAGCTGACACCCAAATTTCCAGCAGTACAGTAGCGGTCAGAAATCTGGACCCCGGAGTCTGGTTTTAAAATCTAGCGCTTGGTACAGTGCCCCCACAAAATTTAGCGGCCTCCCCGTGGGTTAGGGTATTCCCCACATTTTTGACTTGGTAATGTACCTTTCGTTTAAAATGACGCAATTAAGGTAAGCGCGTGTTGGGGTTAAGGTTTGCACGTACAGTACGCTTCAAAAAGTGATCGGATACCTTTTTACTCAGGGGGGCCCGCACTTTTGACACGGCAGTGTACCAAAAATTTAAGTACAGTACGGCGTCAAAAGTTTGGGGCCACTCCTGGGTTAGGGTATTCCCCACATTTTTTGACGTGATAGTTCGTTTAAGATGGCGCAATTAAGGCAAGCGCGTGTTGGGGTCAAGGTTTGCACGTACAGTACGCTTCAAAAAGTGATAGGGTACCTTTTTGGCCAGGGGGGTCCACACTTTTGACACGGCAGTGTACCAAAAATTTAAGTACAGTACGGTATCAAAAGTTTGGGGCCACCCCCGAGTTAGGGTATTCCCCATATTTTTGATGCGGTAGTGTACCCCATCTATCAAATTGTAACCTAAAATTCAGTCTGCGCATGCGTCATGTACTTAAATTCAGTCTGCGCATGCGTTAGGTTTGCATTCAAAAACTACGTCAGTGCTGGCGGGTAATGGGTTAACACAAAACCAAATTGTTATAAGTAAATTGTGATGGCGCATAATGGGTTAACATAAATTAATTTGGTTGCTGGTGATGACTCAGGTCTTTGGAGTTTCAAGGCCAACAGTATGAGCGCGTGTGGGGTCAAATGTCAACAACAAATTTTAAATACATGTACCTGGTACGTGCCGGGTCAAAGGTCAAGTTTTGCACTAGGTACAGTAGGACCCCAAACTACACGGTTCTTAACACGGTCAAAAAAGTAGTCCGGATAATTGAGGTTCTACGGTGCTCCCGTTCTCTTATAGCCTATCTACTCTCAGGTGAATTCTGAATAGAACTTCGCTTTCAACGTTGCTGCGTCTGTGCTAAAACTGGTGCGTGGAACCCGATTTTCGGCATTAAATTAAAATTAGAAATAATGGAGGTAGAGTTCCGGAAGGTTGAGACTTTTTTATTGCAAATTTCCTCCTCTTTAAGAATCTTTTTGTTTCATTTCTTAACTATTAATATTTTTTAAGTTATTAACAAAAAACTGAATACCTCGTTTTTTTCCATCTTATTTTGTTAAAACAATTGCAATTTTTTATGTGCTGTAAAATCCTTAAAATAGATTTTTCTATAGGTCATTACGAATCGAATGAGCTATTCCTCATTTTTTTTTAAGAGCTTTATTTCTATTTTTCACGTTTGTTAACTTGTGAACTAGACTACGTATATTTTTTATTATATTTATACAAAAATCTGTCAACTTACCACCCCTATGATTTCTAATTTTAAGATCATTTTATTGTTCCCGGGCATGTTCTGTGTTAACTATCTATCTTATGTTAAATGAATTATTTGATAATATTGTTTCTATTTATAATCACTTCAGATCTTCGTCGCTTCGTATACATCATTTGCTACCTCTGAAGGAAATTCGACCAGCCGTCAGTGGCATACGTAATCCTACTAGTTCAGAATTTCGACCATCGCACCATAGGGCTTCTATCTAAAAAAAGGAAATCATATCGTCTTCGTGTATTTAATTAGGGAATTAAAAAAGAAAAAAAACTTTATTTACGGGTAAAACTCAAAAAAGGTAATTATAAAACAATTTAATAAAATTTAAAAAAAAAAACGATTTGAAATAAAGACAAAAAAACCGTTATATAGTTCATCTTGTTTCAAGTGCTATTTTTTTTTTCAAATTTAAATAAAAATAAGCCTTAAAATTATTGCAAAACATTTAATTAACTGAAATATAATTATATTTAAAAAAAACAAGTACTTGATTAAAAAATTAATTCTATACGTGACTATTAAATAGTCTAATAAAATATTTGTTAAACAAATAGGAAAATCATCGTAATACATATTAAATTAAATAAAGTTTATAAGTAAAAAAAATAAAAAATTTAAATTTATATAATCACATTTATGTCATTACATCTTGTATTTTGTCTTTTATCTACCAAAAAATGTGTTTATATAAAATTTTTACTTTAAAGTCTTGTACAAGATTATTCAAAAAAATTTCAAGGTGAATTATAAGGAACTGTATATACCTTTATAGACAAGCTGCGTAGCTCAAGTAGTGCGCTCTAGTGGCATTTTTGTCAAAACTGGGGTTTGACATTTAAAAATGATAATGTAAGAAATTTGTCAAAATGGATTTAAGCGGCGAAAAAAATAATAAAAAATCCTCAATGACAATTAAAATGAATAATTTCAAGATTTTTATTTTACGGAAAACACTTTTTCAGTTTATATTAATTTAATCTACGGACGAGAATGAATTCTTTCAATTTGATATTTTCATTTAGAAGGATTCTTTTCTACAGTAGCTATTTATTTACATCAGTTGTAATGAAAAAGTGATTGTTAATACTCACAGTTTGTGGCAATATTCGTCTTTTTAAAATTGTTTAATTATAGCATGATCATTATAAATTTTACTTTACTACTGCATTTTACTTTACGTAGATATCCCATATTACATATACATATGTTTAGCGAACTTCAATGCTGTTTATTATTATAATTACTAAAAAATTGCGTACAAATTTTAAAATACGTACCATGAATGAATGAAATAATTATATAAATCTTTAATTTTTGTCAATAATAAAGAAATTTGTTTTATATTTTAAAATCAAAATAATTAGGTGATTGATATTTTTTAAGTTTATCTGTCAAAATGGTTTCATTTAACTAAATTATCTGAAAATGAGTCGTAAATTTGACACTTGGGTATTGATTTAGAGTATAAAAAATCGATTTTAATGAATTGAAAACCAAAATAAATAACAATTAACATTTTTATTCATTTAATAAAACATTTTTTAAAAATTTACATATATATTTAAGGTAATAGCAAACGCCAGGGTTGACTTGCTTTTCCGATAGGCGGCACAACCGTCGAATTTTAAAAGTACGCAGCTTCTCAGTTTGTAACACTTACAAAAATTAAAATTAAAGGTATCATGTCGCTACCTTTCTGTCTTAACCTTATATGTGATTTTTTGATTGTTTTAAGTTAGAAAGTTATACATGTAGGTATTATACATAATTCACTCTCCTATATGATATACTAAGAAATATTGCAAAATAGTTAATGGGAAAATAATTATTCAATTAAATGTAATCTCGTATGACATGGACTAAATTTAATTTTCTTGATTGACCGCACCATAAATTTTAAATTTGCAGTTTATTTTTAGAAAAGAATAGAAGATTGATTTGTTTCGAATATAAGAATTATTTAATTTTTTAACGATGACTCATAATCAATTGTATTTGAAACGAGGTATAGCTAAAATATTTAAATGTCTGCTTCATGTAGGGATGATCGATATTAGAAAAACATCGATGTTGACATCGATTCAAGATTATCGATATACGATATATATCGAAAGAAAAACATCGATATTCGAAAACATCGATGTTTAAGTAGCAAAATAAACAACCATTATAATCTATTATTTTATTTATTAAAAATTAACATTGCCACTATTTATTTGGTACACTTTGCAAAAAAAAAAAACACTTTGTTCGAAGTTTTCCTTTTAATTTGTTCCTTTGTTGATACAAATGCTGCCCAGCTTTTGAAAAGCTGCCCAGCTCTGAAGCTGTTCAAGTTGCTGTGAAACACAAATATTTAATGGCAATTTTTTTCAAGTTTGGATAAGTAGATCCTAGAACTTGCCATAAAAGTAATGGATCTTATTTTAAATCAGCTACAGAACTTTTTAAATACTGGATAGCTTAGAGTAATATCGATGTTTCGATATTATTTTCGTAACATCGATGTGTCGATGTTATCGAGGACATTACATCCATGTTTTTACATCGATGTTTTCCCCCTAAACATCGATGTTTTTTTACCATCGATGAATATCGATCATCCCTAGCTTCATGTCTACATAGGTAGCTAACATCAAAAAGTGTAACATACACAAATCTTAAATTTATAGTGATGAAAATATAGTATTTAATATGTTTATCGTGTTTCCTGAAAACTGTAGCTTTTGAGATACGAGATTAAGACAAAAAGGCAGCAATATTTTATTTCAGTCTTATTAAGTACTTACTTACATCGAAATTAAGAGTACCGTATTTTATTACTCTCTGATCTAAGCATTCTTTCACATTTTCACTTTACAATATCTTAATAGCGTGATTAGTCCGAGAACCCGTCATATACAAATCCTATGTATAAGCTACATGAACGATTTTTTGTGCATGAGCAGTACTCAGAAGGAGCCACCATTTATTTAAACTAATTTTGCTCGCGTCATAGGTATGACGTCATTTCTGGTTACGATTTTGAATGTCATGGAAAACGTGGATGAAATTTGTGTCAAAATGTAGATTTCAGTGCACACAGTGAGGTTGTAGTGTGATGTCAAGTTTAATTAATCTGTAGTCACGTGGGTTAATTAATCGATAGTACCTACCATGGGGTTGCGCGTTAAGCCTGGCACCTCGGTATAAACTCATTGTATACGTTGAAACCAACATTTTGATATATGTAGATTTCATTCATGTAATTTCTTGAATTAAGTAAAAATTAGAAATCGTAATCAGAAATGACGTCATATTCTGTAATGTGGGTAAAACGAGCTTAAATAAATGGTAGCTTCTTTTAAGTTTGTAGTAGTACTACTCACGCACAAAAGATTATTCATGTATCTTATACACAGGATTTGTATACGACGGACTCTCAGGCTAGTTTCAGAGTAAAATTCCCTGTGTTTAATTTTTGAGGCGGTTGCTGCGGTAATTTGATTGGTATTGGTCTATTGAATAAAAAGAAGTATTCACTTTTGCTTCATGTTTTGTAAGTTCTTACTTAAATAAAAACATAAATAAATACTTAAAAAAAGAGTTTACTTATAGTAAGTAAGTAAACTCAAATAATTTCTAGTTTTTACTTATAATGTGAAAATGTGGAAGTATTTACTGATATTTCTTAGTTGAATAAAACACATACTGACTTAAACCAATAAGTAATTTGGCGTTTGTTATAATTCTCCAAAATTAAGTGTTTACTTATAAGTAAAGTTAATACTTAGAAGTAAATACTTAAATGTTTTAATTTTTTCCAAGAATTATTTTTAAGTAAAAGTTATCTTTTATTTAAGTAAAATGAAGTAATGCCTTATACTTAAAAGTATTCACTTCTCTGTATAAGTAACTACTTAAAGAGGCTTTTCACACAATCTTTACGTTTAATACTTGAAGTTCTGTTGTTCTGTATTACAATAAAAGTATGTAAATACATTTGGTTCTTAAAATTTTTGTTTCAAAAGTATCAAAGCAAAACAACGCTTAAACGCGGTAAATAATGATTTCCTTCAACTCTTATTTTTGTTTCAAAATACGAGTAAATGAGAGCTCAGGAGACTGAGACTGCTCGCTTACAGAGGTTTCATACTTAGCTGAATTGCTATTTATGTAGCTGCAGAGCGACTTTATATACTTTATAGGGGTATCTTTTAAAGCTAAAGAATCTTCATTAAAATAGAAATTTAATTGAAGTAAGTACAAAAGTAAAGTAACATAAAAAAAAAATAACAAAGATATAGGATTTGTTTACGCTACAATTTCAGACTTGGTTCTATAAAACTCCAGATGGAAATTATAACTCTCTGCGATAAGTTTAATTTCCTCATTTAAAGAGGTTTTCGGGGGTAAGAATCACTGGGTCATGTCAGGTCAATAACTCTAATTCATCGAGTCTCTTATCAAATATCGTTTATTAGATTTGACTCTAAGGTACGTAAGGGTAATATGGTCAGTCAGTTAATATGGCCACTTTCTTATAACTCCGAAACTACGAGAAACTAATAGATAACACTGTTAGTCCCAACTGAACAGTAAGCAATATGGTCTACAAGACCAGGTCGCTGTATGTTGTCTGTGGGAGTTTTAAAAAGAGAAAACGTTACTCGCATGTGAGGTTATATACTTGTTTATAAATTTTACTTCAAAGAGATTCAGTGCGTAAATTTTATATTAAATAATTGTGGCATCGAAATAAAGGTAAGTGCTTTGCATTTTTACATAATTCTAGTTCTGATATGGAAAGTGTTTTTTATGAACAACGGATATTTTTTTGATACAGTGGATTTTTTAACAACAGATTCTAACCTGTTAATATGGACACTGTGGTCCAGGAGTTAATAAAACAAATGTTTCAGTTGAAATAATCTGATGTGGATAAACCTGGTCCCAAATCTGATGTGGATAAACCTGGTCCAAAATCTGATGTGGATAAACTTGGTCCAAAATCTGATGTGGATATACCTGGTCTGACTTCTGAAGACAAGGATGATCTCATATGTCTAAGTTGCGAAGATTAATAATTTACTTAAATAAATATATGTGCTTTAATAAATAAATGATTTAAATAAATGTGCTGATTTTTTTTAAAATTTTACATAATGTTGATGTGGCTAGAGTTGGCCATATTTTCACCTACGTACGGAAATATGGCCGTTTTGCACATTTTTTAAAAAACCAAAAATTTCTAAAAATTAAAAACTGAATCTTTCTAATTTATTATAACATTAATAAACCATTAGTCGTAGAATAATGGGGTATTATTTATTTTTCTCTTTTATTTGTTTTCAGATAATTATAATGCTTCAAATCTTAAGGTGGCCATATTACCCTTACGTACTTTATACATTTTCATTTACTTTGTCAAAAGTCAACTTTGACTCTAAGTAAAATGTTTAAAATTTTTGATCTTCAAAAAAATGTGCAACTAGTTAGTTTGTCCGAGAAAAAATATTTATATATTTTGATTATGATTATATATAATTGTATAGAAAAAATGGCCCGATAGAATTGTATAGAATTATATATACTTATATGGAATTATATACATTTTCGTTGCGGGTAGAATAGGGGCGTAAAATCAGTGCGTGCCTATTAAAATTAAGGGAACAAAAAGTGACTTTTCTTTACGTTAAATACGAATATTTTTGCTTTACAATGAAATAATTTGCTTTTCTAACGATCACTAGTAGCCACTAGTAAAATTTATGTAATTCTATATAGTTATATATAATTCTGTACAATTCTATCGGGCCATTTTTTCTATACAATTATATAATTATAATCATTCTATATAATTATATATAAATATTTTTTCTCGAGAAGGTATTTTTAGAAATAAAATCATTCTTATCAAGGTATAAGCATATTTGCTGCAGTAGTTGGACAGTAGTAGTTGCAAAGCAATGTCAAAATTAAACAAAATTGTTTATACAAGTCTTCCCTATACTCCCAGCATTGTTAATATAAAATCACAATAATGTGAGTTATTGTTTTTTTTATAGTTATGGAAGATCCAGAATTGATTTATGTGCCAATTTCCTTCTAAGACTTAAGGTCACACAACAGTGAAAATTCCTTCCTCTTTTTCTTCTAATATTATGTATATGTGCCAATTTTGATTTGAGACGGAGATCTTTGTATATTTTTGGCGTCCTTGTCAAAGATTTATGAAAATAGAGAAACTTACATTTATTTATATTAAAATTTATTGCAGAGTTTAAAATATTTTTTTAGAAAAAAGGTTTTCTTTATGGACAAAAAATTTAATGAAGAGGCCTTAATTATGGACCAATCATTTCTTAAATTATTTTAGTTTATTGATTTTTAATAAATGTTTATGTCATATTGATTGATTTTCAGGAAATTTTTCAGAAAATCGAAATTTATTACTTGGAGGAATGTGCATTTAATTACCATAAAATAGTAATAATAAAATTTTTTTGAATAATCTTATAAAAATTAAAAGTATTGTATTTTCAACAAAAATTATGTATGTATATACCTAATAAAATTTCTCAAGATCTTAAACGCATAAGAGATATTAAGAACAGTAACTTGGAAAATTTTTTTTGGAAAAAGAACTAAATCGTTATTAACAATAAGACAGCCGTTCAATTTAAAAAAAAAAAAATTCGTGAAATGTGTGTTTTTGACACGCACTAAGTAATGTCATCTCAGTGAAAGTGTTAATTTATGATTTTTTGTTAACTCTATAGTTGTTAACTCTACAGCCCTCTTGCATTTATTCAATATGGATGTACAACTCAATAATTATTCAGTCACACAACCATATTAATATGTCATCTTCGATGACATAAAAAATAAAAAAATAAAAAAAAGTAATGATGTGAACCAGAATATCAGGTAAATGAAAAAATATCCTACAAATTTTTTGTGTAGATAGTTATAGAATGTTCTAAAATATTCCAATTTAATGTTAAAAGAAATAGTTGAATACAAATATTCTAATTAAGAAAAAATTTAAATGAAAGCTGTCTTTCAATAGTTTTCCGTGACATATTATCAATTTTGAAAAAAAAAAAATTAAAATTAATTTAAAACAATATTCAAAATTGCAATAGAATTCCAACTTATTTTTAAATGATAATAAATTGTATAATTTAAAAATAAACATTATAGTTAACAGAAAATTAAATTGAATATTTTAAAAGGATTCTTAAAGCCCAGTTTATATGTATTAATATAATAAATGATAAAATAGTTTGGTCTACATTGACACATCTTAATTCAACTGAATTAAGAAACTGGATTTCTTAACTATCAATTAATTTTAGTGATTATATTAATATAAACTAGGGCTTGATATTTCAATGGGGTATTTGACAGTATCAAAGAAAAGCAATCGAAACAAATATTAATGAAAATTTATAATAAAAGACAGCAATTTAATATTTTTCAGCTATAAATTACGTCAGCAGAAATGGACTGTGACGTTGATTTCTCTTATATTTCAACACTGTCGCCACTAGGGTCGCTACGTCAATTCCGGTTAGCAAACATAACTATGGAAATTAACTTGAATTTAATTAATTTTTTTATAAAATAAACAATTTTTTTTTCTTAGTTATAAGAAAAATAAACAGTTTTTTTCTTAGTTACATGACACCTGTTGCTATCTAGAGAATGTGACGTAACTGGAGCTAATGAACGTTTTCGCGCAAATTTTGAGAACAAATATTAAAAAAATTTTTTCTAACGATTTTCGGCATTATTTTTAAAAATTAAAATTATATACATGCATAATACATAAATATGCGTATTTTAAAATAGTTTTCCAAAATTAGTCAAATTCCCAATAATTTTTTCATAGGCATAAGAAGACTAGAATAAATTTAATTGCTAACTTCATTTAATTTTAAAAAGTACTACTTAAATTTGGTCATTTTCTTTTTAACTATCCATATGCTAATTATGACAAATAATTGTTTTATTTAATCGCACTAAATTTATCTTTGATTTTTTTTTTAAATTTTGTTTTTATTACTACTATTTAGCAGTAATAACAGTTATATTTTTGTTACGTTTACAATGGTATATGCTGCATCGTATGACTTATAAATAACTTAAACTTCCGGCTTTTCGTAATAATTTTACATCAAACTAAAAGGTATGGATTTGGATATGGATATAAATGTAGAAAGTTCTTTGTCGCGCAGAAATCCCTTAAACTGTAACACCTACCTCTGCTACTGAACCATAATAATAAGGTGCGAAATTGGATCTGGTTTTATTTTGCCAGACCAAATATCTGATTTCGATTTTTCAGTATCATTTAATTGTAATATATATATATATATATATATATATATATATATATATATATATATATATATATATATATATATATATATATATATATATAATCATATAAAACCTATTTTATGTATATTTTACTATTTATCTAAGCTAATAAACATAGTTATGAATTTACGAAATAAGGTATTTTAGTAGTGACTCCAGAGAAACTAATGAAATGTTTAAAATACCCCTGTCGCAGCATCTTGCATAACATAGCGAATTTCCATTTATAAAAATTAGTTTCTCTAGGAAGGTTTGGGGGTTTCAAGGGTTTGGGACTTCCAATGTTTTCACCAAATTTCGTAAATATTGGATATTTCGGTCGAGAGTTATCGCACGGACACATTTATATATATATCGCACGGACACATTTATATATATATATATATATATATATATATATATATATATATATATATATATATATATATATATATATATATACGGTTCCTAGGGACCTGAAAATAAATTTCTGCCATAGTCCCGGGCTCAAGTCGCGTTATAACAGTGGCTGTAATAGCTGAATTCCATCATTCTGGAAATTCGCTAAAAACAAATTGTTATTAGTTCAACAGAAATCAGAAGTTTTTTTTTACGTTTGAGGGTATTGAAGTTCGGCGAATCAAGATATTGTTTCTATCATTCATAAGTCTTGAAATTTTAAAAGCAAAACAGGAATCGTAAGTTAGATTATATTAACAGGTAAATTTAACCTTACCATGCTGCAAAAAAGATAAGTTTCTCCACCATTTCATAATATACACAGACTAACATATATGACCAACAATTTATTAAACAATTTTCAAATTTATTGCTTATTATTTCGAAAAACTAACAAAATAGTCATTTTGAAATTTAATATACATACTACGAAAATAAATTTAGTATCTTAAGCCTTAAATATAAAATTGTCATGCTGTGATAGAATTTTGGACGACAATGTCCGAAATATTAAAAAAGGATGAAACATTTTCCTTAACATTTGTCACTAGTCGAAAGTGCACTTTCGTTTTTGAAGAGACCAATGCATTTTAGATAAATTTGCCAAATAAATATGGCACTATGGAAATGACTATTATGGGCGCAAGCTAAAAAGAACTTTTTTATCAACATCTGCATTTATCTTTGTCTAGCATATTAATAAATAAAAGTTTACTCACTCACTCATATAAAAACCTAATTACTTGGTTTGGTTGGTAACTATGGAAATAATACAATTTGTGTTCCTTTCACCTCAGTTTCTGGAGATCTTTTGAGGTTGCGCCCATAATATTTAATTTAAAATATCTATTAGTAGTTAATAAAATAAATATTTAAAATAATAAATCAATAAAAAATTCTATTGCAATTTTTTAATAGACTTTTCCTAGGTGTAAGTAAGTGATAAAATAAGTGAGTACAATGTACTAAGAGTATACCTAGGTATACCCTTTAGCTTAATGAATCCATTAACCGCATAACCGTATTAGTATTAACCTGACCTATTTCACCTGAATCTTAGTTTTCATTCCAAAAATTTAAAAATTGATTGATATAAAATTTACTTTGCCAATCAATTCGGTAGATGACAAGTTTTCAGAAAGTGTGTTTTAAGCTGTTTATATGCATCTAATATAACATAAAAAAATTACTTTTTAATTAATTTTATTGATAGTGCACAAAAAAAAGGTTTTTAAAATAAGTTTAAAACTTTCTGCTATAACACACATTTTTTCAGTATTACGTCACGTTTAAGTATTGTCAAAAATAAGCAAGAGATTTTTAGTAATATCGTGAAAGATTCGTAACATTTATAATTCACAATTCGAAGATTGTTATTGTTTAACTCTTTTATTATAATAAAATAATTAATGCCCGTATTCACCGCTCTCAGTTAAACATTTATTCTACAGAATTTATGTTAACCATAGAATATTTAAACAAATTGGTATTTAGTACAGGAGGTACTGGCGCATGAGTACCGAAAACTATTCCACCTCAATTTCTTTATGCGATCCTGTTGATATTGCCCCACTGATGATATAAATGATGTTGCCAGGGGGCAATCCGGGGCCATATTGTTTAAACCGGAAGTTGTTTAAACAATTGCAAGGAATTGTCATTTTTCAACCGGACAATTTTTTTTTATATTCTTTATTGAAATACAAATAAAAAAGGTCCTATGACTTTTTACGATAAAGTTAATAGTTTTCGAGATATGAATTTTTAAATGTTCCAAAAATCTCAAATTTGGGTACTTTTGACTCATGAAAAATATATTAAAAAAAAAAAAAAAATAAAATATAAATAATATTTTTTTTAAATTCTTTATACAATAGTTAATAATATCCTTAATAGAGATTTAAAAAAATTTCATTGTTTATACCTGTTTTTTAATTGTTAATTTCGCGCCCTCACAAGTATGCGTCCCCTACCTTTAAAATACCTTTAAGTATTTTTTCAACCGGACAAATTTTTTTTATATTCTTTATTGAAATACAAACAAAAAAGGTCCTATGACTTTTGACGATAAAGTTAATATTTTTAGAGATATGAATTTTTAAAGGTTCGAAAAATATTGAATCTTTAAAAATTCATACCTCTAAAAATATTAACTTGATCGTGAAAAGTCATAGGACCTTTTTTGTTTGTATTTCAATAAAGAATATAAAAAAAATTTGTCCAGTTGGAAAAATACTTAAAGGTATTTTAAAGGTAGGGGACGCATACTTGTGAGGGCGCGAAATTAACAATTAAAAAACAGGTATAAACAATGCAATTTTTTTAAATCTCTATTAAGGATATTATTAACTATTGTATAAAGAATTTTAAAAAAAAATATTATTTATATTTTATTATTTTTTTAATATATTTTTCATGGGTCAAAAGTACCCAAATTTGAGATTTTTCGAACATTTAAAAATTCATATCTCGAAAACTATTAACTTTATCGTAAAAAGTCATAGGACCTTTTTTATTTGTATTTCAATAAAGAATGTAAAAAAAATTTGTCCGGCTGAAAAATGACAATTCCTTGCAATTGTTTAAACAACTTCCGGTTTAAACAATATGGCCCCGGGTTGCCCCCTGGCAACATGCATTTATATCATCAGTAGGGCAATGTCAACAGGATCGCATAAAAAAATTGAGGTGGAATAGTTTTCGGTACTCATGCGCCAGTACCTCCTGTACTAATTCACCATTGTCAGATATTTTTATCAATAGAATAAAACAAGAGAATTGACAGATTATACCTAAATATTATTTTATATTTAAAAAAAAAATATTATTATTGTTACTTTGAGGTGATTTTAGTTCTATTTTTTTTTTTTTTTAGAATTAGCTTAATAAAATGTTGAATAATTGGTGGTACCTGATGTTTTATGTCGATTTTTTTTTGATGCTACAAAAATACCTTCCGCTTATTTAGAATTCTCCCCTCATCATCAGAATCAACTTCAGTGATAAGTGTGGCTCGCGACCGTCTGGAGATCACAGAAACAACTGACTGCAAATTACATACCCATTTTCTATACATTTCCTACCTATATATTTCCGAGGTCTTGAAATTTTTGAGTACAAGGGGGGGTCGTGGACCAAGAAGTTTGAGAACCACAGATCTACTTCATCATCATCTTCATCTGATGAAGAAAATCAAGGACAACGCCCAAAAATTTATTTTGAAAGGATTCATCCATTCAAAAGATGAAATCAGTTGTTTTCTTATTTTCCACAATGTTTTTATATTCTTCAGCTAAATTTTTTAGCTCCTGTTTTTCTTCTTCGATGTAATTTTTACACCGAATTTTTTCCGTTTAACCTTTTTTTGAATTTATTTATTTCTTTGTTATTTTATTGACATTTACCGGATTTACCTCTGTGGATGCCCCGGGGCACTTCCCAAAGTTCCTGAAAAGTAGAGTTGGCGAGAAAAAAAAACGTAAACGAAAAAGCCGTTATTCTTTCTATTCTATTCCTTAATTTTGAGATTTTAGAAGACGGTTGCAGATGCATACCTACCAAATCCTAGCCCTCACACCACTTTCCTTGTCCTCCGCCCACATCATAATTGTATAATGTAAGGTATATTGTAAAAAATGTTAATATAATAATATAAAGATATAAATAATGATGTGGGTGGCGTCTGTTATAGACTAAAATGTCTCAAAAACGGACGTAAAACACATTATTATTATTATTATTATTATTATTATTATTATTATTATTATTATTATTATTTACTAATTTATTTTATTCGTTAAATTATCTGACCGTACTACACTTGAGTTTTATATATTTTCTGAATAAATTTGTGTTTTCTACCACTTAAATGTCTTGCCAAAAAGCAATTTAACTCGAAGAACTGTCAACCCAAAGCGCTTCAGCTACGCTGTCGCGTTTTTGTTAGTTGACAGTTCTTCTCGTTAAATTGCTAGGCAACAAATTTTTGTTAAACAAACCCTTTATTCGAAAAAATACAAACCCCTCATGTAATAATAAGTGATAAAAGTATCTGACAATGATGAATACCAATTTGTTTAAATATTCTATGGTTAACAACGGTGAATACTGGCATAAAAACAAAGAAAAAGGAAGATAAACCGTACATTTAACATTTTGATTAAATTTTTAAAAATTGACTACATTTTAGTTTCCAAGGTTTCAAAATTGTTTCAATATAACTAAATAATATAATATCTAATTTTGGAAAATACATAGAAGTTATATAAACTGGTGTTTCCAGCTACTTCATTATTAAGGTAAATTTTGTAATTTTGTTTGATTAAAAATTCTATAATTTTGAGTGATCTAGTTCGTAAAAGGGCAATATTCAGTACTCTTATAACTTAATTAATCATTTAAAAATTAAAATTAATTTTTTTGCGACTACTGTCATCTACCCAATTATGTATACTGACAGACTGACATGGATAAAAATACCCTGTTAAAATATTGGAAACTGGAGAAAATATTTAAATGAATCCTTTATAGATAAATCTAATCTAAAAAAATTAAAATCCATATGGTGAGAGTCAGAAGCGTAACTATAATGGAGCAGGTGGAACAACCACTCCAGAGCACACTATAAAAACGGGTATAGCAATAAGAAATGGGGCGCAGTGGAGAAGGAAGCGCAACTGAGTAAAAATTAGGAAAAGCAAACAAGTATAATCCTATTTTTTTTTTATTTAATAGGAGAAGCCAACAACAACGTTTTTCTTTTTTTCTCTCTACTTTCATTCTTCGGAGAAAAGTTTAACTAAAAGTTGCTCCAGGCCACAAAGTTTGTAGTTACACTTACACCTCTGGTGAAAATTATCTAAGAAAAGTCTATTGTGTTATCAATAAAAACTTTTTTCCGTCTGTAACAAACTATGATTTGTCCACTTGTATATAGTAATTCATGATCGAATTAAATAAAAAGTTTTTCTATACAAAAACTCATTGAAAAATGTTTAAACAAAATTTTATACATAAAATATAGTACCTATATGTTAAGAAAAATTCTAATAGTTACTTCTATTTAAATAAGATATTTAAGCAACAGCAGGAAATTAATTTTATTTTTAGTTTGTTCTTTCATTTTATCATAATATTTAATTACCATCAAACCTGAGTAAGAGAGAACTGAGTAAGCGAGAAAAATCTGTAAATGAGAGTAATTGTCAGGTCCTGTAATTTTACCACTTCAAAACCTCTATGAGTGAGAAACAGAAATCTGTATAAGTGAGAATCGTTTTTCGCTCATGGACCTCCATAACTGAGACTGCTAATTGCCTGTACCTCTATAAGCAACAGTTAAACATATTTAACATTTGCTATTTATGACTCATTTTTAAATTTCAAAGAACTTATATTTTATTCGAATGCCTGAATGTGCATATGTTCTTGTTTTCTTGTAATTCAAGGAACTCATTTTCTATTCAAATAGTCAAATGTGCATGTATACTGACAATACATGCATTTTTCTCAATACATATTGGTTGTATTTTTTCTAGACCTCTATAAGTGAGATAGAACTCTCCCCTACCTCTGTAAGCTAGAAACTCGGGTTAGTGAGAAACTTCCATAGGAGAAAAATAGATTACGGTCCCTTGAACTCTCGCTTATCCAGGTTCGACTTATAAATATTATTGCTATCTTCCCAATAGGATACATGTAGAAGCATTTGAAATGTTATTGTTTTTCCTTGATTAGTAAATATCCAAATTTATGACAATTATTTTTTCTTTTTACTGAACTTTTTAAATTTGATTCGAATTTTGTCGTCAGTCTACTTTTTGGGGAAAGATACTGCCCAAAAATCATATTAATGGGTATTTCAAATAAGATTATATCCCGTTGGCGTACTTTTTTAAGGAACTTATTAATTGTTAATCAGTTTGAAAATAGTATGTTATACACCAAGGGACTAAAGTGTGAGTTTTAATCCCGAGTGTCAAGTTTGTTGCCAGTGGGCCTGTAAAGGTCTCAGGGCAGTAATTCACACAAGGGATAAAAAAAACACTTTAGTCCTGTGGCGTATGTACTATTTTTTGCAATTTCGGATAATTTAAAATTAGAAAAATTAGAAAAAAAATTATTTAAATGTCATTCAAATTGTATGTAATTGTATGTATAACCTGGGCCCTATTTCATAAAAGTACAATTTACAATTTACAGGTATTTTTTTTACAAATATGTAAATATTTAAGTTACAGGTGTTGTATAAAAAGTTATTACAAATTTGTAAGTACCGATCAATTCTACAATTTTACAAACATTTCTTTGACAATTTTACAGGCAATTCAGTTGATGTTTTACAAAGTACAGATTAAAATCTTACATAGCTTGTAAAATTGTTATTACAATCTTACGTACCTTTTAAGTTCTGTAATTTTTGAACAAGTCTTAATTTTTGACTGTTTTGTGAGCATTCGTTCTTGAAAACTATTTCAAATAATAGTTTCGTATTTTCTAAATATTTTAAACATATTTCTACTTTGCGCTCTAATTTTTCTTTCATATATAATCATCCTTTGCATTTTCTATATTCATATAATGGAGGGAACCTATCCTAATTTTTAATGAAAATGAGTATAGGTACCGCATTTCGCAGAAATATATGCAAATTTGTTTTGCAGTAATTGTTTCACCGATACGACCGATACGGGTTACCATTCTAAACAGAATTAACTATATTATGGTAAACTGAGCTACAGTTTAATGCCCATATTTTGCTTATAATCGCTGTGGTGAATTAATTGTTTTCTCTAACCGAACACTTTAGTTTACCAAGGCTTAGCTCGGTACAAAAGAACAAATAAGGCGTATGGTCAAATTAATTTTCTTTTACGTGGGCACAGAAAAGACAGAAAAATTGCATTTTGTCTCTCGGGGAAAGGTTTGGTCCATCTCTTCGGTCAAACCTTTAAGAGAAATTGGGAACACAATAAACATCTATAAACCTAAAAAAATGTCCGCTTCAACTATCTTCGATCAAAGACCGGACCCCGCATCTCTGCGGACAAAATTCAGATTGTTAACATTAATATATTCGTTTTCAACATAATTATGAAATTTAAAATATAATATTAACTGGCAAAAAAGGTATTAATTTTATTGATACGTTTCTATGGATATCATTTACAATTGTAAAAAAGTTAAGAATTTGTAAGAATTATTTATGCAACACCTAAAATTGTAAGTAGTGCATTACAAGCACCTGTAATTGTAAAATTGTAAAATTGTAACTTGTACTTTTATGAAATAGGCCCCTGTTTGTCTTTATCTACAAGTTTAAATTTGTTTATTACAGTGGAACTCCAAGAAGTGCAACCATATGTTCCCTTCCCTTTTTGAGTTCCAGTTCTTGGAATTCCTGTCACGGTCTATAGAAACATATTTTTCGTCAATATATACATATACATATATATATATATATATATATATATATATATATATATATATATATATATATATATATATATTTTAGACCATTACAGGAACTCCAAGAACGGCAACTCAAGAAGGCAAGGGAAAATTTCGTTGCACGTGTTGGAGTTCTATTGTATTTTAAATTACCTAGCAAAGTTATTTAAGTTAAATTTTGATTGCTGATTGATGATGCTCTGTAGATTCTGCTTGTTGATTGGCTTAAAAGCGGAACTAAAATAATTTTTTTTGCCGCTGGGACTAAAAGTGACACTTTACTCTCTATTATGAGAGATTAAATCATATCTTTTAGTCTCCGAATTGCAAAAAATATCTCTTATTTATGTAGTTTTTTAAAGCCAACAAAAATTCCCTAACTCTACCTGTTGAACTTAACTTTACCATACCACATCACACTTTATTTATAAAAGAAATTAAAATTTGATGGTTTACAATACCTATAGCATTTCTTTTAGTAAGTGGTGACAGCTATTTTTAACAAGCTACTAATGTTCTGCAAATTTTCTGACATTGCCAGCCACCATTTTTTTAAATCATTAGCGTTTTAAATTTATATGGAACATTCATGCTTTCAAAGTGTGCAAACTTTAGTTGATATTTTAGAAACTATAAAACTTAGGTAGTGAATTTTGTTATATAAAAAATTATATAATCTCATAAGTATTTAGAAATAATTTTCACATATTTGTTGGCCCATTATCGAATAGTTAACTTGAGTAATGGTTACTCTAGGTTTGGTAAAGTTAGGATCCTGTATCAGTTTCTAACATTACCAATGTACGTTTAGTATAAACGGTCAAAGTATGTGTTTTTTAAATAATACATACATATCAATCGCCGAATTTCAAAACCCATTATCTACGTTCAAAGTCATTTTCTAAAAAAAGACGAAATGTAATTTTGAATGAATGCTTAATAATATATTTATTTTTAAGCTTCTAGTACCATCGTAATATTTTAGTTAGATAAGTACCAACGTGACTTTATTAACGAACTGCTAGACCACCGTAGCTTTATTAACGAAAAATTTTATGTTTCTGGGTTATCTTTTAAAAAAAACTTTTCTATATGTTTTTGATGTACTAGTTATCGTATGAGTAAAACAAAACATAAAAATTGTCACATTTATTACAAATTATAAACATTTATCTGTCAGTCTCAAATTTTTTTGTAAAAAAATCAACTTCTAACAGTGTCTGTCAGACCACACGTCGGTACTTAAAGGTTAAACTTTATAAAAATAATTTTACTGTTAAAAATTAAATTACAATGATTAAAATTGCTTAGTTTTGGTTAAAAGTACCTATATATTTTTAATAAATTAAATATGTGTACCTATAGCGGCTTTTGAAACTGACTTTATGATATAGTAGGTTTTGTTTTCCAACATAGGTGATTATAACGGATTTTGAAATTAACTGAATACCTAGGTTCGAACAATTTCTGGTACTACTTAAATAGTATTTATACAGAATTGTATTGGTTACATGTCTGCTTTAAATATATAGATAAATTAATTGCAAGTAGGGTAAAAGCCCCGATTGTGGAACACTATTTTTAGGTATTTCATCAAACTTGCTTACAAAAATTAATAAATGAATTAAACACCCATTTTTTTTTCTTAATAAGCATGAAACCAAGTTTTTTTAATCCAATGAATATGTTTTTAAGAAAATATAACCCAAAAATTTTGATTTATTAATGTTTTGTTTTATAATTTGTTGACATCTATAAAAAAACGGACAGAAAATATTAACACCCTTTAAAAAATCAGCACATTGACACCTAAAAAAGAACACGTATGTACGAACATGAGATACATCAGACACATCTTTTGCCATCTTTTCACTCTATGACATAGAGTGACATCTAGTAGTAAATAGAATGTCAAATTAAAAAATATAGAATGGTTTAAATATTCGATAAAATAAACGACCAAAATCACAGAATATACCAAAATACCACAGAAAAATACTATATTTTGTTTCGCCATCTATGTATTTTGGTAAAGTTCTAATCAATTCTAAACCTTCTAAACTAACTTATCAAAATGGCGACAATTTTTCATTATTAATAAAATTTTGCAACTTTAAATCAATATTTTTTTATTTATCAATTGACGATACGCTCCGAAATAAAAAAAAATATTAAAAATTTTACGATTTTAAAGCAGTAAGTAAATATTTTAGACTCAAAAAGAAATTAAAGCTATTTATAATATAAATTTTTAGTTATTTTACGTACATGATTTTAGTTAAATACACAGGTTATATGTGTACTCAAAGAAATACACATATATATAAATTACATTTAAACCGAATAAAAAGATGATTTAGCTCTTATAATCTCTTAACTGGACTAATAAAAATTATTTGTATAGTTTTATTGCGCTAACTTCGAAAATTAACTGGAAAATGTTGAAATTTATAAGGCATGTGTTTCTATAAATAAGCATTGATCAAACGCAAAAGAGACACATTTAGCAAAAACTGTTTAATTTATATATGTATTTCTTTAATTAAGTAAAGAAACATTAAATGTGAGATGAATTTAAATTGAAAAACAATCATTCTATTACTAATAATTTTTGTTATCAGACGTTTCTTTCAGAAATAACTTCATTAAGATATAAATGTCAAAACTGTTTTTCTATTGGATCGCGTTCCACAAACGGGGCTTTTACCCTAGTGTAATAAATGAATTTGATTTAAAAAGTGTAAATGTAAATCAAATCCCGAGAAAAAATGATTTAGATTTAAGTAAATCTAAACAGATCTTAGTAGATATAAAAAATGGAATTTTTCAGATTTACGTTGTTCTCTGTAAATCTAAGTAGATCTCAGTCGATCTACATTGATATACGTTGATCTACGAAAAATTTTTTGACAATTGATCTAAGTAGATCTCTATTGATCAACTTAAATTTAAGAAGATCTATGTATACTCAGTGAACATAGAATGTAAATGTGATGTAACAAGGAAATAACAAGTTACGTAACTTTTTTGACTTATGGGTGACATAACAATTATATAAAATTAGAGTTTTATGTTTTATACCTAATTGTTACCTGTATGTTACGTAACAGTTACATGCCATTGTGACTATAATAAAATGTCACATTTGTGACTGCTATGTTACGTTTAGATGATGTATCAAGGTTGCTTTGATAAAACGTTACAGTGTGACTCTTATGTTATGTCTTCGCAACCTAACAATATTACTTTGATAAAACCTCACAGAACTGACTCTTATGTTATGTTTTTGTGACGTATCAACGATACTTTAATGAAATGTCACAACCATGACTCTTTTGTTATGTCCTAATGACCTAACAATGTTACTTTGAACAAAACGTCACAACAGTACTCTTATGTTATGTTTTTGTTACGTATTAACGTTGTTTTAATGAAATATCACAATCATGACTCTTTTGTTATGTTTTTGTGACATATCAATATTAATAAAACATTTCACTTGTCACTTTTGTGAAATGTTTTGTTACCATATTAATTTTAAATGTATCAATTCGCGAGAAATTATCAATTTAAAAATTACTGCAGTTTTTTTCAATCTATCCCCTCTTGGCGTCTGATGTAACTAAATTTCATCCATCCAATTTTGTATAAGTCTTTTGATTGATGTTATTTGTTATATGGGTTATGGGGTTATATTATATAATATAACCCCATAATATATGATATAACCCCATAATATATATATATATATATATATATATATATATATATATATATATATATATATATATATATATATATATAATATAATATAACCCCATAACCCATATAACAAATAACATAAATCGACTTATACAAAAATGGATGGATGAAATGGATGAACGAATGTTTTATTAATATTGATACGCCACAAAAACATAACAAAAGAGTCATGATTGCGACATTTCATTAAAACAACATTAATACATCGTTAAAACAACGTTAATTTTGTTGCATATTAATTTAAAAATGAAACTTTTATGAAAATTCTTGTAAGGCTTTATTTACTATTTTGTGATATATATTAATATATAACGATCAGAATAAATAAGTAAGTGAGTTTGGTCTAGTGGTTAAGACTGTCGATAATTTAAAAGATGCTTCAGCTTGGATAATGGTTCGAATCCTGCAACAGTCGACAAAAAAAAATAATAATAAATATGTCAATAAGTTGGTAATATGTGTATGTAATGTTAAAAAGAAATAAAAAAAGGGAATTTTGAATTTGCTTTTTGCAAAAGAAGGCGTAATTTTTATCTATAAGGTAACATCAAAGTTATATTTTCCTAAAACGTAACAAGAACATAACAATATTACGTCACATTGTTACGTTTATAAGTGGGAAATTGTAAGTTACATGTGAGTCATATGTGACTCACATGTTATGTAACATGTGACTTTCAGTTCTGTCACTGTGACATAAAATTTACAGAAAAATGTTCACTGGGTATATAGTCCTGTAGCTCTATACGGATATATAAAGATCTTATTTTATTTACAAAGATCTACACAGATAAAATAAGATCTAGCTTATTTGATCTCAGTAGATTTACGTAAATAAAATAAGATCAACAAGGATAAGATAGGTTGCCGCCATAACTGATGACGTCATCACAAGAAAACTTGATACTAACAAATTAAAAGTATCATGTCCCAGGTACGTTTTTATCAGGGAGGTATGTTTTTATATATTAATTTATAAAAACGTATACCAATACCATAAGAATTAATGAGAATAAATACGACTGAGAATAATGACAAAAATTTCTTGGAAGTTGAATTGTAGTTTTCCTTTAAAATTTTCTAATTTTTTCTTATAAATAAATTTCCATTATGGAAATTCAGCTGTTTTTTTTTTTTTTTTTTTTTTTAATTGACAATTTGTTATGAAAAAAAGAAAATAGTATCGTTTTAACGGTTTAACGCGCCAACATGTGATTATGTATATGTGTTGCAATTTGTATCAACGTAACCCGTACACCCGTACATTATGTTGCTTTCATATTTACACAGATTACTTATACAGCATACTGTATAGTTTCTAACAGAGCTGTAGTACTAATAATTTTTACTAGGGGTTTATGAATTTTATTATTTTGTTCAAAATTTGTATATCTGTTCTAAAATATACATATAAAATAAATTGTAGATGGCAACGAAACTATTTTTAAAAAAATATTTTAAATGTTTTTACGTTTTATGACATAAGCAATAAAATTTGTAGCCCCCCCCAATTCATTATATTGTATACTACGGCTCTGTTAGCAATCATTTAAATATTTGTTGTAAATGTATTAACGCAAGCAACTAGAATATGCGCGTACGTGAAGACATGTGTGTAGTGTTGAATAGGTTGCATACTGTAAATACGGTAAATACCGCGAAAACAGTGAGTTCAGTTCAGTGTTTTTCTGGAGTACAATCTGTCATCGTCACAAAATTCATCGTTGAAAAAAAATTGATTTCAGGTAAAAATGATTATGTTTATCTAATTAATTTTTTTTATTCAATATATTTTTTAATGATTAATAAAATGAAATTTAATTTTCTACGTAATTTTGTTTTGTTTTTGTTTTGTTTGTTTTGTTTTTTGTTTTACCTAACCTAAATGTCCTAAATAAATAATAATCATGTTTAATAAATGAATAAATTGATATTTATTTGATTCATTACTATCTATTTTAGGCGATGGTATTCGTTCGTGGTACTAGTGGTAACTTTATTCCATAAAAGGACTATATTGAACTTGTCTGTAAAAAGTGTAGCATTACACGAGAAATTATGGAACAAGTCAGTTGAACAGATTTTGAATTGGACTTTGATCCAAATTCAAACTTCTTGTATCCAGAATAAAAAGCGGATGGCTTAAAATTGTTGTTGCAGCCCTAGTTGGAGTCAAAGTGATAATTGGTAAGATGCAATTTTTGTGGATAAAAATGACTTAAAAATAGTAGATAATAATACCATGTTATCATATTATTTACAGAAGCAAAAAACTGCAGGATGCAAAGAAAATTGGAGGAGACATCAATATCAAATTTATGTGTATTTTATGTGCACAAAAAATAAAATCTATATAGAAAATTAAGTGTTAATTATTCTCCCTGTAAATTATATTTCCGAAACTCCGCTCTTCATTCCAACAAGGTCTTCAAATTTGACATCTACTCATAACGTAACTCTTCAACGTATGTTTACGTACTTCGAAAAATATTAGTTGCAAAAATACATGTAGGTGTTAAATTTGCAGAACTTGTCTGAATGGAGAGATTTAAAATATACATATTAATTATTATTTTATGGAAACCTACAAATATAGGTCACTGTAGATTTACTTAGTTCTACTTAAATCTTCCTAGATCTAAACTGATCTTCACAGTTTGATCTAATTTTATATCCGTAGATCTGTTCCAAAATTTAGATCTAAGTAGATCTAATCCATTTTTTCTCGGGATATTACAATTATATGTAAATTTAATTAAAAAAAAATGGTATTACCAAATATTATCAAATGTAAAATAAATATTAACAAAATAGTTATGGTAAAGTACACAAATACTACCCTGATTAAAAAACTTAACTATTGGAGCAAAATCTTACGTATCTTTTCGTCTTGTTTATTTCTCTAATTCAATTCTGTAATTGCGGCAATTGCTTTCTTACGTATTTATTATTTTGAGATTTTTATTTCACTTATTATTTTGAGATTTTTATTTTAACTACTCATTTTTCTAATAAATTTCATTGTTTTTGTTGATCAGAAAGTTTACGTTTTGTGATTAAAACTCTTCCTATTTCATAACAATTTCGGAGACACAACGGTTTCTAATTGGTTAATACCGCATGGTGGAAATTCAAAAAATATAGTAATTGAAGATAGTGAGTTTTGAAACTAATATTAGAGTTTAAATTAAAATTTTTGTACTTTAAAACGTATTTTGAATTAATTTGTATACAAATTCAGTTAAAGTGGTAACAGTTAAAGTATATAACATTCTTATCTCATTTTCTTTTTTTGAAAATGTAAATAATGGGTTTTGAAGTTAGACGATTCAAATAGTAATTGGAGTACCTCTCAAAGGTTTAAAATTTGTTAAATTTTATTACTTGGGATTTCACAACGAAGTGTCAACAATAATGAAATATTTAACAGCTTTACAGTATCTTTCATATTTCACTGAAAAATATGGGCTGGTCAGGAATTCATTAACATTTTAATTTATTACTCTTCTTTTTTTATTTTTGAATAGTAATTTAAGTTTTCGGGAAATGAATTTATGAATCAAATCAAAGATTTTTGTAATTTGACTTAGGGATGGGGAACAAATATCGATATTTTTTCTGAAAAATATCAATATTTATTATCGATATTTTAATTTCGATGTATCAGAGTATCGATATTTAAATTTAAATATCAAAAACAATATCTTTATTGAAGATGTTCGATGTTATTACTAAAACTTTAAAAGTAAGTAAAAAGTTATATAAGGACTTTTTTTATATTTTTTTTTTGCTCCCCAGCTTTATTTTTGGCAAATAAAAAAAAAAAATTTTCAAATTAATCATCTTCATTTTATTCAAATTTGAATCGAAAAGTATGGTAAAGCTATGTATGTCTTCGGTATGTCGACTCTTCAATAATTGTTACAATTTTGACAATAATAATTTAAATATAAAAGAATTAACTATTCTTGTTTTCTGAAATTTTGAATTATTAAACACGATTCATTTCTTAAATTGTTGCTTGAATATTTTTTTTTTTTTTTTTTTGTAGAAATTAACCGTGAGTTAATACAAGACAGTAAATATCCATAAATTTTTAAGAATAACAAAAACCTTTTTAAGAATAACAACGTTGTTTATGATGTTTAATTTTTAAAAAAATTATTTTTTCTGTCCCCGAAAAATTGCTAACAAAACATAGACTCACCGTATTTTTATTTAAATTTAAATGTTAATATGTACGAAAAAATTTTTTTAAAATTGCAATATTTACATTATTGCAACAATATTTCGGTTGCTTCCAAATAAAATTTACTTGTCTATGAATTCTAAAGTATATAACCACATGGAATGTACAAGATATTTAGTGATATATAGTATAAATAATATTTTACTTGGCGAGAGTTGTAAGTGTTTTTTCGTGGCCTCGGATACAATTTGAGAATTTGAGGCTGAAAACAGGGTTTTTAAGCCTCCATGGCCACAAAAATAAACTTATGGGCCGAATATGAGCTGAGTTATTTTTTCAACCGAAAAAAATGATGAATGAATTGGAAAAAATGAATAAAAAATAATAAAATTCATGGAAAATGCAATTTTAATGAAAATAAAAAAAGATAAGTAGGCGTCTATAAAAAACTGTTTCTATAGAAAAATCTATTTACTATTGACGGTAAGCACTTACTTACGTTCCTAGAAAGGTAAGTAAATTACTTATATTTCTAGGCAGGTAAATGTTGCTTACGCGACAAGCTACCTGGTATGTAAACGCCAACTTACGATTCAAGGGGTTAAAAAATTACTTTTCATATCGTCGTACTTATTACTTAATATTCTCAACCTATTTCACTTGCTTACAGTTCGTTGATTTTGATCGTTTCCATAGATTTTGATCGTTTCGAGTTCATTTTGATCGTTTCCATAGATAAATATAAAAAACATTTTAACTTTTTCCATAGATACATATAAAAAACACTTTAATGAAATTAGAGATACAATAAAAGTTATATTCCTTTAATTTAAAGTTTATATTCCATTAATCAAAAACTGAAAAAGTCGTAGAAAAAGTATTCTATTCGCTTGCAATGGCTATTACTCACTCAGATTTATTACGACACTCGCCTCGTAAACTCGGCCCGTGTTGAAATTTCATCTTCGTGAGTAATAGCTATTATTACCAGCTCATTGAATAATATACTATTAATTTTTATTTATTTTATTAGCGGTAACTATAACTATAAGGTTGTAAAAAATATAACAAAAGAATAATCTTTCAAAAATTGTCATTGACAAAAGTCGATGTATTCTAACTTGGACTTTTTAAAAAATGCGAATACGTTAAATACGAAGTGTAAGAACCTCTATAAACCTAGCCGTCCCACCAAAAAAAATTTACAAAATCCCAAAAAATTACTAGATAAAAAATAGGTGTATTTTAGGTGTAAATTAGCTGTGCTGATAAAAAATTAAGTGTTCTTACCGAAAATGTGAAAAACAAAAGGGACGGCTAGGTTTACGTGAACCTGGCCGTCCCATAGGTAAAAAAAGAATTAATTCAATTAATTTAGATAATTTAAAGTACAGAGAATTAGGTGTAAATTAGGTGTTTTTCGACCATTTGACAACAATTTTGTAGTATGAAAATTTTAAGAAAAATCTTATAAAATATTTTAAACTATGGGAGTGCTGTGAACAACGTTAAAAACGTTATACACAGCGCTTCCACTGTTTGTTGAATATTATATATTTTGTTATGTAATTGAATAGAGAAATGTCAAAATTTTTCTTAACGTTCCCAGCGCGCCCACCCTCAGCAATATAATGATGATGTTATGAATATATAATAACTTGTTATAAATTTAAATTACAATGTAAACATATACCGTAAACATTCAACTGAAGTTTGTAACTATTTCGTTAAACGGATCAGTGTAAAAAACTCTAGAAAAATAATTTACTTTCCTTCACAGTGCTCCCGTTGCTCGTTAATTTACGTTATATACACATTATACCATATGGTTGCAAAGAAAAATATTCAACATTTTATAACATTCTGACGGGTTCATAATGTCGAAAGCTTATATATTTGCTACAACTTAATTACGGGAAACAGGGGCATGTACTAACAGATTTTACTTTTTAATTAATTTAACGGAAATGAAACGAATTAGATATTTTTTTGTAAACCTCATGAAGCATCTGTCTATGACTTTTGATACAAAAAAACTCACATATCCGTTGTATTTTCTACGGAAAACCCATTTTAAAAAAATGTGCTTGTTAATACTTACCCCACTTTTGGGGTAAGTTTTAACAACCTTGGGGTATCTAAGTATTAACAATAGAGCTTTAATGTGATTATGATAACATTTTATAAATATGTGTAGAAAATAAAACAAAGTATCATACTTAACGTTTTTATTATTAGATTAATCAATTTCACATAGATCAGACTGTGACAATTAATTTGACATAGAAAGCAATCAATTTGACATAGAAAATTCTTATTTTAGAATTATCTTTATCTTTGCTTAATGTATAAATTAATCATTATTTAAATTCTTTCTGAGGCAATAGTTAATCAGTCTTTGTAACGCAAATGACTCCAATTATTTCTTCGAAAATAAAACTACAAATATCTGCTTCAAATGTCCGAAATAGACTGTTTTATTTTTATTATTTTAGTTGCTAGGAAAACTCATTCCATAGTTTTAATTTTAATTTTCATATTTTACACTACAACCTGTATGAATTTACAAAATTAAGAAATTTGCATTTTCACGGCAATCGTGTGCCGGTACATACGTCCCCCATCGCAAAAAAAAAAAAATTTTCCGAGCAACAATAAAAAAAAAAAAATTTCCTTTTGAGGAGAAAAGTTTTCAGGAAACAACTTTAACTGTATCCTGAATACATAAAAACTCCCCAAAATACAATGCTAAATAATTACAATTCATGCAAATATTGAATTAAATATGAAAAAAATATATATACATAATTATATAGAAAATTAAATAAACATATATGCATATATGTCAAATGTTCCACTTCATATATCCCATGATTCGGATGTTTTCACTTTTACCAGAAATTCTTCCAGAAAGTATATATCCGAACCTGTAACAAAACAAAACAACGGCAGAAAACAATCCCAACAAAATATGTACATTAAAATATTTACAGACTTATTTTATATATAGATAAATATTTACAAGCTTTTATGTAATTAAACATTACATAAAATTAAATCACATATGCCGTTTTTAATCGATCGATCGATACATTATCCAATCTATTATTTATTTTAAGCTTAAAATATTTATCTCCCCTTTCAATTACTTCAAAGGGTCCCAAATAATTAGAAGCCAGTGAAGATTTAACTCTATCGTCCCTAATATATACAAATTTGGCAGACGATAGATTCGCATCTACGAAACTTTTATTTTTATAAAATTTCGTAAAAAAATATTTTGTATTTTGAATGCTATTTGATAAAGCATTCGCAAAATCATATTGACTCAATTTACTATCATTTGAGTTACAATATGATATTAATTGGTATGGTAACCTTAATGGATTACCGTATAAAATTTGTGAAGAATAAGTAATTATAGTTGAAGCGTAACTATCCTTTAAAGGAAGAGCTTCAACCCACCTTGAAAATCTACCAACGATTGATAGAATAAAGGTATAAGCCAAATTATGTCCAGATGGATTGATGAAAATCTATCATCTGGTTCGATTATGGGCTTTAACCGTGCCAAATCGTGTCCAATAAAGATGTTTTTCCAACATTTATCACATAATTCAACAACACGATTGATCATTTTGGCACAGTAAAAAAACTCTATATTAAATTTCTCTAGTCAGTGTTTGCCAGTAGCATGGCTTAATGCACCTTCTTGCGTGCATTCCATACTTCAAATGGTATGAACAAATCCTCTGATGATATTTTGAATTAAAAAATTTTCTTGATCTTTCATAATTCCCTTTCGTATTTTTATAACTATGGAAATTATGATTTTTATTGGATTTTCCAAATTTTTCTTTAATGACATTAATTTCTTGCAAAATTTGATCAAATTTCTTATCTTTATTTGTAATTTCATTTATCTGATCTTTTTTTAAAGAATCCAACACATCATCAGCTGTTCTACCCAAATCATCAATAGATAGTTTATACGATGCACACAAAAAAGGCAAAACACTTGTCGTTACATTATTTAAAAATATTTGCTTAAGAAAAGCATCTTTCAAGTTCAAGTTATTTGCCAGAAACTTTATCTTATTCATCATTTCTGATGGTCGTAAATTTTCAAAATTTTCTTTCTTAAATAAAGAATTAAATTTTTGACTATCAGTTAATGCAAACAACCTGAACAGTTCATGCTTTAATTTTTCATATTTGTTTTCATCGCCATTTAAAGTAATTATATGTTTTACTTTTTGTGACGTTTCATTGTCCAAAGCAAGTGTAATAAGAACATATTTATTTTCATCATTCGAAATATTTTTTATTTTAAATAACATCTCGCATTTCAAAAACCAAAACTCCACATCGTTTCTATCGAACGGTGGCAGTTTTTCATTTATAAAATCCGCCTGCCGTTCTGATGTGGTTTGCAATTGAACAAGTTGGTTTGTTCGTGGCATTTCTTATTTTGTTTTGAAAACAAATATTTTCAAAAGCATGCAATATATATAATAAATATAAAAAATAAGTGGTTAACGACTCACCAAAGCAAACGTCGGTTGGTCACCACTGTAACGCAAATGACTCCAATTATTTCTTCGAAAATAAAACTACAAATATCTGCTTCAAATGTCCGAAATAGACTGTTTTATTTTTATTATTTTAGTTGCTAGGAAAACTCATTCCATAGTTTTAATTTTAATTTTCATATTTTACACTGCAACCTGTATGAATTTACAAAATTAAGAAATTTGCATTTTCACGGCAATCGTGTGCCGGTACATCTTTATTAATTAGCAGCAATGATATTAAAAATAATCAACTCAACAAAATAATGTCACTTTGACCTTAATAACTAAGCAACAATGAGGAAATTTTGAGTCTTCAATAGACAATTTAATACCGTTTAATTATTTTTAATATCTTATAATTAAATATATATATATATATATATATATATATATATATATATATATATATATATATATATACACATATATATATATATATATATATACATATATATATACATATATATATATATATATACATATATATATATATACATATATATATATATACATATATATATATATATATATATATATATATATATATATATATATATATATATACCCAGTGAGCACAAAAGTCAGAAAGATGTCTTTATGAAGTCTTTTTTCTGACATCTTTCTGAGCTGTAAATATGACATCTTTAAGACATCTTTTTTAAGAAGTCAGAAATAAGAGTTCTTAAAGATATCTGAAATATGAATTCAATTTAATGATATCAAATAGACATCTTTTTTCTGACATCTTTCGGACTTCTTAAATAAGACTTCTTAAAGATGTCTTAAAGGAGTCATATTTAAGACGTCAGAAAACTTATCAGAAAGATATCTTTATGAATTCATAAAGATATTTTATGCCACGATTTAGGAGCTGTTTAAGACTTCGTAAATATGATGTCTTAAAGAATTCATATTTCTGACTTCAGAATTAGCTCAGATGTCTTAAAAAATTATTTTTATAGAAACCACTAACAAAAATAATTTAAACAATATTAGGACATCTAAATGAATTCTTAAAGAAGTCTTATTTAAGACATCAGAAATATGATGTCTTAAACAGTTCTTATTTCTGACCACTTTTTGAACTCATATTTCTGATGTCTTAAATAGTTCTTATTTCTGAATACTATATGAATTCATATTTCTGATGTCTTAAACAGTTCTAATTTCTGATTGTTTTATGGACTCATATTTTGGAGGTCTTAAAAAGATCTTATTTCTGACTACTTTATGAGTAGTGTATTTTGGACAGTTCTGAGCCCTCTGCCTTATGGAAAATTAACATTGCCTCCACCCTCCGCCTTATGGAGAAATAACATTACCTTCATCCTCGAGCTCGTTCACTTCGGTTAGCTAAATTTTGGTTGATGGGGGTATGTGGTTAGTTAAATTTTGGTAGATGGTCCGTGTCAAATTTTGGGGGTCCTGTGTAATTTTGGTGATTTTCGCGGGTGCATCTTCTCATGTGACGTTATCATTTTGATGGTGGTTGGTTCCTGATAAATTTTTGGTAATTGATGTGTGTTGTGTAAATTGCCTATATTAATAAGTAATAATATTTAAATTAAATAAAAATGTGGTCGGATGGTGTATTCGATCTCGGGTACTTTATTTTACGAAGCGGGAGTGCTAGCCACTACACTGTGGCGGACACTGGCTCTGGATGCATTAAATGTCGAATATATTCTAACAATTTGATCTGTATGTTAATTAAGTGTACAAACATGTTTCAACCAACTATTGCCTAAGGCGGTGAATGACAATGCCTACAAATGTCAATATATAAATTGTTTATTGCTATGTTATTATTGTTATTATTGTGAAAAAATGGAATTCAACAAACCACAAACAACGACCAGAAATAACATCTTTGACGCCCAACAAATTTGCGAACAAGATCCACACGTTGTCGACCAATTAATAAGCGAGTTAAATAAAACTGATATATATATATATATATATATATATATATATATATATATATATATATACATATATATATATATATATATATATATATATATATATATATGTATATATATATATAAATATATATATATATATATATATGTATATATATATATATATAAATATATATATATATATATATATATATATATATATATATATATATATATATATATATATATATATATATATATATATACCCAGTCAAATTCATCTTTATGAATTCATAAAGATATCTTTCTAAACTTGTTTTCTGATGTCCAATTCAGAAATGTGATTTCTTTATAAAAAAAAATATTTACCTACTTATTAATAAAATTAGCCTTTAACTATTTATTTGATATTATTATAATTCTAATTATAACTGACAACTCAGCCTTAATAATCATCATCGAAGTGACAAGATCCACACGTTGTCGACCAATTAATAAGCAAGTTAAATAAAACTGATATATATATATATATATATATATATATATATATATATATATATATATATATATACCCAGTCAAATTCATCTTTATGAATTCATAAAGATATCTTTCTAAACTTGTTTTCTGATGTCCAATTCAGAAATGTGATTTCTTTATAAAAAAAATATTTACCTACTTATTAATAAAATTAGCCTTTAACTATTTATTTGATATTATTATAATTCTAATTATAACTGACAACTCAGCCTTAATAATCATCATCGAAGTGACAATTTAAACATATAAAAGATAGTATAACACCCACATACGTTTATATAGATAAAAGATAGTATAACACCCATCATTTTTGGGAATGTTGCGGCGAAGGTTTTGGTGACTTCGAAGCATAAAAATATTATGTTGTTTGGATTTTGAAATCGGGTTGAATACAATAACTTCCTTATAAGGAAGTTAATAATATTGTTTGTGTTGCACAAAGTTTAATCGAGGTAAATGTTGACATGTTAATACTTACCCCATGTATTTTGTTAATACTTGCCCTGAAGGCAAATTTTTTAAAAATTTATATTTTTAAATACATTATCAATCAAAATACATTATAAGATGGAATATGCTACCGTTTGAAATAAATTCAGCTTCTTTAAGGTATACAATTATGCTTTAAATAAAAAAACCGTCGACTTAGAAATGTTCTTTTACCTAATAAAATCTACGCCTTACTCACAACTTTGTTTCGCGGCAACCGGCCGAAGGCTGTCTGGTCACAACGTGTCCGTGGTCATTCACTGATGACAACAACCAGACGTACTTAATTTATTCGTGTCTAGTTTCGCGGAAATTTGCCTATTAATACCTACCCCGTTAATACTAGCCCCTATCTCTCCTACTACAAATTTGGGCATAGCACTAGTTTTTTGGATTTTTACACTTTACCATACAAAGTTAAAATCTTGATTGAGCTTAACAAACAACGGGAGCGCTGTGAAGGAAAACAAATTATTTTTCTAGAGTTTTTTACACTGATTCGTTTAACAAAATAGTTACAAACTTCAATTGAATGTTTACGGTATATATTTACATTGTAATTTAAATTTATAACAGGTTATTATATATTCATAACATCATTATTACAGTGCTGCAGGTGGGCGCGCTGGGAACGTAAAGAAAAATTTTGACATTTTTCTATTCAATTACATAACAAAATATATAATATTCTACAAACAGTGGAAGCGCTGTGTATAACGTTTTTAACGATGTTCACAGCGCTCCCATGGTTTAAAATATTTTTCTTAAAATTTTCAATTTACAAAATTTTTGTCAATATTGTCGAAAAACACCTAATTTACACCTAATTCTCCATACTTTAAATTACCTAAATTAATTAAATTAATTCTTTTTTATCTATGGGACAGCTAGGTTTACGTAAACCTAGCCGTCCCTTTTGTTTTTCACGTTTTCTCGAAAACGGTAAGAACACCTAATTTTTTATTAACACACCTAATTTGCACCTAAAATACACCTATTTTTTATCTAGTAATTTTTTGGGATTTTGTACATTTTTTTTTTTTTTTTTTTTTTTTTGGTGGTACGGCTAGGTTTGTGGAGATAGTGTATAAGCAAGTGAAATATAATCAAGTGAAGTAGGTTGAGAAAATTAAGTAATAAGTACGGAAAGTATTTTAATACATGTCACTACATAAATATGTAATTTCATATCAAATTAGCGAAAGTAATATTAGATACATACTCTGCTTTACTTAACAATTTTCATTTTTGTACTGAATTACCGTTATTTAAATTATTTTTAAGTATAAGTTATTCAGAATAAATATAATGTACTTAATTTTTTTGTATTAAGACTTCAATTTAAAAATTATTTAAGTCAATACGATAAAAGAGTTGAATAAATTGAAGTCTTGAAAGTATAAAAATAACTATTTTATTTAATAAAATTGTGATAAAAGGTTTTCCAATAAGATAACTTCCAGAAAATTTTTGAACAATTTATTTACAAAATTGTCTTCCTGATAAGATGATACTAATTTTCATTAAAAACAAAATTTGAAAAAAAAAATGTTCATAAATACTTTTGTTATTGAACAATGTGATCTGAGTTTAATTGTGTGCAAATGGAAATCTTAAAGATGCCAAATTAAAATATTTTTCAATAAATTTAATATATTTGAGTGTTACTTGATGGTATTCGATATTTGAAATTAGAAAATAAAAACACTTTACTTTGCTAAATACCACTTTTAAAAACTCTTATGACATGTATCGGTCAATATGACCATTCTCAAACGTATAAAAATTACATTCAGATACCCGCCTATTTATTCTTAACTTATAAATTGTAGCAAAGGATGATGGAAAATTAGTGGGGATAGAAGCAGTGGGTGGAATTAAAAACAAGGAAAACAAGTTTAGGTGGGTTGGATACATGTGACATATAAACAAATAAAGTAGGAAATACAGATATTGGTATAATCATTTAAAAGTAATTCAGATTTGTTTGTAAATTTCTATGCTTTTAAAATATTTATGCTAGGTCCTTTATTAGCTTCGTGTAAAACTAACGTTTCGCTCCGGTATGTGTCCTGTGTCGAATAATGTCAAGCAGAAACGAAGTCAGATTTCTTGTTTCTGTAGCATCTGAAGTGTTCGGCTCTGCGGGTTTCAAAATTTCTGCCAGTTTGACCGATGTAATAACTATCACATTCTTGACAATTTAACTTGTAGATGCCCGATTTTTTAAGTTTGTCTATTTTTGTTCTAGAAAACCATCATATTCCGGAATTACAATACCAAACGATTCAATAAGTCCATTTCAACATAAAGTTGAAGCCTATAATTCTATGATCCATTGCGCCTTTAATTTTCCGTTATCAAAAAAAAAAAAAAAAAATAAAATAAAATAAAATAAAATAAAACAGAAATAAATAACATTAAAACAATAGTAAATAATAACGGATATAACTCAAAATTAATTGATAAATTAGTAGCTAAAAAAGAATTTAAACAAATCTTAAAAAAATTTATCCCTCCGCTAAATCAGACCCCAAATCAGATTTCAAAACTGTAACATATTTTGGTAAAATATCAGATAAAATAAATAAAATTCTAATTAAATCAAATATAACTATTGTATTTAAATCAAGCCTTAATTTAGAAATTTAATACGTAACAATGAAACAAAAATAGACAAACTTAAAAAATCGGACATCTACAAACTAAATCGTTAAGTATGTGATAGTTTTTACATCGGTCAAACTGGCAGAAATTTTCAAACCCGCAGAGCCGAACACGTCCGATGCTACAGAAACAAGAAATCTGACTCCGTTTTTGCCAGACATTTAGTCGACACAGGACACATACCGGAGCGAACGTTACAGCTTTACACAAAGCAAATAAATGACCCAGGCTAAATATTTTAGAAGCAACAGAAATTTACAAATACAATTCTGAATTACTTTTAAATGATTATACCGATATTTACAATACTTTTTTATTTTATGTTTTATAATTTTTGTATACGACTGTATTTCCTACTTTATTTGTTTATATGTCATATGTATCCAACCCACCTGAACTTGTTTTCCTTGTTTTTGACTCCACCCACTACTTCTATCCCCACTAATTTCTCATCATCCTTTGCTACAATTTATAAGTTAAGAATAAATAAGCATGTATCTTAATGTAATCTTTACACATTTGAGAATGGTCATATTGACCGAAACATGTCATAAGAGTTTTTATAAACAATAAAAGTGGTATTTTGCTAAGTAAAGTGTTTTTTTTACTGATATAAAAAATTTTTCAGTTAGATACTTTTGATTTTATTCAGAATAACAACAGTAGAAATTTTCTATTAAATGAGATAACTGTTTCTTGTTTTTAAGAGGATATGATATTGTTCTAATCAATCAAGTGATATATTCATATTTTACATCGTAGATGGCCAGAACTGATATGTCGTCTATGAACAAGAGAAGGTAGTGTTTGTGTCAGTTTTACATAGTAATTATATCCTCTTAAATATTTTGATCGATTAAGTTACTTTTTATATTCATTTTTACACGTAAGAATTTATTACTATTTTATATTTTACGTTTTTTTTTTAAAACCAATAAATTATTTTGAAAAGTGTATTAATTATGTAAATTGTAAAAAGAAATTGTAAAAAATCAAACAACAAAAACATTTTGTTACTAGCGTTTAAGCAATTAAAAATAATTTTGTGATTCATTTGTAACATAGGCATGATATGCTTCTTATATTATTGTAGATAAGGCTCTCGAAAAATTTGATTAAAAAATTTTTGTAAATATAATTTTATTTAATCGGAAATAAATTGTTTAATCTTTTCAAGTTCACTGTATTTTTATATATATATATATATATATATATATATATATATATATATATATATATATATATATATATATATATATATTTTTTTTTTTTTAATTCTTAGTTTTTAGTTTGCTGAAATTTATTTATAATTAAAAAATATTTAAAATATGGACAGTTAAAAAAATTAGTATACCTTTTTGTGAAATACTAGAAAAGATTAAAAACCAAACAACTTTCCTAAAAATGTATTATTATTATAATTTGTAAACAATAAAAATATATATTCTAATGATTTTGAATATATTTATATATATATATATATATATATATATATATATATATATATATATATATATATATATATATATATATAATTTTTTATATGTTACTTTAAATGTAATTTTTCAAAGACATTATAAAAATATTTTACATTTTCACAAATTGTAATTTTTGCGTTCCATTTTGACTTCAAATTACGGATCGTATTTACAGTTTTATTAGAGGTGATTATTAAAATTAGTAAATATGTGCGATAATATTAGGTACTTATACACAAAAAATTTTAAAAATTACACACTGTTGATATTCGTGAATTTTAATGTTGAAGTAGGTAATATAAGGTCCGGGTAAGTTCCAGTAATAATAACAATAATAATAATAATAATAATAATAATAATAATAATAATAATAATAATAATAATTTTATTGTTCTAAAACATACACAGTTTTGTACAATAGAGTTCATCCAGCATTAGATAAGTTAACAATTTGTAAACAATAAGTAATATATTAAAAAATAAGAATATTTAAAATTTTTTTGAAATACGTAATCTAATTAATCAATAATAACAACAACAACCAATATCAGTAGCATAACAACAACAAACAGTATCAAATACAAGCAATAACAATAGCTATAATTACAATAACAACATAATACAGGAAAAGTAACAATATAATAAATAATAAATAAATTACTGTATTTATCGACCAGTTTATTCCAAATAATTTTAGGAATCAGCCGAAACGTGCATCGGTATTAGGAACCTAGAAAATCAAAAATCAAGCGACCTTAACAAAATCTCTGAGTACAATTAATATATGCATAATAAAATTCACTACTCTGCCATTATAAAGGCGCGAATTTTTAGTGCTGTTGACACAAAGTTGTAGAGGCGGCGTAGATTGTTCGTTGACTGGTCTGATAGTAACCTAATTAACTGACTTCTGGCATTGTCATATAATTCATTCATATTATTTGAGTAGTTTGACAAGAAGTATTGACGTGGTGCCTCGTATATAGGACATACAAATAAGATATGCTCAAGGGTCTCTTGGACCTGTAGATTGCAAATTGTACAAAGTTCAGAAGAGCATATTCTATGTAAACAACCATTGTGTACAATTCTAGTATAGTCCTTTCCCGCTGTTCTCAGTTGCGCAAAGACTCTAATTATTTTTAGTGGTAATTTCAAATGTATGTATGGTTCTGCACTGGTGTTTAAAGTGAAGTAATTATAAATGTGGCAGAAGTTTGAGCGCTGTAACCGTAGGAGATCGTTTTTGTAAAAATAATCAGACAATGACAATAAAATTTCGTCGAGATTTTGCAGAAGAAAATTGGCATTTCTCAAAACTTCAAAGTTGTTAAAATCTATCAACGACAATACTGATTTGATTTGTCTTATCCAGTTGTATTTGCGGTCCACATCGCTCTCATTATCTAATTGAAGGAGCCGATTGTAACACATTCTCGGATACTTGTCGCTATCCATTGCTAATATTTTACGAGCCCAATTCAAGGTAGCCTGAAATATATAGATTTTGAATATTTATATATATATATATATATATAATATATATATATATATATATTATATATATATATATATATATATATATATATATATATATATATATATATATATATATATATATATATATATATATATATATATATATATATATATATATATATGTAATTTTTGCGTTCCATTTTGACTTCAAATTACGGATCGTATTTACAGTTTTATTAGAGGTGATTATTAAAATTAGTAAATATGTGCGATAATATTAGGTACTTATACACAAAAAATTTTAAAAATTACACACTTTTGATATTCGCGAATCTTAATGTTGAAGTAGGTAATATAAGGTCCGGGTAAGTTCCAGTAAGAGGTAATAAAAAAAAAAAACAGAAGTTCGGAGCTACTCACAGAGGACAGAGGTACTATTCGTATCTCTATATTATTGAAACCAGTGTAACCACAAAGGATAGAAAATATCCCACCAGTATGTTATATATGTGCACTCGGTTTAGTGTGTGTTAGTGCGAAGTATGTTGTGTGTGTGAGTGAGGTAACCTATCTTGCATACGTATATGCATAATACTACACACGTATGTATGTGGTACGTGTTAATACGACGGTGACAATATGACAACAATTTAAACACACTCATCGAGTGCTACCGAATGAATGACTACTAAGTAGCCTAATGTGCCCAGAAATGGCCATGAGTGATTACAGAAAAGTGATAGTTGTATTCCTTCTATTGTTCTGTGGGAGCTACTACTTGTTTATAATAGGCATATATGTAGTGGTAGTAAGATTTTTTACTATATTCAAAATTAGCGCCAGAATCTTTATCGTCTTGCGCAAGAATTATATTTAACACTCCTTAGTATTGAATTTTAAGACTTGACTCAATGGACCACTTCATAATTTTAACATTTGCATATGTTTGGAAACGACAAATGTAGACAGTAAAAAAAAAATTAGAGAGTTCTACAACCATCTGCAGATGTACCTTACAATGTTCCATTCCTGCCGATCCCCACTCCTGCAGATATAATTTACTATGCTCTATCCCAGCACTAAATTTTGACTTTTATTACTCAATTCAGCTAAGCAATTCTAATTGTCTGGACTAATTTTGATAGTTAGGGGTAGCTGGTCACCCACATCAGTTAACCTTCTAAATATTTCCCTTACTATATCTTTCACTGAGGACAACTTAATTATTATTTAACAATCAAACCTATTGTAACGTAAGTATGTATGTAATTATTACGTCATTTCTACAACATAGCTGTTAAGTAATCCATCAACCTGGCGCAAAATATCATATTTCATTCCGACGACACGACTGCCAATGTACTATTATTGAAATCACGTTCGGAAACACATGAAGGTTGGACTTCAAAAATAGGCTACACCCCCGACAGAAAATTCAAGACCACTTCAATTTTTTTTCTTAAATTGGTTTTATCTATGCAATGAAAACTTTAATTTAAACAAGGTTGTGTATACGGTTTGACTACACATTTGGCTTCCAATTCACGCACTTGTTTAGATTATTTAGGCATTTCTTTGACGATTACATCACATCAAAGTGTGAAAGTGAATATTCTCTATTTTTTTTTTTTAAATTGAAATATAATTTTTATAATAGATAAAAATTGTTTTCTCTTAATTGGCGTTCCTATTTTTTAGCTTCCTAACGACCACCGAAAAATTTCCGTATGATGATTAGTTACGAAGTTATGAACAGTTAAATTTTAGTGTGTGCTCTACTCTTTGAATTACAATAACTCGGTTAAAAATTGTCGTACAGGGATGAAAAAAAACGAAATTAAAGGAAAAAAAGTGATCTTTTTAAATACAATATTAAAATTAATTGAAAAAGAATTCTTCGTACTGATACTGAGCTTTAAACGTAAAAATTCCATTTTTAATTTTTATATCAAATTTTTTTTAACAATAAATCAAAAACAGTAAAACAAAAAAATTTAAAGAAAGATTCTGAAAGTAGAAATTCTAAGCTTTCATTCTGTATTAAAATCAACGCTCTCTCATTTTTTTACCAAATTTGCAGGGACTTAAACATAAAACACTATTTTTATAAAGACATGTAAAATCGCCAAAAAGTTTAGGACCATATCTAATAGTACTACATATATTTTTTGATCCTAAACTTTTTGGCGATTTTATATGTCTTTACAAACTCGCGATCTGTCTTTATATACGCAATATGTCTTTGTATACGCGATAACTCTCGAAAAAAGAAATAAATTGTTATGAAATTTGGTAGAAACGTTGGATGTCCAAAACCCTTGGATCAGTTCGTTAGCCAGACACGCAAAATATAGTTTACTTTTTTCACTTTAATTATAACTTTCTTTTATATCAAGGAGATGCGGGGTGGTTCTTGTAAGGGATTGCGACTGAATAATTAGAATGCGCAAATTTAGAGCTTTATTCTTAAAAATAATCTACTTTTTTTTTAAAACTATCTATTTTTTATTTTTTAAATATCTGATTCTTTTTTCAATGATGATTCAAATTTCATCAATTAAGAGTAGTTTGAAAACTACGGGGGTGAGCTCAAAAATTGAAATTATACTTGTTCAAAAGCTCATAAATAGCTCCTAATTCTACTGAAAAAAATGGTGTGAAATTTTTATTTTTAAGTGGTGGGGAGACTGTGCCAATCTCGACTCAGCCCCCCCCCCCCCCCCCGACTAAAAATATTAAATTCTTGCTTAGTGTGTCGAGCTCAAAATTTTTAAACCACGGAATACGAAAGCTCATAAAGAGCTCCTAATTATACGCTATTTGTTTTTTCAGTTCTAAAAGGTGGGGGGGGGCTAGGTAGAGTGGGGTGACGATTTTCTCAGAGCGACAAACTTTAATAAATAAATAATTATAATATTTTATTTACTCTATTTAAGAAAATAATTGGTCAGTTAAATAAATGTTAATTTATAATTTATTGAAGTAGTAATTTTTATTAATAAAATTTAAATCTTTTTAACATTGATTATTAAACAACCAATATATCAATAAATATATATAATAGAATTAGGGAAAATTTTGTGAAAAGCACACAGCCGAGGTTACTTAATCGATTTCGACTAGTGAGGTGTCTATCAATAGAGAATCATCCCAGGGGTGGCACAACAGAGCCTGAATTTTCAAATTCGGTTTCATTATTGAGTTACGGGCCCACAAATTTTAAATTTTTTTTTAAAGCAGTTACACGTAAAGTGAAATTGTTTATTCATTTCTCTTTTAGTACAGGTCTTACAAGGAATGTCACGGGGTGTACCCCCCCTCTCCGATTTTGTTTATTCTTTGATATATTGTAGAGCATAAAAAAAAATAAGAAACACGTATTTTTTTAGCGGCTGTAAAACGGTTTAAATCGGTAAAATTACCCTTCAAAAATTGGGGTAAAAATTTAATTTGTCAAATATCCCGAAAACGGTAAGAGATAGAGCAAAACTTTAAATTCACGATATTACTCTTTTTTAAAGAGCTATCTATTGATAAACAACTTATTTAAATTACATCAACAGGGGTGGTTTGGAGGTTAAAATTTAGGGGTTAACTTTGCGAAAAGAGGGTAAAATATATATATATATATATATATATATATATATATTTAAATGTTGTTTAGAAATTTTAAATCTGCATGAAAAAATCTAACTGACCTGTTTTTGCTCCATTTCATAATATTAAGTTTAGGGAGCTTAGAACAATTATAACAACACAAAAATGATATTTTCGAATTCAAAATCCAGTTTAATCAACATTGGAGAAGGGGGCCGATGAGTCACCCTCCTAAATTACATTACGTTTTCATACACTCATTAAAATTATTAACATATTGGCGGAGGTAATAATGTCAAAATAAGTGCTTCGGAAGTTACACTATCGTATGTATTATCCATCTTGAAAATATCATTATTTTGGATATCGATAATTTTCGATAACGAGAACTATATTTTGATAGTCAGAATACGTTTGAAATGCCCATAACTTGTTACCCTTAAGTACTATATACACATTAATACTAAAAATGAATGTATGTAATTTAGGAGAGTGACGCACCCCCCCCCCTCTCCAATGTTGATTAAACTGAATTTTGAATTCGAGAATATTCTTTTTAGATTGTTATAATTTTTTTAAGCTATTTTCCATGAAGAAGTCCCTGAATTACTCAAATAGTATAATAATGTCAACGCAGTCATCCTCAAGTTACTTACCCCTAAACTAAATAATATGAAATTGAGTAAAAACAGGTCAATTAGGCTTTTTCATGTAGATTTGAAATCTGTAAACAAAATTTTAATATATTGTATTTTTTACCCTCTTTTCGCAAAGTTAACCCCTAAATTTTAACTCCCAACCGTCCCGGTTGACGTAATTTAAACAAGTTGCATATCAGTAGATAGCTCTTTAAAAAAGAGCAATATCTCCAATTTAAGCTTTTACTCTATCTCTTACCGTGTTCAAGATATATGACAAATTAAATTTTTACCCCTGATATTACCCCTTCAAACCGTTTTACAGCCGCTAAAAAAAATACGTGTCTCTTATTTTTCGATGTTCTACAACATATAAAAAAATAAACAAAATCGGAGAGGTACACCCACCGTGACATTCCTTGTTAGATGAGATCCGCCAGTGCCGAATATTTGGAAATTTGCTATGTTATGCAGATGCTGCGACAGGCGTATTTGTAATATTACTCTGGTCTTTATTTAGTAATAACATAAATAACTCCAAAACGTTTTTAACGTTAACTATCGGGCTTATGGAGCTGTTTTGCTTTTTTAATCTTTCTGCTTTATCATAATCAAAATTTGTGAAATTGTCTAGTTTTCATTTTTCTTTTTGAAATGTATTTCAGGGTAATACATTTTCCAAATTTATAAAATCTGATTTTATGAAGCAATTACATACTTTCATTTAAATATTTTTATACTGATGAGTCAACAATTGTTATTGAATAATTAGAGATTATATAAAAAAAAAAAAAAAAAATTGTTTGGGATTAAACACACGTGGTGACGCCAGGAACGGAAACACCTGTCTGTCTGATGAGCTACCAACATATCATGTAACTAATTAATAAATAAGCCTCCTCTATATTCTTTATTATATATGTTAACGCAACTCATAATCATATTCATAACCCTTCGATCGTAATGACTTTCCTAATAATCTCTAGTTTTATTATAGTTTTGTAGTCTTATAATTATTTTTTTCTACTTCAAATTTTTATTACATTTCCGTATACCAAAGTACTAATTTAATTATGCTTTTATGGATTGATTAAATATTCTAGACAATTTTACTTTGAAAGCTTTTTTCTACTTCAGGTTTATTTCTTCAGATTTTTTTTAAAATTTTCATACTGTAAAAGCTTAAGTTTGAAATGCGGTAATAAATATACGTAAAGTCAATTCAAAGTCAATTTTCAAAAGAAAGGCATCGTTTTCCAAAGAAAATCAATGATTGTTATAGTATCAAAATTTTATTTAATTTAAATATAATAAGATTCATTTGAAATTGAATGTAATCGACTGGCAGCACATTCATTACATGCGATCAGATTTGGTGATTTTGGATGTATAGTTCGAGCTAACTTATAATCAGTCGATCTTTTTGGTTCACTACTATGGAGTATTACTGTACTTGAACCTTCTGAATCTTCTAGAAAGGTAGATAATTGTGAGAAGGAATTACGATTGGAATTAGATAGATGATGTTTTTTTTTAAACAAGTAATGCTCGTTTACTTTTTCCAAAATGTTTTGGGCCAATCCGTAATCGAGAAGTTGCTTCAGAATGTGTTTAATAGATTGTTTTCCATTTCCTATAGAGAATTAAAAGATTAAAATAAATTGTAATTAACATTTATTTAAACGGAAGCGTATAGGGCTAATCGAAAAACAATTGTAAAATACTGTAAAAATAAAATTGAATACCTGAGTACCTTTATTCATTTCAATTAACTGAGTACGTTTATTAACCCTAGAATCATACATTGGTCTACGAGAAACGATAATCATACATCTGCGTCAATTTGACGAATGGACTTTTTACGGAGAGTTTTAGAGTTTATTTGCAAAAAACATTTTTTTTTTTTACATAACAATACTACAAAAGCGAACAAAATATTATATTTAAAAAAACTGCATTTGGAAAAGTTTCTTAATATAAATATTTATTAATTTTTTTAATCTTTTTATGAAAGCATATTTTCAATATAAAAATTAAAAAACGCCGTGAGCAGCGGGGCCCCATCACGGAAGTCGAATTTTTCGCTACATCTTCGGTATTGAATGTCTACTAGCGAAATGTGATTGAAAGTCTACAAGCGATTTGTCATTTTGATGGTTTCAAAATTGATGATGAGTGTTCGGCTGTTCGGGGCTTTAGAAAAAGGTTTTAAGTTTTTAAGGGCTGAATCTCAGTAAATTTCAATTTTGTGCCGATAGCAGTTAGCAGGAAAAAAGCCAACACAATTCGTACGAGGGCATTCCTACCCATGCTTGTCCGTCAATTGCCTTTGTGTTTTATTTTTAAATATTAAAAAGGACCTTAAATAGTAAACTGGAAGGCCTTTATGAAGATATTTTTTCTTTCCAAAAAAATCCAAAATTTCTATTTTATAAATAAAAAACGCCGTAAGCAGCGGAGCCCCATCAGGGAAGTCGAATTTTTCCTTTCATCTTTGGTATTGAGTGTCTACAAGCGAAATGTAATTGAAAGTCCACAAGCGATTTGTCATTTTGGTGGTTCCAAAACTGATGATGAGTGTCCGGTTGATCGGGGCTTTAAAAAAAGGTTTTAAGTTTTTAAGGGCTGAATCTCAGTAAATTTCAATTTTGTGCCGATAGCAGTTAACAGGGAAAAAGCCAACACAATTCATACGAGGGCATTCCTACCCACGCTCATCCGCCAATTGCCTTTGTGTTTTATTTTCAAATATTAAAAAATGAACTTAAAATGTTGAAAATGTTATTAAAGTCACTAATTTTGATATAATTTTGATATAATTTTAATAAATTAAAAATCCAAAATTCCTAATTTATAAATAAACAGTGACTTTAATAACATTTTTAAATTACTTAATATGTATGTATTTCATTTGTCATAAAAGTAAGTTCACTTTTTTTTAAATTTTTTAAAATTACTATTCGCCTACTTGTATTTAGAATAAAAGTAATGCATTTAAAACACATTTAACAACAGCATTCAATTCCGATGTAAAAATGGAAGAAGTGGGGGGAAAATTAATGTGGACTCTCTAAAAGGTACTAGCTGGATACTAACTGAATACACGTACAAAATTTCAGCCCTCTAGGTTTCCTTAGAGAGTCTCTAGACGTGTTAGAAAACAAGCAAAAAAATTAAGGAAATATTGGCGTAAAAATCGTGGGGGTAAGGGTTAAAAGTTGAAACCCCCAAAAAACAGTGTCTGGCTATTAGCTTAACCTGTACACAAAATTTCAGCCCTCTAGGTTTATTTGGGGAGATTTTGACCCGAACGAAACTGTTAAAAAACAAGAAAAATCATGTTCTTTTGGGTATAAAAATGGTGGCGGTAGGGTTTGAAAGTCGAGACTACCAAAAGGCACCCCCTTGATACTAACTCAATCCGAATACAAAATTTCAGCCCTCTAGGTTTATTTGGGTGACCTGTGCGAGTGGTACAAACTTCGAAAACGTCGAAAATGCATGAAATTGTAGCTTAAAAATGAGGGGGGTGGGGGTAAATTATTAAAACCTCCAAAAAGCACAACCTAGGTACGAACTTTATCAACACACCAAATTTCAACCCTCTACGTTAATTCTGGGGGGCTGGGGGCCTGTTAGATCCAGCGAAAATCGTTTTTCCCCCCTCTACTCCCACCAAATCATCCTAGGAAGCTGAATTTTGGATATGTTGTAGATAATTGACCGAAACATTATTTCCAACCGGTTTGGAAAAGTTTTATTGCTTTGTCGCCCCCCACCACCCCCTTAAAAGTTGGGTCGGATCAAAAATTTTCCCAAAATTTGACCCCACTTTGATAGTATGAGGTGCCTCGAAAATGAGCCCCATTTACCAAATTTCATCTCTTAACTTCCATAGGGGGGCCCTACACAAATTAAAAGGTGACGGAAATATATATATATATATATATATATATATATATATATATATATATATAAACATACATATATATATATATACATATATATATATATATATATATATATATATATATATATATATATATATATATATATATATACATATATATATATATATATATATATATATATATATATATATATATATATATATATATATATATATATATATATGTCTATACCAGACATTTTTTTCTACAGAATCGTGTTCTACCGGTCCGAAAACGGATAGCGCCCCGACTCTCGCCTCTCGTCGTTCTTATCGTATAGGCTCTATAAGTTTAATTTTTTCAAGGAAAAATTCGACTAAAAATAGATAAATACATCAATTGTATCCTAAGATATGTCTTTCAAATAATTAATTTATGAACTATTATGAGTCGGTGGACATGTGTGACTTTACAGAATGTGAAATTTCTCGGTCACAAATATTCCCGTAGATATGTAGTCATTGGGAGCATTCGTAACGCAACTAGCCAAAGTATCTTGCTCTTACTTTTAAGAACATTACACTTGTTTTGAAGTGCTTTTGCCTTACTTTCGAGATATTTGTATATTCCTATCTCACTTTCCATGTTCTTGAGAGAAGGGTGAAGGTATATATACGATGTATACCGAACGCTATTACGATACGATGATTCTAGCATACATAGTTTATAATCAGTAATAGCGTTCGGTATACATCGTATATATACCTTCACCCTTCTCTCAAGAACATGGAAAGTGAGACAGGAATATACAAATATCTCGAAAGTAAGGCAAAAGCACTTCAAAACAAGTGTAATGTTCTTAAAAGTAAGAGCAAGACACTTTGGCTAGTTGCGTTACGAATGCTCCCATTTTCTCATTAGGCACATTTGTAAATTTTCTAAAATTTGTTAGTTTCAAAATACAGATATGTCACTATGCAAAAGCAGTGATCATAAACAGGTGTCGTATAGTACGGAAGTTCCCCAGTAATACGAATCCGACTACGATATATGAAAGCGCAAGATCTGCTTCTACTCCATCTGAGCCCTCTACAGTGAGCGAACAACACACTGACACTAATCTTATAGACACACAACACACATACATAAACACACAATACACTAACACTGAAACACAAAACTTAACACACATACAGTTCTAGATTCGTCCGATGGAGAGGGAGGATCGACCATTTGCGTCACTGTTACAGTTATCGCTTTGGTGCACAATCCTCCCCAACCCAATAACGCCAATAACACACAAGGTCCGTCAACCTCTGTACCATCTAAACGCGCAATTCCAAGAACACCCGATCTTAATGAGCAATTTGATGAACCAGAACACATTTACACCAAGAAACGTAAAATAGAATGACACATCCACACACATACACGAACACACACACAAACACAAACAGTCCTTTCCCTTCCCTTTGGCCCTACTCTTACCTATCCTCTGAGGACACGAAAACGAACTAGGCAATCACAGCCGTCTGTCATTGAGCCAACATCTACGCTCCCACGAAAGTCTCGTCGTACGATCCAGTGTAGACCAAAATAGACGCATAACACCTCGTTTCAAGCAGAAATAACAACAATATAAGGAGTGATGTGACGAACCCGTCCGTGAATGTACTACGGTGCTTTTACGTGTTGGTTTGGCACATTATCCACAGAGCCTAATACCTTGCATAATGCCGGTATAGGTGAAAGTTACCCAGTACCGTCTTACTGAGTAGTGAGCGCCAGGTTGGCGTAAAGTCTATAATAATAAAACTTAAATTTAGTAATAATACGTACTGTTTAATGTATTTTTTTGCTTAAAAATTTTTCTTTGACATTTAGAACGCATAATTTGGAAATTAAAAGAAATTAAAGATATTTCACCCATTAAAGATTTATTTTTTCATTATTAAATTTTTTTATAAATTTTAGTTTCTATAGTTTCTCTAATTTTATTTCGGCTGTCAATATTTTTGAATAAATTCATTTTTGTAAAAGAAAAGAAACCGAGTTTTAAAAGCTGTGATTCCAAATTGATTGTGTTTTAAAACTGTAAAAGTATATTTTCTGTATACCTATTTAAAGTAAGTGAACCAATACAAAGTGTTCACATACAAGTGCGTTCATTTCAAGATTACACATTGCATAATAGACTGAGAGATACTGAATCCTCCGGGTAACGGTCTTTCCGTAAGGCTAAAATTTTTTTTAGAGGTAAGTCGTAACATGCTAAGTGCGATAACCACCGCCTGGCAGGCATCAGCCCAGCACGTCATCAGTCTTTGTATGTTTTAAAGTGTAAATAAGATTAAAAAAAAAAAATTTTTCGCTGTAAGCTTGAAACTTTATTACAATTTAATTCATTCATAGTAAAGTAGGAAAAAAAATTGACAGGCAATTTCGGTGAGCACAAGTACCCGACAGGTGAATCGAAAGTTGTGCAGTACATGAGTTAAAATAAACTCCGTTTTGTAAAGTTAAAATTTATATATATAGTCCAATCAATCTATGAAAGCACAATGTTAATTCCGTAAAGTTGAAATTCATATACATGTCTGAGTAAGCGATTTAGAAAAAGTGGGTACAATGGCAAGCAGTTCTGGCTAGCATAAGTCGTTGACAGGCATCATGACCAGCGCACAGTGTTTTGTCTAATGCGTGCTAGCTGGACAAAATTATTTTTTAATGGATATAGCTTTCAAAGCCCCGTGTTGAATACTAATATAAATGTTTTTATTGTATATTTTTTTAAAGTACTTGGAATCCAAGAAAGGGAGTACCTTAAGAAATAAAACACATTAATTAGAAAAATATTAATGCTTATTGCAACAAATGCATAGAAATATCCATAAAAACAATTATATTATGGCACTTATTATTTTATAACTAAATATAAATAGTAACTTATTAAAACGCAAAAAAAATAACAATTGGGCAAATTGGGGCAAAAAATTTGAAAAATCTATTCAATTTAATCTAGAAGCTTGTGTTTATTGTCTGAAAAAATTACAGGCCGGGGATAAGAGGGGATTTTTACTTATGGTCTTTTGAATTTAAAATTTGTTTAAAAAATTCAATTTTCGGACTTAGGAAGCCCTTATTTTAATCAAAGTATGAATATTATTTTATTATTTTACTGAATAAAAAAAGTACTTATCCCTAGTAGTAGAATCCATTATAAAAAATCACCAAAACTAGTAAAAGAACCTCGAAAGATGCAATCATGTCAGTAGCAAAAATGCGAATGATTTTATGCATTTTACCCAATTGTCTTGTATATTTACTCTCATTACCGATGTTTCGTACGACTGATACCAAAACAATACCTGTCGATGTGATTACCAACTAATGGCTTATCTACCCTCATTAATGGTTTCAAGAAATTTTAATTTTGTTTTTGTCCAGCTAGTTTGTACTAAACGAAACACTGTGCAGCGCTGTGATGTCTAACTTCCAAGGAATCATATCAAACTGTCTCTCTCAAAAATTTCTAAAACTTTGCTGAATTGTAGATCTTATAGTCCAAGAGCCAGTGGTCGATTACCTGTATGTATTTGACCAGACCTAGATTTTTGTGCAGTGAATTCCCTATACCTACCATACATGAAATGGGGACTCACTAAGCCCAACGCGGTGATAACAGCTGGAGCTCAGGTAGGCCAGGTATCAAAAATAGACGAAATTCAAATGTATTTGACCACGTCTGCCATTTGAAAATTTAAAAATACATTGTTACTATTATCGGAAAATGACAATGGTAGACCATTATCGCGCGATTAACATCGTGGCAGACGATTTTTAATGTGCCAAAAAATATGCAATTTTTAAATTAATTGATCACGTCTGTCGTTGATATATTTTGTTTATTATAAGTAGTGGAAACTTATATTTTTCACGGCAGACGATTTTAATGTGAACAAATATCAGTAGACAATAAAATATTAGAGCTATTACCCGAGCAGATTTATGTACAGGTTGCATGCTGTCTCACATTTATTTTACCTGCTTGTAATTGAATTTGTTGTTATGTTTATAAATATTGATATTATTATAGAAATTAACATATTTAGGATAGAATTACCACGTGTGGTCACTAAAACTTTTTTGGCAATTTAATGTCCAAATTACTGTATAAATAAATTATAAACGTAATGACATCATAAATTCTGTTCGTGTAAATGTCAAAGTTAAAAAATTTGATAAAACTAATCTAATGCATCAATTAAAAATATAAATGAAGAAAAAAATTTTTTTACCCAAGTATATTTTTTGAATTTTTCTTAAATTTGGCAATTAGTGGGTAAAAATATGCATATGTATTTGAGGCTCCTTCAACGGACAGCGTTTTAGACGGCTAACATTTCTATTACATCCAAGAAAAGAACCTTACCTTAGTATCATTCTCTGTAATACAAATATGGTAGTAATTCAGATTTTGGAGTATAGATGTCGGGCTCTATTTCAAGTTTTTAACATATTTGCATAATAAAATCAAATTACTTTAAGATTAGTATTTAAAGTAACTTAATTTAAAAATAATTTGAAGTTATTCATTAATTTACTGAAAAATATATTTATTTATAGAACGGCAGGTAGCAAGTAAAATAAATGTATATATCCAATACAAATCGAAGTAACATTGGCCTTTCTTAATAGTAGCAAAGTGGGGTTAACTGGGAACGAAAATATTATTAAGAAATGTACTCAAATAGTGTAAAAGTATTTGAAATTCGATAGTATTTTTTTTATTACAAAACAAATTAAAAAGGAGAAGTTTTTTCACAAAAAACTTTTCATTTCCTTTAAAAATATTTCCTACAAAAATATGTTTAGATGCCTCTGTATCTGTCAAACAGTGATATTTCAGAAAAATAATTTTTTTATTTTTCAATGAATTAAAACTGAAATTTTATTTCCTTACTGTACTCTAATCTATTTAAAAATTTTAATTTCCGATGGAATACGTAATAATCGTTTAATTTTTCGTTACTACATTGCTAAAAATGGCAGCCATATTGAGTTAATATCTTTTTAAATTACGTAAAATCCTAATCGTTTGCAAGTACTTGAGTACGAAATTTAAAAGTGCCATTTTTAAAACGTAATTACTCAAAAATATGAGATAAAACAATAAAAATTTGAGTGTTACTGGTAGTTTTGAATTATAAACAAATTTTTGAAAAACTTTGAAACATACGTTTCCATTTAAAAAACTATAAATTTGTATCATAACTCGCTCATCATAAAGCTCCTGATTATAGCAATCTGTTGCCCCCGTCGATATCTACTCTTAGTTGAACAATTTTTCGATTAAATCACCGGTTTGGCGGTTTGGAGTAATTGACTTCCCTATTTTTTCTTATCAAATCGTCATTAAGATAAATGTTTTGCCCTTTTAGTCTTGATTTAGCTGACATAATTTCAACTTTTTTGCGAAACGAAACTAGAGATAATAAGACTGGTCTATTTTTAATTACATTTTGTTCCCATCACGATAAATATTATTAATATCTCTTAAACACAAATCAATAGACAATTTTTCACTAATCAAATTTAGTTCTTTGTTTTCGAGTTCTTCATATGTCTCTCCTCCATTTTCTTCGATTCCACATATGACAATATTATTCTTCTTAAGCTGACGTTCTTGATTATCTAATCTTTTATTTTGTTGCGCTACTATCTCTTCGAGTTGCTGTTGTTTTTGTATTAAACATCCAATTGCATTTTCAAATCCATTAAGCTTTGTTTTAATGTCTTGACATACATTATTAATCGTTGTAACTTCTTGTTTTAAATTATTAAACTCCTTCATTATTGCGATTTTTGTGTCATTAAAAGCTGCAAGTAATTGTTGTTCGGACATATTAAATAACTTGTAATAAAACAATACAATAAATAAATAAAAATGACAATTTTTGTTGACTGGTACTGGACCCTGATTTGAACCAAATACTCTGAGTAGACCATATATCGCGCGTTTTCTGTCTCAACCTCGTATATCAAAAACTACATGTTTTAGGACATACAAAAATCATATTAAATACTGTATTTATACATATACTTATCTATATATATTTATATATATAGGTAGCCAACATCAATGGGTGTAATTAGCATAAATCTTAAGTTCATAGTGATGAAGATACATATTTAAATACGTTTTGTTTCTGTGTCCAAAAATTGGGATTTTTCAGATACGAGGTTGAGACAGAAAACGCGCGATATGTAGTATAATAGGTATATGGCCAATCCCTAGAAGAGGCAGTGGTTCCGATGAAGTGAGATGGATAGACATCGGGTAGAGGTACTTGAGTTGTTTTGCGCAGGTACTTCAATTAGTGACTTCCTCGTGGCTTCAATAGATAAATTTTGCGCGTATTTTAAACTGATATAAGTTTAAAAAATTTGATGTGCAAAATTTTTTTTGTTTGATAAAATTTAAAAGTGTAAAAAACTGTATGTCAAACGTTGTAAATAAATATAAAAGTATTTTTTATATACTTGAAAATTATTTTTATTTAATTTGTTCAAAATTTTTTTATTTTCTTTTTTACCTAAATATAATTTCTTCATTTTATTAATGTTTACTGTTTATATTTTTGAAAATATACGTATTACCATTTTTTTTTTATTTATCATAGTTTCCCATTATTTATTTATTTTTTTGAGTCGACTTATTATCATTAAAAAGACATGAGTAAAAGCTACAAACAACTAAATTACTAAAAAACGCCGTGAGCAGCGGAGCCTCATCACGGAAGTCGAATTTTTCCTTTTATCTTCGGTATTGAGTGTCTACAAGCGAAATGTAATTGAAAGTCCACAAGCGATTTGTCATTTTGGTGGTTTCAAAACTGATGATGAGTGTCCGGTTGATCGGGGCTTTAAAAAAAGGTTTTAAGTTTTTAAGGGCTGAATCTCAGTAAATTTCAATTTTGTGCCGATAGCAGTTAACAGGGAAAAGGCCAACACAATTCGTACGAGGGCATTGCTACCCATGCTTATCCGCCAATTGCCTTTGTATTTTATTTTTAAATATTAAAAATGGAACTTAAATAGTAAACTGGAAGGATTTTATGAAAATATTTTTTCTTTTCAAAAAAATCCAAGATTTCTATTTTATAAATAATAAAAATCCAAAATTCCTAATTAGTGTAGTGCAATTAGTCATTATTAAGGAAAAATGACGGAATCCATTTATAATGAATGGATTTCAATATTTTTTTTTTTTGGGTGGTTTTCTAATGGCATAAAGTAAAAAGTTTACCCATTTAAAATTACCGCAATTTTGTAAATTCGTAAATTTTCGAAAAAAAAAAAATAGAGATATCAATAAAAAATGCAATTATCGAAATTTTTGAATATTTTTTTTACGAAAATAATGATTGTTATATTTCGTTAAAAGGGAAGTTATCTATACATACTCGTATAATAAAACTGTAACGAGACCGTTTCTCTATATGGAATATTTTTTGAAAATTGTACTGGTACTGTAAATAGTAATCGATGTAGATATCAAAACATCGATTTTCAAAATTTTTGTCTGTCTGCCTGTCTGTCTTCCTGTCTGTCTGTCTGTTTGTCTGTCGGTCAGTCTGTCTGTTTACGCATCACGCAGAAATTACTGAACGGATTTTGATGAAATTTGGTATGATGATAACTTATTACCTGGGTCAACATCTAAGATACTTTTTACTCCGGGAAAATGTCTCATTCCCACGGGAAAATAGGAAAATCATTTTCAACATGTGCACACACTACGGAAAATTACTGAACCGATTTTGATGAAATTTGGCTTGGTGATAACTTATTACTTGGGTCAACATTTAAGATACTTCTTACTCCGGAAAAATATCTTATTCCCACGGGAAAATAGAAAAACCATTTTGAGCATCTGCACACATTACCTACGACGCAAAAAGTAGTGAAAGAATTTTTATGAAATTTGGTGTGGTGATAACTTATTACCTGGGTCAACATCTAAGATACTTTTTAGTCCGGGAAAATGTCTCATTCCCACGGGAAAATAAAAAAATACATTTTGAGCATGTGCATGCATTACGCAAAAATTATTGTTCTATACAAGTTCTGTATAATTATTACATTTATATACTGAGTTGGTAACAATGTGTCGCGCGAACGACGTCGCGGATACAGTTAGTTTAAACTAATTTTCTTCGACGTTGCCACTTTCGATGTCATCCATTAATATTATTGGTGTAGCATTCAAGCAGCTAACTCCTTTACATTGTAAACACGCTACTGAACAATGTAAACCACTCGTTCTACATCCACAAGCAGAGCTACAACCAGTTTTACAAGAACAAAAAATAATTTTTAATAAATTTTCAGATGCCGGTGGTTGGTTCATTGTGACTGGTACTAAAAAATTATCTTTTTTTGCCATCCCCATTCTTCTGGCAACTTTTCATGTCCCATCCACAACTGTACTTGCAAATATACTCTTTTTATATGTTCTAAGCTAGCATCGTGGGTAGGTATCAATGAAGCCAAATTGACACAAGTATTTTTACTAGTAGCTTTAAGAAAGGATCGGTATCGATAATTATTTATGTTACATTCATTTTTAGGAGCACCATATGCTAAAATGCATAAAATACCCGATTGCAAAATATCGGAGACGATAGCATTTTCATTAGTGAAGATATTGGCAGCATCTTATAAATCTATTCGACTTTCAAATAATTTAGCGAATTTAATTTTACCCTTTTTGTAAAAAGCTGATGTTGTATCACATCCAGTTAAAGCATGTAAAAATAGAATATGTTTCTTACACATTGGTAATGCCTGTTCAATACTTTTATTGGAGTAAATTTTTGCGGGTACTTTTCCTTTTGCTGGTTTCAGAAAATATATTTCTCTATGGGTAGGTGTTAAAGCTGTTAATAAAACCAACACATCAATATCTTCAGCAACAACAATATTTTCTGAATCGATATTAATTTCCGTTTGTATAATTAATGTATCTGCATCACCTTCTGCTTGACACGAGAAAATATTATTATCAGCTAATTTCTTCCTCAGCATTTCGATGAATCTCGTTTTGTTATTGCTGTTTGCAAGAAACTTTTCTTGGCGAATTTTCAAAGAAAAATATTAAAAATTTAAACATGTTTAGTTATCATATGGACTACTTTTAAAATAGCCCAAATTGTAGAAAATCGCGCAAGACATGTTTGAAATCCGCCCAAATTGCGGAAATACGCCCAATCTGGCAACCCTGACTGTATTCCTAGTAGAGTATCAGCTGTCCCTCAAACTCTTCGCTATCACTATTAGAGATGGGCGACGGGAAAATTCCCATTGGGAATTTTCCCGGAAAAATTCCCATTTGGGTATTTTCCCGGGAAAATTCCCGAAACCTGGGTAAAAACGATTACTTAGCTGTACTTCTTTGCAAATGTGTTTTTAATTAGATCTCTGTATTTTTGTTAATTGTGCGTGGAGGTTTAAATAATATAATGTTGATGTAAGACCATTTATTTCAAATGATAAAAGTACAAAATACACAAATTAACATTAAAAATAAACAACTATCAATACAAAATCAAATTTTTTGTCATTATTATGTTGTAAATGATATTAATCAGTCTTATGCAAATTATTAAATAATATTACAAATGTTATCAAATCATTAAGAAATGAAGAAACTAAAAATCAATAATTTTAAAACAAAGTTATTTAAATTGTTATTATGACTCAATGTTTTCAAATTTCAGAGAAATATCTGGTCCTGTGAAGTTGGCACACCGAATGTGAGAACTTTAAATTTTTTTTAGAGTTCTGGCATCCTTAAGAATAGTTCTAGAGTTCCCTATACATATTTTAAATAGTTCTGATGATTTAGTACCAAAAAATCAACTTTAAAAATTAGGTGTGCCAACTTCACGCAGCGCACCGAGTCGTAAAAATTAATTATTTTTTTAGAGTTCTGGCATCCTTATAAATAGTTCTAGAGTTCCCTATACATATTTCAAATAGTTCCGATGATTTAGTACCAAAAAATCAACTTTAAAATTAGGTGTGCCAACTTCACGCAGCGCACCGAATCGTAAAAATCAATTATTTTTTTAGAGTTCTGACATCCTTATAAATAGTTCTAGAGTTCCTTATACATATTTTAAATAGTTCCGATGATTAAGTACCAAAAAATTAATTTCAAAAATTAGATGTGCCAACTTCACGCAGTGCACCGAATCGTAAAAATCAATTTTTATTTTGGAGTTCTAGCATCCTTATGAATAGTTCTAGAGTTCCCTATACATATTTTAAATAGTTCCGATGATTAATGCCGGAAAAATCGCATTTTTTAATTAAAGTTACTATATTTTTACTTTTCAGTAGTTACCAAATTTAATTAAACGCCTCAAGCTTTTATAAATTATGTTGCATATTGCTTCAAACTTTACTCAAAAGTTATTTTATTTTTTTTATTTTTAGCCCATTTTTAAATAAAAACTTTTTCTTAAAAAACATTTTTTTGCTTTATTTTATTTTCTACTTTTTAGTCTGATTACAATTAATTTAAAAAAAAAATTAAAGGAGTAATTTTTTTACATATATTTTAATCGGTTAATTTACCCTAATCAGACATAACTACGGAAAAAAAAAATTGCAATGTAAAATCAATGGACAATATTTGATAATTCGAAATGTCAAAAAGTTGCATAGGACTAAAAATCAACAATTTTGGCTTGGGACGAATTAGGGAAAAACTAATTATACAATATTGCATTGTCATCAAGGTTAAATACGTATGCAAAATTTGAAACCTCTAGCTCAATTAGAACCTGTCTAAATTTTGATTCCTAGATTTGATCTAAACCAACATACTAACATAGCAAATTAAATAAAAGCTTTTAATAATAAATAATATTCCATATTTTTACCACCCAATTAGTATTACGTCAAATTTTAATCCCACACTCTTCCCCAATGCAGTCACATTCTGCCGTTTTTTTTCATCTTCAACTTGATTTTCGTAATTTTTTTTTTCTTTTTTGTTAGGGATTTCTAAAAATTGTTTGTGAAAATTAAATTTTAAAAATTTTTTCTACCTTCATATTAATAAAGTCATTTTACTTTGTTTGAAAATGGGCTTTTAAGCTTGAAACAATTGTCACAATTAAAAAATAAACGTGATTTTTTTACTAAGTAAAATATTTACTTTATTGAAAATATTTAAAGTTCAAATTACTTTGTCTATTTCACGAAATTAAAATCATTTTTACTGAACGCGTCTCAGCCCTTTCGGCCATCCTCAGAGTAGAATGACAAAATAAATGATGAGAATTTATGGGTAAGAAACATATATAGGAGGGGTGTAATATTATTGAATTGGGTTGAATTTCTATTGGGAAAAATTTTTATTGGGAAGCCATTTTTATTCAGATATTTTTTTTCGAAAATAAAATTTGATGCCTGTTTTAGGTACTTTGTAGTCAGTTTTAGAAAAAGATTTCCGTTTAGAATAATTTTTTACTTTTGAGTATAAGAAATTCAAAAAATCCAAAATCATTCAAATCCATTCATTATAACTGTATTCCGAGGTATAAACCTAATTGCATTGGACTAAATTTATAAATAAACAGTGACTTTAATAACATTTTTAAATTACTTAATATGTATGTATTTCATTTGTTATAAAAGCAAATTGACCATTTTTAAATTTTTTAAAATTACAATTCGCCTACTTGTATTTAGAATAAAAATAATGCATTTAAAACATATTTAACAATAGCATTCAATTCCGATATAAAAATGGGAAAAGTAATGTGGACTCCCTAAAAGGAACTAGCTGGATACTAACTGAATACACGTACAAAATTTCAGCCCTCTAGGTTTCCTTAGAGAGTCTCTAGACGTGTTAGAAAACAAGCAAAAAAATTAAGGAAATATTGGCGTAAAAATCGTGGGGGTAAGGGTTAAAAGTTGAAACCTCCAAAAAACAGTGTCTGGCTATTAGCTTAACCTGTACACAAAATTTCAGCCCTCTAGGTTTTTTTGGGGAGATTTTGACCCGAACGAAACTGTTAAAAAACAAGAAAAATCATGTTCTTTTGGGTATAGAAATGGTGGGGGTAGGGGTTAAAAGTCGAGACCTCCAAAAGGCATGCCCTTGATACTAACTCAATCCGAATACAAAATTTCAGCCCTCTAGGTTTATTTGGGTGACCTGTGCGAGTGGTACAAACTTCGAAAACGTCGAAAAAGCATGAAATTGTAGCTTAAAAATGAGGGAGGTGGGGGTAAAATATTAAAACCTTCAAATAGTACAACCTAGGTATGAACTCTCTCAACACACCAAATTCCAACCCTCTACGTTAATTCTGGGGGGCTGGGGGCGTGTTAGATCCAGCGAAAATCGTTTCTTTCCTCTCTACTCCCACCAAATCATCCTAGGAAGCTGAATTTTGGATATGTTGTAGATAATTGACCGAAACATTATTTCCAACCGGTTTGGAAAAGTTTTATTGCTTTTTCGCCCCCCACCACCACCCCCTTAAAGGTTTGGTCGGATCCAAAATTTGACCCCACTTTGATAGTATTGTTGTGCATCGGAATGAGCCCCATTTACTAATTTTGAGCTCTTAACTTCCATAGGGGGCCCTACACATATTAAAAGGTAGCGGGAATATATATATATATATATATATATATATATATATATATGTATATATATATGTATATATATATATATATATATATATATATATATATATATATATATATATATATATATATATATATATATATATATATCAGACATTTTTTTTTCTACATATTCGTTTTCTACAGGTTCGAAAACGGATAGCGCCCCTACTCTCGCTTCTCGCCGTTCTTATCGTATAGACTGTATAAGTCTAATTTTTTCAAGGAAAAATTCGACTAAAAATCACACCGAAACAACAATTTATATAAATATCATGGTGCCCACAGATTTTTCAAGATCAAATTCCTTGACTTTTCCAGGAATTTTATTAAAAATTTCCTGACTATTTTGTGAAAAATGTCGCCCTACTTTATTGCAAACAGCTAAAAAAAATTCTTAGTAACTTTTAACACTTTTTCTTAAAAAAAAAGTAAATGAAGAGCAAAAAAAATTAGCAATTGTAGAAATAATTATTTATTTATATTTTATATTTACATCTTATATGGATGGTAATTAAAAAAAACAACACTAATCAATTTAATAAACACAAATTTTATTATACAAATAAAAAAAAATACAAAAATTAAAAAAGTATAAAATTTACAATTAGTTATTGGTTAGAAAATGATGTAAGTTTATTATATTTTTGCCGGCAAGACTACGATAAGTACGGCTCCAAGATTTGATGACACTTCCTTATAGAACTTGACAAAATAAAACGAAAAACAAGGATAAAATTTTTCGAGATCTCGCTTCGTTTTCGAGATATCGATCGTTGAACTTGTATTTAAGGTTAACCTTTGCCCGAAAGTTAGGCTAGTTATGACAATAAACTTCGATTTTTGATGTAGCGATGGCTTGTTCCAATTTTTAACGGATTGTAAGAAATAATTTAGGAACTGCATATTACGTTTTACAGATTTTACTTTTCCAAAAATATTTGTTTTGCAGACATCTTCAGCAGCAAAATGAACAGAACAAATGCAAATTCGTGATACATCGTCACTCAAATTTAATCCACACGCATTTAACCATTTCGAACGTAGATTCATATCTTCTGGAAAACTAAATTTAATAAAATGTAAATTATTTTTAGAAAAAAATGCCAATTGCAAATTACACAAATAACACATTTTTTAAATATTATATTACAAAAATATAATAAAAAATTTAAACGTCAAAATTAAAAGAAATTTAAATAATAATAACCCTTTGCGCTTATAAGACATGTACAGCATGACAAGGTGGTTTGTCCATTAACTCTACCATATTTAAAGGTGTTTTGTCTGTTGGATCATAAGACATGTACGACATGTACCACATGACATACTGAATGTTGAACTGTAATGACTGCTCATACTTCACATTACATGAATATTTTATTTAATAACTGCAAACACATTCATTTATTAGAAAAATTTTAAATAAAATAAGACAAAATCACGTTGAATTATCTTTTTAAAATTAAAAACTAATAAAAACAGCATTGAGGACGTATTTGGCGCATTTAGTATTCAACTTTGGGGAAACAAGGTTAGAACGTCAAAAGAATCCGTCAAAAAAAGAACGTCGGTCGTAGTCATGTACTACATGTCTTACCAGCCTATTTACAACTCACTTTTTTTTTGCTTGAGTGCAAAGAGTTAATATATGTGTATATGTATTATTAATAATTAATAATAATGAAATAAAATGGCTACGTTTGAGCAGAAAAAATTCTTTAAAGCAAAATGGCGATTTACTAAGAATAACAAAGCACCAAAAAGCAAAATGTCGTCGTAGATATTATAAACAAAATAACCTCAATAAGAGTTATCCGTAAGAAAATTTCTTATTTCTTTTATATTTTAAACAATATGGGTAACATTATAGGTCATATTATTGAAGAATCATCAGAGTAAACAACAATATGGCAAAATTTTGTAATTTATCGCAGTAAAATTTAAATTTGGTGTAAGACAGAACTACATGTTACTTGATTTCTGTCCAAGCAGAAAATTAGTCAGCAATATGAAGCGGCTTGAAGCGCTTAAAGAATTTTTTTCTGCTCGAACACAGCCAATGAAATAAAACGTTTAACCCCATATGGTTCAGTGTTGCCAACTGTAACTGGTTAAAAATCCCACAGAGTTGCTTAAAAAATCCCATTTTTTCTACAAAAATCCCATATCTTCCAAGATGCAAAAATGGCTAATTCCCAAATTACGTGTCAACCTATTATAAATAAAGCTGTCAAATTTTTTATTTATTTATTTATTTATTTTTTTGATTGATTTAGTTAGTATTAAAACAAATAAAAATGACGATAAAAGTTTATGCACATATTTAATTTTCAATAAAAAATATTAAAAACTTAATTTTTTATTTATAGGAAAGCGCTTTATGTGACGGCACGTTTTACTATTCCTCTTAGAAATCATATTATTTAGTAATAAATAAATATGATAATTAAAATATATTGTTTGTTTTTCTTTCTAGAATTTGCCTTTTCCTAAATTAAAAAAAAGAAAGGAAAATGGGTTATTTACTTACTAAAGGCAAGGCTTAATATATTAAATTTTAATATTTTTTAACGAAAATTAAACGTGTCCGAAGATTTTTATCTACTTTTTTACTTGTTTTACTTGCAAATCCATCAAGAAAAAGAGAAAACTTTACGGAATTTCGTTGGCACAAAGTTTTGGAAATTGCCGCAAAAATTTCTTCTAAAATACTTAATTTCAGTTTTTTCTTTTTAAGTAGTACAAGACCCCAAAAGACTACCCACGCCCTTTGTACCGCCTTTGCATCTTAAAATGGATTTTTCAAAATAAAACTGTAAATAATTGTTAATGGTTTATTGTAACAAAAAAGTATATTTATTCTTTGTTAAGGATAAGTTAGACTAGGCCATATTATATAAAAAAAATCCCACAAATTAGACCATTTATCCCTTCATCCCACGAAACCTCAAAAAAACCCGTGAATCAGGATAAATCCCTCGAGTTGGCAACATTGATATGGTTTTACAAACAATAGTATCGCCAAACAGGATATCCGGCATATACATACGTACGTTCAACTCGTTCAAAATACATATTTCCAGTTCCATCAAAATAGTCGCATTTGCGCAAAACGAACCAAGTTCCTCCAAAGAGAGAGCTAGAACTAATATTGTTGTGCCGTGATGTTGGGACATGTTTTCATATGCAGAATACAGATTGGCCATATATTTATTATACTACATAACATATGGAGTAGACTGTTACAACTGTTTCTTTATTTGCCCACTATACACACTTCACCAGTTGTTTGATACTATAAGCGTTCAAAGTAATGTAATAGTTCTATAGGTACGTGTTATAGTTTTGTTTCTGAGTAAAACTTATATAATTTCAGATAAACACATTTAATTTCACATGCAATGACAAAGTATATTTTCAGATTTAATGAAATTAACAAATTACTCCTTTTTAAACTGATAAAATCAGCAAAAAAAACTTTTATTAGAAACTTGAATTAAATAATATTAAAACGATAACTGTTATTATTAAAATAATTTTCCAAAAATACGATTTATTTTATCATTAAACAATTGAGACATTGGGAGCATTCGTAACGTAGCGAGTCAAAGTGTCTTGATCTTACTTTTAAGAACATTACACTTGTTTTTAAGTACTTCCGTCTTACTTTGGAGATATTTGTATATTCCTGTCTCAATTTCCATATTCTTGAGAGAAGGGTGAAAGTATGTATACGATGTATACCGAACGCTATTACTGACGCTAGAATCATCGTATCATAGAGATGTACACGATATGATTTTACTCACAGAGTGGTAATTTAAATACAAGAGTAATATTCTACTAGATTTTAGATAAAATTTCTTGTTAATACAATTATACGTGAGAGTTTTTAAAAAATGTGTTGTTAATTACTTATTTAGAATTTAACTAATTCACTTGAATGAATTTTTTTAATGAAAATAAGTTGCGTTTTTAATGACAATAGGAATATTCTTATTGGAACGAGAAAAAATTAAAAAATAAAATAACAGAAAATTCTCATATAATTTTTATCTGTATAAATTGAATTATATAATTCGTTTTATTTATTTATACTATTTTTTTTTTTTTTTTAATAAAATTGGGGTACTGCTGCCGGTGGATGGCGCGGTCAGCAGCACCCGGCGGCATCGCCAGTTTATACTATTATTATTATTATTATTATTATTTTTTTTTAATTAAAAAAATAAAATAACAATAATAATTATTATTATTATTATCATTAAAATAATAATAATAATAATAATAATTATTATTATTATTATTATTATTATTATTTTTTAATTAAAAAAAATAAAATAACAGAAAATTCTCATATAATTTTTATCTGTATAAATTGAATTATATAATTCGTTGTATTTATTTATACTTTTTTTTTTTTTTTTTGATTAATATTGGGGTACTGCTGCCGGTGGATGGCGCGGTCAGCAGCACCCGGCGGCATCGCCTATACTATTATTATTATTATGATAGGTGCGCGCGAACTCTTGATGTAATTTCGTACGGTAACCAGTTTTGTCCGTTTCAAGTTTAGTAACTTGGAAGTATGTGCGTACGATGAATTCATTCAGTTCATCTGTCCATTGCATACGCACACGCTTCTTACCAGCTTTAGTGGTCCCCAAAGGGTGCTCCGAGGAAACACTTAAAGTCGGCTGAGCCAAAGGTGTTGGTGGCTCTGTAAGTAGGGCAGTAGTATTTTGGCTGAAGGTGTTATTACAGCTGACAGGTGGCTGCCTAGAACCCAGCCTGTCGTCACCGCGATCTAAACTGTCACATTCAGTGGTGACCCTGATGCGCCCGGTCGCTCCACCGGCAGCGGCATTTTTCCGAGGCTTTTTCTTTTTATTTCTCTCTATCCTAATGGGTTGTCCTTTTAGTCGCCTTTTACGACAAGCAGGACTTACTGTGGGCAAATTCTGCAAAGTGAAGCCCCCACCCACAGGGCGTTTATTTTTTTTTTAAGATTGGGGTACTGCTGCCGGTGGATGGCGCGGTCAGCAGCACCCGGCGGCATCGCCTACCAAGGGCATGCGCCGCCATAAACGATAAAGATAAAAACATACACAAAACAGACAGGAACACATAAATGCAATAGACAACGGACAAACATACACAAATAAAAACCAACGATGGGCCCTGCCATCCCAGGGCTTAACAGGAGCGGACAGTCCCTGGTGACGGTACGATAAGTACTAGACAAAGCGTCCGGTCACCAAGGTCTGAAGACCATCGCTGCGACTCCCCCCGGGCTGTAAATAGCACCGGGCTGGAGGAACCAGACTAGAAACACACAAACGACTAGAAAAAATCTCACTAAAGGTATCACAGATAAAACTTATTGCGTCACTGGGAGGCCAGAGGCCGACCAGTGACGCAATAAGGAGTTAAAAAAATACCGCTGTAGAGCCATAACAACAGGCCTACAGAGGCATAACAAAATATCACAGGTAATAAAAACAAATGATGTACCACCTCGGGTGTAAAGAGCCCTCGGTGATACATCGTTAAAAAACAATAACAAGAACAACAAACATGTATAAATAACAACAGTACCACTAAGGGTGTAAAAGGCCCTTAGTGGCATAACGAAACACTAAAAGTACCCTGCCAGACCAGCTGGAACAGGGTATCGTTAATAAATAAGACGAACACAAATCATTTTTACACATAGAAATTAAAAACAAAGCTGAAAAGTTTAAAATATCGGGGGAGAATCAAGAGACGACTTCCAATAAAATTTAGAGATGTAATGCCCCTAAAGTCTCTGAAGAAGATGCGAATTTCGGAGAAATTCAAGCATCTTTCTTTCAGAGACTGCATCGTAAGCTAAAGCTTCGGCTACATTATTGGGGAGCTGCAACCTCTGGCGCAATGGCTCAAAGGTTACACATTCCTCAACTATATGCCTCACGGTCAGCGCCGTCCCGCAGGCGGCGCACCTTGGCTGATCCTCACCAGCGAGAAGATGACGATGTGTTAACGCCGTGTGGCCCAAGCGTAAACGCGTCAGGGCCACACTCTCTCGCCGGCTCAGATTTACAGATGCCGGAGTTCTTCTGACCTCAGGTTTCACCTGTTTGAGCTTCGCCGTGAGGTTGTTCCACTCACGTTGCCATTTCTGTTCAATCGCGGATCTAATGCACACTCTCAGATCCGCTGGGCGTATGGCAATGTCCTGTGGCTCACCGACTTCGGCTGCATGACGTGCTGCCTGGTCGGCGAGTTCATTGCCAGGTATCCCCACATGTCCGGGTATCCAGAAGAAGGTGATAGACTTCTGGCGGAGCATGTAGAGTTACTTTCGGATGTTCTGCACCAGTGGATCGATGGTATGAGAGTGGCAGATCGCTTGCAACGCGCTCAACGAGTCGGAACAAATGAGGAATGCGCTGTCTTCGGATGTTTGACAGAATCGCAGGGCTTGCAAAATCGCAAATAATTCCGCAGTATACACAGTGGCCTGGGGAGGAAGTGTCCAAGCGTGAGGATCGTCACGAATGACGATGGCACTTCCCACACCCGTAGCTGTTTTGGAACCATCTGTGTATATACAGAGAGAGTCAAGTTCGCTAATGATCTCATAAAAGCGGGATCGGTATTCGAATGAACTGGTGTCTTCCTTGTTGAGACCAGTCAGGTCGAAACGACACCTTACTTTAGGGATCAGCCAAGGAGGTACTTCCATAGGACGTTTGGGAAGTACCTTGGCGAACTGTAAGTGCAGACTCTCTAATAACTCCTGCGTTCGAACGGCCACTGGTCGACTTATGGTGGGACGTCGACCGTAGAGCCCCTGTAAACGGTATCTGAATAGAGTCGGGTAATTGATATGCGTAGGTGTTGCATATACCCCCGCTGCATAATTGAGCAAGAGACGCTCACGTCTCAGTCGCAGCGGAGGCAGACCCGACTCTACGCAGAGGCTCATAGAAGGACTCGTTCGAAATGCTCCCGTAGCCAGTCGTATGCCTGCATGGTGAACAGGATCTAGGAGTAGAAGCGCAGACGCCCGGGCGGAGGAGTAAGCAATGCTGCCGTAATCAATCCTAGTCAGAACTAGCGATTGATACAGGCGAAGCAATGACTCCCGGCCCGCACCCCACGATGCACCAGCCAAGCACTTAAGCATGTTTATTGTCCTGCGACAACTCGCAGCTAAGGCTTGGAGGTGTGGACGCCACGTAAGTTGTTTATCAAAAATAAGTCCTAGAAACCTGACGCTATCAACGCACTGGAGATTGGATCCTTTCAGTGTGAGAACAGGATCCGGATGTGCGTTACGCTTTCTGCAGAAGTGTACCACCGATGTTTTTTGAGGTGAGAAGCGAAAACCAAGAGCTTCTGCAGAAGTCACCACTTCGTTGATGCCTTGTTGCAGCCGTTGTTGGATATCCTCGATGGAGTCGGCTGCATAAAAAATGGTGAGGTCATCAACGTACAAGCAACGACGAATTGGGGCTGAAGCTGCAATATGACTGACTGCGATGGAAAACAAGGTGACACTAATGGTGGAGCCTTGAGGAACACCATTCTCCTGGGAGTGGGCCTCAGACTCAGTGTCACCAACCCGGACACGAAAAGAACGGTCAGTCAGAAAACTTTTTATGAACTGAGGGAGATTACCTCTTAAACCCCAGTCGTGCAGCTTCTTGAGAATGCCATACCTCCAGGTCATATCATATGCTTTCTCCAAATCGAAAAACACGGCCACAAGGTGTTTTCGTTGGAGAAAAGCGTCTTGAATGGCATTCTCGAGGCGAACAAGATGGTCCGTGGTCGAATGGTATCGGCGGAACCCACATTGATGTTTAGGAATGAGGTTGTGGGATTCCAGCCACCAGACGAGACGGTTATTCACCATTTTTTCCAATACCTTGCTGAAACAGCAAGTCAAGGATATTGGACGGTAGCTAGATAGTTGCGATGAATCTTTACCCTCTTTTAGAAGCGGAATGATGGTAGCTTCCCGCCACTGCGGAGGGTAAACGCCTTGCCTAAAAATTTCGTTGTACATATCCAGTAACCTATACTTACCAGGATAAGGCAGGTTCCGGATCATGGCGTAGGGGATCTCATCAGGTCCAGGGGAGGTGTCCCCAGATCCCCGAAGCGCCTCCAGTAATTCTTCCATAGAAAACGGTTGGTTATACTGGAGGGATTCATCTGAGAAAAAATCAAGATCGTTTTGTTCGTGCTCGATCTTGATCCGCAGGAAGTCCGGGTCATAATTCTGGGAGCCACTGACGCGCTCAAAGTGTTTAGCTAAACAATTAGCTATTTCTGCGCGTTCAGTGATGTTCCGGCCGTCGACGACGAGAAGGGAGGGCATTGGTGAACGGGAGGATTTCCCTGTAATGGCCCTCACTCTTCTCCATACCTCTGAGGTGGTGGTGGAGGTATTAATGGCCGAAACATATTGCTCCCATGCTAGCCTCTTCTGTTCTTTAATTGTGCGTTTACAGCGTGCTTGCGCACGCTTGTAGGCTATCACATTTTCCTGCGTGGGGCGACGTCTGAGTTCGTTGTACGCCCGCTTTTTCTCTGCAACTGCTACACTCACGACTTCATTCCACCATGGTAAGCGACGTTTAGGTGGAATGTTGGACGACATAGGTATACTCTTATGTGCTGCTTCAATGACACTGGAGGACATTTGCTCCACATCATCTTCTACGTCTCCAGTCAGCTCGGGTGTACGGAATGAATCAGCGTACATTTCCCAGTCAGCTTGACGGAGACGCCATCTCGGCGAAGACGAATGTGGAGTCATCGGCGTGGTACTATTTAATATAATGGGGATGTGGTCACTCCCGTATGAGTGTGACGCCAGCGTCCACTCAAAACGGTGTGCTATGATCGGTGAGCCAAGTGGGCGTTTATTATTATTATTATTATTATTATTATTATTATTATTATTATTATTTTTTATTTTTTTTTTTTTAATTAAAATTGGGGTACTGCTGCCGGTGGATGGCGCGGTCAGCAGCACCCGGCGGCATCGCCTACTAAGGGCATGCGCCGCCAAAACTCAGTAAAGATAAAAACAACACATAAAGACAGGAACACATAAATGCGATAGACAATGGACAACATACACATATTAAAATTCAACGATGAATGACTTCAATCACACAATGGTCTTAGATTATAATTTTTATCAATAAATTCGTTCGCAACTTGAAGATTGAATAAGAATCTAGTCTTTTGGTTCGTGTGTAACGGGCTTTATGCTGTTAACATTTTTAACACCATCATAGAGCAGTTAAATCAACTACGTATTCATGAAAAATACGAAAAATGCCGAATATACCGGAAGTGCATACGTTTACATATTTCGATTATTTTGGTACAATTTTAAATTAACACGATCAAAATCATAACCTATAATGACGAAACGACCAGCTCTGACAACTAGTATACCTTATATGGAATTATGTGGAATTGTTGACGAGTTACAACTTACAACGTTGTGTCACAGTTACTTAGGTTTCAATTAACGCTGAACAGCAATATTATCATCGCGTGGGTAGCTGATTCTTGGCGACGTAAAGATTAGGCAAGCATCTCAGGTTTTTTTATCTTTTTTTCCTTTTTTTTTAAATTAGAATCTGTATCAAGTAAAAATTTTGGTATACGTGTAATTGTCATTAGAATACCTATTATACAAATTATGGGCGGATTACTAGATTTTATATCCCCAATTAAACATATATGCGTATGCTTTTACTTGATACTATGTAGTTCTAATTTTACCACCAGAGACACGAGTAAGAATCTTTACGTCGTCAATAATGTCTATTTTATTTGCCGATGAAATCAGACCGTGTGTAACCGGCTTTAATTAGGTATTTAAATCATGGAATACTTCGTATACATATTTAATGTACTAACAAATTCTTAATGAATAGTTTTAACTTTATGTAAAGGCCAGGCCAATGACGAACAAAATTGTATTCATAATGCAAATTTCTTTATAACTACCTATTAAAATTTTTGCCATTTTACATTTTACATTCAATTCTTATCAAAATTCTGTACAATTCTTATTATAATAAAAAAATTTAATAATAATAATAATAATAATAATAATAATAATAATGCTGGGCTACAATCCAACCTTCACGTCCCCGTTCGTGCCTGGCGGGCAACTGTTAGCTTCGGCTAGCAGGCTGACGAGGCTCTGGTACCGTGTTTCGACAAGGATGATCGTGTGGAGGGGACGATGTCGTATCCCCCGAGTCAGTGTTATGCCTGCGTCAGCTTGTTTTTGGTTTAATTGGTACCTTCACCGGAATTCAATGCGTCGTCAATGCTGTCTACTCTCATGGGCGTGATCTTCAGAGTCCGACGAGACCGTTCAGACGAGTTGAAATATGTGATATTGCATTTGTGATTTTGTTTGACTGATCTGTGATGTTTTTATACCTGTGATAGTTGTTATGCCACCTTGAGTTCTCATGCATGAGGTGGTATTTTTTAATCTGCTCGTTCTGTGATATTTCCCTAGCCTTGTTCTTGTCATTTCGATGGGTAGGAATGCGGCTCTCGACGCACTCGTTCTCATCGGCCACGCGTGCGAGTCGACGTCTGCCCGAACAGCTTGAGCGAGCTCGCCCAGTAAGGAGACGTCGTTGTCCCTCGTACGGATGCGTTCGTGGGCGTTGATATGGCGGCTTTCGCCCCGTCGAAGTGATACGAACACAGGTCAGATGTTGGCTCTGTGATACTCTGTGGCATTGTCCCGTTCTCTGTAGCCTCGACTCGGACGAACGTGGCCTAGTCATCGTACCGGTCTCCCGTGTAGGTTGACCCCGACATCTGACAGAACGGCACATGTACCCAGTAATCAGTTATCTGACAGAACAGTACATGTTGCTCAGTAATCAGATGTCACTGTCCCTACACATGTGAGTTCCTAGGTGTTGACGAAGCCATTTCGGAATTGTGGAAACTATGGGGAGCGGAATCGTGTCACAGAGCAAGAAATTTTTGAAATCTGTGATATTGTTGTTTTTATTTTTTAATAAGATTGTTTTTAATTCGTTTTGTTTTAACGATGTACCACTGGGGGTCTTTTCCACCCGAGGTGGTACATCATCTTTTTAATCTTATCTGTGATATTTTATTGTGCCGTTGTGGGCTTGCTGTTGTAGCCCTTCGGCGGTTTTGTTTTTAACTACTTATTGCGGCACTGGTCGGCCTGTGGCTCCCCAGTGACGTAATAAGATTTTCCTCATATATTTTTTTTTCCATGTGATATTATTGTGATGTTGTTATCTGTGATATTTTTACTCAGTATTCTCCACTCCGAGGCCCTTTACACCTCGGAGTTTCATCGTTGGTTTTCAGTCCTTGGTGACCGGAGGTTCTGGCTAGTACTTAGCGTACCGACACTAAGGACTGTCCGCTCGTTATGAAGCCCTGGGATGGCAGGGCTCATCGGTGAATTTTATCATGTGTATGTTTGTCCGTTGTCTAATGCATTTATGTGTTCCTGTCTATATGTGTCGTTTTTATCATTTTCCCGTTTTGGCGGCGCATGCCCTTCGATGGCGATGCCGCCGGACACTGCTGACCGCGCCATCCACCGGCAGCAGTGCCCCAATTTTAATTAAAAAAAAAAAATAATAATAATAATAATAGCCGGGCAAAAATCCAACCCCTCGTCCTCGTCGTGCTCGGTGGTAACTGCTAGCTGGCTAGCAGGCTAACGGGGCTATGGTTAGTTAATAAATAAGACAAACACAGAATCATTTAACACGTAATTTTTTCTATTTACTATTATTGTCTTTGTCCCACATATGTGTTCCTTGCCACTGGAGGTCCTTGGGGCCCCCAGCGGTGTTGTTATGATCCCCACTGCACCACTGAATGGCTTAGCCCCCCCCCCCCCCCCCCTATGAGTGCAGTGGGTTACTGTGATAATTGTCTGTGATATTTTGTTGCCTTTTCTTTATTTGGTATTGTTTTAACTCCTTGTAGCGTCACTGGTTGGCCAGTGGCTGCCCAGTGACGCAATAAGTTCGTCTGTGATACCATTTTGTGATACTGCTCTGTGATATTTATTTATAATTTTTTTTTTTTTTTTTTGAGTTTGTTTAGTCAGGTTTCTCCACCCTGAGGCCCTTTACACCTCGGGGGGAGTTTCATCGTTGGTTTTTCAGTCCTTGATGACCGGACGTTCTGGCTAGTACTTAGCGTACCGCCACCAAGGACTGTCCGCTCTTTATGAAGCCCTGGGATGGCAGGGCTCATCGGTAAATTTTATTATGTGTATGTTTGTCCATTGTCTAGTGCATTTATGTGTCCCTGTCTTTATGTGTCGTTTTTATTTTTACTGTTTATGGCGGCGCATACCCTCTGTTGGCGATGCCGCCGGGTGCTGCTGACCGCGCCATCCACCGGCAGCAGTATCTCAATTTTAACAAAAAAAAAAAATAAATAAAAAAAAAAAAAATAATAATAATAATAATAATAATAATAATAATAATAATAATAATAATAATAATAGTATAAATAAATAAAATGAATTATATAATTCAATTTATACAGATAAAAATTATATGAGAATTTTCTGTTATTTTATTTTTTAATTTTTTCTCGTTCCAATAAGAATATTCCTATTGTCATTAAAAACGCAACTTATTTTCATTAAAAAAATTCATTCAAGTGAATTAGTTAAATTCTAAATAAGTAATTAACAACACATTTTTTAAAAACTTTCACGTATTATTGTATTAACAAGAAATTTTATCTAAAATCTAGTAGAATATTACTCTTGTATTTAAATTACCACTCTGTGAGTAAAATCATATCGTGTACATCTCTATGATACGATGATTCTAGCGTCAGTAATAGCGTTCGGTATACATCGTATACATACTTTCACCCTTCTCTCAAGAATATGGAAAGTGAGACAGGAATATACAAATATCTCCAAAGTAAGACGGAAGTACTTAAAAACAAGTGTAATGTTCTTACAAGTAAGATCAAGACACTTTGACTCGCTACGTTACGAATGCTCCCATTGACAGCACAAATATACACGTCTTGTCGCATTGAAGATGCAAACCCACGGAGGTATGTGGAGATGACATCCCGTATGTCTGAATATTACAGAAATGAAGCATTACACACACATTTACAATCGCATACGTACCTAAAAAGAATCATTGTGATCTCCTAACAATTTTAAATGGGGGATATTTTTATAAAAATAATATAGGGAACTTTTGTTTAGACACCCATGTGTATAACATTATAATATGGCGGATACCCATATTTAATTTTTAAAACATGATTTCTACTTATCTATGAAACGTAATTGGGTTTTTTCCTTCTGTTTTTTCTCTATTGTCGCTTTTGCACAATGAAACACAACAATTAACCATTTTGGTTTCCGATGGAAAACGTTGTAGTCAATTTTAATTTCATGACAACTTTTCAAACATCCCACGTGACGCACACACACAATTAAACAATGATAGGAGGAACACCAGTGTTTCGCTTCAGATCACCTAACAAAATGACTAGTCCATATACGTCTTTGTACAAGCCAAACTCAATCGTAGTATGCCATTTACTATGTATTTAAAAGCTATGGATTTACCCGGTGTTTAAAAAGTTTTACAATTTAAAATTTTAGAAACTGTATTTCAAAATTGGGGATTTTATTTTAATTATTACAAAATAAATTTATTGTAGATCAAGTAACAATATATATATATATATATATATATATATATATATATATATATATATATATATATATATATATATATATATATATATATATATATATATATATATATATATATATACCATGTAAGTTTTTTGAGAGTTGCCACTTGCCATTCTTATTACAGCCGAATTTGTATGTTAGGGTAAGTGTCCATTTGAGAGTAACTAGCAGAAGTAACTATCCAGAAAGTTGATAGTTAATTGTCCACTTGAGAATACTTTCAATAACTTTCACTCTCCAGAAAACTGTCTGATAGCAAACTCTCCGACAGTGCTCTCAAAACCGTGTCGACATACAACAGTTGACAACTAATGTCAAATTTTAATTAAGAAACATTAATGTGATTTTTTTTTTGCTATAATCGTTAAAAAAAGTTATGGAGACAGAAAAATTTGCTTCATTTTATAGTTAAATTTATATTTTAAAAAAGATATAACTGTTTAAAAAAATTTTCTGGTGATTTTTCAAATTATTCAGTTTACGTTGGACTTATTGTACATTTTATTTTTATGATAACAGTTTTTATAATTTTTTTATTTTCCATTAAAAAAAATGTTAAGTTTGACAAATATTTAATTAATTTTTTATATTCTTCTTGAATTCACTCCTTCCTATCCATTTTTAAATTAATTTCAATAATTAACTCTGATATTTTAATTTTTTTAATATTCAATTTAACAGTTTTTTTATTGAACAAATAAAAAGTATAAAGGTAAAAATACCTACATTCTGCGTACAACAAAATAGGACAAATTAGTATAAATAGAAACAACGTACAAAATCAATTATAATATAGCTGAGAGTGCTGTCACAATACGAACATGTTTCGAATTTTGAGAGTAACTGTCGGAAAGATGAATTTATGCTTGTCCACTTGAGAGAACCAGAAATTTATCTACTCTCCGAGAGTTTTTGCGTGAACTATCGGATAGTACTATCAGTCCTATGTCCACTTCTAATTACGACTCTAGAGAGCAGCTGGCGATAGTTTTTCTCTTAGATGGACATGTACCCTTAGAAATGGTACTGGAAAAGGTTATTTTCTTGGATGCAATAGCAATGTAACCAAAAAGAACATTGTCGGTTGAAGTAGCCTCAAGTATATATGCATATTTTTACCGCCTAATTAATAAATTTTAAAAAAAATTCAAAAATTAAACTTCGGTAAAAAAATTTTTTTTCCTCATTTATGTTGTTAATTAATGCATTAGATCAGTTTTATCGAAAAATTAATATATAGTCTCATTTAAAAATTTATAAGTTTGTATCATAGCTCGAAAACCATAAGAGCTATAAAGCTCCTGACTATAGCAATCGATTTTTTTACGTGAGAGAGTTTAATGTAAGCGGCATAACAGCCAAAGTTATGGGACAAACAAATATAAAATTTCAGTGTAACGCAACCATTAAAGTAAATGGCTAATTATGCATTTTTAAAAAGATTTAATTTAAATTTTTAGTAATAAATAAATATTTACCTGAACGGTTACAATGTTGCATTGGACGCAGTCAATTTATCTGTTGTATTTAAAATAACAACAATAATTTGTAAAAAAAAACTTAAATATAAATTAACTTATAGAAGCGTCACTAGTGACAATGCAGGTTCTTTGCACTTACTTTATTTAATATTTATATATTAAAATTATAACACAAAGTAATAATTAATACAAAAGTATAAACTTGTTAAAGAATTTAAGTGAAAATCTATGGTTACAAAAGATTTGCGCTGACATGCTCACGCATATACTTATAAAATTATTTTAAGAGGCGCTACTAGTCTTTATGCAGGTTCTCTATATGACTGTTCACTTCAAAATTACACATTGGGAAAATTCCAATAGTAATTTATAGCGTTCTTATGGAAATTCAATTGTTGTTTTCATAAAAGTATTGGTGTTTAGTTAAAAATTACACATAGCAAATTTCATTGAATAAATCTAAGAAAAAAAATTAACAAATTAATCTTGTCTATAGAGATATTTGACGTGAAAAAGAGTCGATACTTCTTTTCCCTTAAAGTACCACATACCTACATATTTTTCATTTTTCCTCCATTTGAAGTATACTAGTAATTAACACTATGAGGCCCGAGCACTTTCATAGTAAACTTCCCCGGAAGCCGGCAATATTTAAAAAAAAAAAAACTTTATATAAACGAATACGTAAAATGATTCAAACACGGAATAGATTCAACACAGTTCAACATGTATGTGTAAAGCTGTAAACATACGTATATACTACATATACACTGACATTCAAACCAATTTTATTTAAAAATATAAATTATATTTTTTATGTATTTTTTGTTTATCTTAAAATTTTTTATACATAGAAACCAAAAGAGTAGTGTGTGTTGGTATGTATTTGTGTGAGTAGGAACCAAGGGGTCAAACTAGAATGTCTACCAAACTGTTCCCACTGTAATCAATGGGTGACGTAACACAGCACACATAGAATCACAACACACGATGTATGGACACAAATATACCAATGTGTTAGTAATATATTTTGATGATGATATATGCAGTTCGCATACATACACTATATACTATGATGGCCGATATATTTGACAACTAATCAACAATTAAAAATAAATTTATTTATTTTAAGAAATATATCCCTTTATTTTGAGAAATTTTTTTATTCAATAGAATTTTTACACTTAAATACGACACACTTTATATTTTTTTCTGTTTAAATTTCACGAGTTGATTAAAAAAACATGATTTTTATTTTGACGTGAACACCACGGCAGTCAGTAACAGACTAAAATAGTAATGGTGTAAATTGCTACTTATTGCAACTTTAAGATTTCACTTTTTTACAGGTAGGCTTGATCTGTCTCATCTGTGGTAGGAACACATCCGTGTGATGAATGATGATAAATATCGCACACATAATGCGTAACCAACTAATCACTTAATCATTGATCGCGGTCGGCCTCTGGGGATGTTTTCTTTGGTTTCGGATGTCGAAGCCATGGGACTGAAAGTGTTAATAAGTTTTAATTGCAAATGATTTATTTTAAAATATTCTGACAAAATTTAAAAAAAAAAATGATGGACTGTCGTTAATTACCTTAGAAACAAAGTATTCTGCATTTCCTATCTGTAACCTTCGGCTGAACGCACTGTATGTATTTATTATTAAATAAAAAAAATAATATCTTATTATTTTGCTATAATAAAATAGCAAAATAGTTGAACTTCGAATGTATAAAACAAAATTTTCACTCCTAAGATCTTTTATTTTTTTTCTAGTTATGAAATCTAAGTTAGTTGTGAAAAGAGACAAGAACTTTTTAACTTTCTAACTGGTTGCTTATTAACATTTTTAAAATTATTAAATAACATGACTGTAGAAACCAAAAATGCAAAAAGAAAATTCCATCCACAGTCTCCTAATCGTAGCAATGCAGCCGACTATTTTCGGAAAACCAATTGGGATGAACGTGAAAACCGTGTTAACCGAAAACTTTTACATACCGATTATGACAAACTACATCCATTAAATTATGTAAGGAATCATCTACGAAAACGTGTTAGTAGACTTAATAAAATAAACATGGATAGTAGAAAAAATCAAAACCAGAAAAAGTATCAGAATAAAATATATGACGTATTGAAAAAAATAATAATTAAGCAGAATAAAACATTGAAGAGACAAAAATACTAGTGAAAAAATAAATGGATATATCTGTGTATAGAAAGGAAATGAAAAATGCAATGCCAGTTAAAATAAAAATAAATAAGATCAAATCGAATTGTTGCTATTGTTGCACTCATATTATGCCGAGTTGGAAATATTTAAAACATATATATATATATATATATATATATATATATATATATATATATATATATATATATATATATATATATATATATATATATATATATATATGTATATATATATATACCGGTGCTCTGATTGAGGGAATTGAGAGAGAAAGAAAAATGCGTACGTATTAGTTACACGGATATAAAAAAAGCATAAATTTTGATATAAAAAAAGCACAAATTTTTTTACGTAAACAACTCTCATATATATATATATATATATATATATATATATATATATATATATATATATATATATATATATATATATATATATATATATAGGGTGCAACTTTAACAACTCTTATACCTCTTGGTGAATTTCAATAAAATTTTACGATGATTTAGAACAGAATTTGTTGGAAACGACATAGCTATGTCCGTCTGTTCTAAATCGTCGTAAAATTTTATTAAAATTCACTAAGAGGTATAAGAGTTGTTAAAATTGCACTCTGTATATATTGAAAGGCTCTTTTCTTGGATGTATAGTATTACAACTCTAATAAAAAAGTAAACGTAATAAAATTTTACAAGTTGGATTTACACTATAGCAAAAAAAGAAATAAATTATTTTCAGTACGAAACTGCCCTCTTGCAGCAACATTCATAAAAATTTTACTTTTCAATTCAAAATAGAATATGGAAATACAAAATACGATTTAGAAATGTTAAATTATAATCTAAATCAATAGTTTTAAAAATTATATACATTCATTTAACTTTTTGAATTATGAAGTTTTTTTTTAGCTATGTAAATCCGACTTAGTTTGTGACATTTTTGTGTGAGAGAGATAAGTAAATTAAACTGTCACTGTACAAGCTGTTTTTTTTATCCTTGTCATCTTTTGTAACCAATCATATTTCTTTCAAAATTTTATTACCTTTACTTTTTCTTAGAGTTGTAATATAATAATAGAAATGTAACCAATCAGAACATTATCGGTTGAAGTAGCCTCATGTACATATCGCACCTTGAGAATAATACTGTTACAACTGCAAAATCACTAATTTTAAGATATTGAAGAAATAAGATTTTGAAGAAATTTAAAACCTAATAACTTTTTTCCAAATTATCTTAGAACTTTGAAACTTTGTCAGGTTCATTCTAACTGTTAGTTTTAAATCTTGTGATAAAATTTTTGTCGAAAAAAATTCATAGTTTCAATTTTCATTGCAGTTGCAACAACAAATTTTTTAGTTATTTTACAAAAAGTTGCATTCTGTTTAGGATTATAATGTTATATCTGCAAATAATACATTTTTTCCTTATTATTTTACAAAATATTACTTTCTGTTGGTGACTCAAAGTTGTATCTGCAACTGATACTTTTCAGAAATTTTGAAAATTTAGCTTTATATAATTTTTTAATTGTAATTGTTTAAAGTAACACATTCCATAACTGTATTACAGATAGAGATGGGCAACGGGAAAATCCCGGGAATACTCCCATTTACAATTTATTACTTTTCTATTACTTACAATTAGAGGCTGTACTTTACGATTACTTACAATTAACTGTATTATTTTACAAATGCGTTTTTAATTAAAGACCGCGACACCGATCCCTCAATTTACGTGAATATCCGTTTCACAGAGATTCAATTTATGCAGATAAAAAAAAATTAAATCCGTCATTATAAAAAAAAATAGTTACTAGAAATAAAAGCTACCAAAAATTGTAGAGAATTTTATAATACAAATGATAACGAAAATGTAGAAATTTACACGTTAAAATTTTAAAAATATCGATTTTTTCGATATCGATACTTTTCGATAACGAAAAATAGGTTTTGACAGTCCCAATATGTTAGGAATACCCACAACTTGTTACGCTTAAGCCTTCAAAAATTTCTTTATTTTTAAGCTACGATACACCGTTTACGAGATATTTACGGTTAAAAGTTTACGTTTTCGAAAAGTATTGAAAACTAATTTTTTTTAAATATTTTATTGGTGAGAACACCAATATGACTAGTGAGACCGAATCAATCAATTATAATCAGTTTATGATGAGTAACTCGGTATCGATAATTTTCGATAACGAAAAGTAAGTTTTGATAGTCCCAGTATGTTCGGGATACCCACAACTTGCTTCGCTTAAGCCTTCAAAAATTTCGTTATTTTTGAGCTATGATACACCGTTTACGAGATATTTACGATCAAAAGTTTACGTTTTCGAAAAGTATGAAAAGCTAATTTTTTTGAAAATATTCTATTGCCGACCGAATCAATGGGACTAATAGAGCATAAATTAAGCCATTCTTATTAATTTATAATAATTTGTTAGCCATTAAGTAGTAAAAGTAATTAAACACATTTAACTGAAAATATGTTATTCTTCTTTTCTTATATTATAATTATAACGATTAGGAATATGTAACTATTAGGGATTCGCTGCTTCAATTTTATTTTCTTTTTGGATTTTAATTTACTATATGGTTTCTTACAATTTCTTTTATATATCAATATTTTGCCGACTGAAGTTTTTCCCACGCTTGTATGTTTTTATTATACAAATATTCCGATTAAACTCAGATATTTTAGTGTCACATTTTAGTTTACATTTTTGTATGGAATATCCTAATTTAATTTTTGTTTTTGCCGGAAAAGTTTTCAGTGAATAATATTCTGACCTTGTATTAACTAAACCTTTTTGTATATTTGTCGCCCGTAAATCGCGGTTTCGCTTTCATTCCTTTCCTTCCAAAATAGGTGTTGGTAAATTTCCATTAGTATTATTATTTGGGAAAGTTTCGTCTAAATTAAAATATATTTCCGAATTAGCAGCAACAGTTAAAGCAGAAAAACAGAAACTATCCATTATTTAAATGGATAAAATTTTTTAAATTGTTTAAATTATATGGTTTAAACTGTTTAAATTGAATGGTTTAAATTGTTTAAATTATAAGATTAAATTCCGAAAGAGTTGTTAAATTAATTTTTTCTTTATCAGCGCCCATATTTTGAAATTAAAATAAATTATTATTATATTTTAACAACAATAATGCTACGAAAGGATTCGTTTAAACTCAGTAAACATTAAATATGACTAAACTGTGAATACATCATTATTTACTTACATTGTAAAATAATAACAAAAGAGTAATATCAAAATACGTGTATAGTTCTGAACGTACCTACAATCCACTCTAACTAACATGTGGTACCTGTTTATGCACTTAATAAATGAAAACACATACATACACCTTTTTCGATCTAAATAAAAAGTTAATTTTTTGTTTTCGCTTTGTTACAACTGCACATGCAACAAAAATTTTTTAAATCATTTATTCTTAGGTTGATAAAATTTAAAAAAAGTTTATGCACTATAACTTTTTTATTTTCTAGAATTTAAGGATGAAAATTTCACCAATCGATAGCTTTAATGTAGCTGAATCCAATGATATAAAAATCTCAAAAACGAAAAATTTGCAGTTGCAACAGTTTTATTCTCAAGGTGCGATATGCATATTTTTACCGCCTAATTGATAAATTAAAGAAAAATGTTGTTAATTAATGCATTAGATCAGTTTTATCGAAAAATTAATATATAGTCTCATTTAAAAATCTGTAAGTTTGTATCATAGCTCGAAAACCATAAGAGCTGTAAAGCTCCTGACTATAGCAATCGGTTGCCCTCGTCGATATCTACAACCCTTATTTGAACAAATTTTCGATTAAATCAACGGTTTGGCTGTAATAAAAATGGCAACTCGCAAAAAACTCACACGGTATAGATATATAGATATATATATATATATATATATATATATATATATATATATATATATATATATATATATATATATATATATATATATATACCGTGTGAGTTTTCCGAGAGTTGCCATTCGATCTATTCCTAAAATATGTATCTAATCGAAAAAAAGTTTATACAAAAAATATTCAAAATAGAGGGGGCCATTCACAAAAAATTGTTCGAGACTTCTAGAAGGTTTTTTCAGAATAGAAAAAAATTTATTTTTCAAATGGAAACATATGCTGAGATGTTTTTTAAAAATTAGTTTATTATTTCAAATTACCAATTATGCTAAAATTTTCATTATTTTATTTTAAGTTTTTGAGAAATTGCATTTTTAAGTTTTAATTTTCAAAACCAGTGGTCAAGTTTATTTAATCGAACGCAAAAAATACGGATAATTTGCAATTTACATTCAAAACACCCAAAATAACTAGTGATGGTATGTTCGCATTAAGCTGTTACAATATAACAAAATTTTTTAATTAAATATATTAATTATCAAAATTATTTGTAGTTTTTCCTAAAATAGTCAATTTAATATTTAATAAACAGGTTATTAAATTACAACTGCGGTTGTAATAATTAATATTACACCATATTAAAGAAGTCAAAACTGCTTATGTGTGAGACTGACATTACCTATTACCTCTTCAAAACTAAATGATGACGGACATAGATTAGGCACAGATGTCATTTGTCAAATAATGAAACGATTTTTTTTTTTTTAAAAAAAAGTAAAATAATTGGCCAAAAAATATTTTAATACAACATTTTTCAAGATTGCATTATGTATTTTAACAATATGTCTCTAAGACATGTATTTTAAACATATCCTTATATAACCTTAATTTCTTTTCCAGTAACTTTTTTTCTTTTATCAAGAATCAATAAAAATGTGCAAAGTTCATTTTATGGAATGCTTAAAATTAAAGCATTTATTATTTTAGCATTTATTAGAGTAGTGTATTATGGGGGCTACGGGAACCACCACCTTATGGAAAATTAACATTGCCCACCACCCACCACCTTATGGAGAAATAACATAGCTATGCTGTGTAGATTGCCTATATTAATAAGTAATAATATTTAAAATAAATAAAATGCAGTCGGCTGGTGTATTCGATCTTTGGTACTTTATTTTACGAAGCGGGAGTGCTAACCACTACACTGTGACGTACACTGGCTCTGGATGTATTAAATGTCGAATGTATTCTAACAATTAACATTTTGATCTGTATGTTAATTAAGTGTACAAACATGTTTCAACCAACTATTGCCTAAGGTGGTGAATGGCATTGCCAACAAATGTTAATATATAAATTATTTATTGCTACACTTAAAACTTTCAAATAGGTTTTGCTCAAAGTTTTCCGTTCACGTGATAAAAATGGATATTCAAATGTCAAATAATTTTTATGCCTTGTGGTAGTCGGTTATTTAACCATATGTATGAAATAAATTTTCCGATCTTACGGGTACCGGATATTTAACCATATGTATGAAATAATTTTTCCAATTGCATCAGGCTAGGCACAACCTTGATTGCACACATTGACGCCACATGATTTTCTAGAACAAATATTGGAAAATTCTTGTTTTAAGATCACATGTCTAAACAACGTGACTTTTATCTATATATACCCTTCATTACTTACGAATTTTATAGTTATCTCCAAAACTCTGCGAAACTCATCAGTTGTCCTTATCAGTTTAATTGTTGTAAAGATTTTAATTTGTACTGCTTAATTGTTGTAAAAAATTTAATTGTTGCTGTGAAAAATGGAATTCAATACTTACCAAGCTGCTGTTGCTGCTGCTGCTACTGCTGCTGCCGTTCCTCAGCAAGATCGTGGTGTTACTATGGAATTGCTAAGACAATTGAATGAAACGGGAAAGGTGAAACCTTGGATTAAATTGGGTGACATGGTTATTAACAAGTTGTATAAAATTGTTGGAATTAGACAATTACAGTCGAAATTTGATCCGACAAAAATGAAAACTGTTCTGGAGTTGGAAAATGGATATGTATCACTACCGATGAGATTCGACAATATGGATACCCAAAAATTTGAATGGTTAAAAAACTCACCTAACATGGCTGTTGTGAACACCGGCGTTGTAGGAAAAACCTTTTCGATAGAATTCAGAGAAATTAATTTGATGGAGTATTACAATTCTGCACACTATGATCCTTCTTGTAGTACTTGAATGAAATGGAATAATTCTACCAATGAGATTCAACACAAATGTATACACTATGTTGATCATAATTAAGAAATTGTTTGTTTTTTATATTGTTTGCTAATAAATTTTTGAAAATATATATATTTTTTATTTATGTATACCTTATTCCTCAAAATATAAAAACACACTTATTTCTCAAAAATTATTTTTATTAAAATTATATATTATAACAATAGTGTTTGTACATAGATATAACGTTTTGTAATGCACAATGTCCAGATAAATGACTTCCACATCGAGGGCTGTTGTAAGTTGTTACCATAACCCGCAGCTTAGGACAGTCGAGCGCTTCTTCAAGATTCATTACGACCATTGACGGGAGTAATTGCTTAAGACATCGAACTTTTTCTTCACCCTTTACGTAGATTATTGGAGCTGAGCGTAATGAGTCCATTAGGATATATTGCAACTGATCATAGTCGATGTGACCATCCATCCAAGAGAATCCATGATGATTTTTTCGTAACCACCGGGCAGTCTGTTGATCCTTTTCACTCAAACCACAAAATGGAATTGGTGATTTAAATACATAATGTTGTAGTGTGTAGTCATCGTTGTAATATTCTTTACCGACATTAAATTTCAGTATAGCCAATTCTTTTGTATAGAAACTTGCTTTTGTTGTATTTTGAAATCCTTGAAAATCAACAATCGCCACATCAGCCATCGTGATGATGATGCAAAGTCTAAAGTAAGAATAATCGGTCTAAAAATCAAGTACGGCTTTTATACAAATTTTGTGACAATGTTTGTCAATGGATTATATTGAACTATGCGATCGTGTAATAACAAGCAAAATGCTGACGTATTGTCTGGTATTTCTTTCGATGTTTTAAATTCAATTCGTATATCCACAGGTCCACTTTTTAGAGATTCGTTTTGGTGAGAACAATCTATAAATATAATGGGAGCAATTTTTTTATACTCTTCACGATTTAACAATGGTTCATTTGTAGTATTGTTTAAGTCATTGTAGGCTTCTTCAAATTTTGAATACTTGTGGTATGCCAGTGCATATTTATTGTTAGCGAAATCTAAATTCAGGTCCATGTATGGATATTTCTCTGAATTCAAATACACCTTGATATCAAAAAGTTCACAGTGATCGAAAATGGTAGCATTTTTCTCTTTTTTATTACGTCGATCTGTTTGTAATGCAAATATAATATAACGCGGTTTTTCCAGTTGTGTTGTTGTTTTCACTGTCCAAATGTTGTGTTTTGTTATTGGAACCGTTGGCTGTATGTGCATATCCCAAGTGCGAAAAGCGATAGGTATATCTTGACTATTTTCCACAATTTTTAACAATCTTAATTTCGACTCATCAGCAACTGTAACATGCGGAACCATCCATTGAATTTTGTGTATATGAAAAGTGACGTCATCCGTTGCTGAAACAATTGCATCCAGATCAGTTCGCGCGCGAATCATAATCAGTTGATGTTTTGCATTAACAATAACTTTCTTATAATGGTTAATGAAACCAAACACTCGATCTAGCGGTAGACAGAAATTAAAATACCCCTTGTCGGATACTTTGATTTTTTCATCTGGACCACACCATCCTGCGTTTTGTAGTTGCTGGCTCTGGTTTTTATTTAATGATAAATAATTCATTAGTGTAGTTGTTGGACCGACGTATTTACATTGATCAATTTCCACATCGTTTAGTTCATATCGCATTTCTTCAAACAAGTACGCCATTGAATTATTGCTTAATTCCGCTGTAGTAGATACCGTTCCATCACTCTTCAGTAGCTGTCCTTCTATGTAAAGATAACTCTTGTGCGGTAATAAAATTAAATTTTGATCCTGTATACAAATTCGAATTTCGTCGCTGTTGTTATATGCATTCAAAAATGGTGAATACGCATGCTCCTCTAGCTTCGAAATGCTTTCATCAAAATTAATAGCCGTATTGACGTTTAAAATACTATTCATTTTTTCTCTTCTTCTTTTTCTTCAAAGTCAAACCCAACTGTTGTAAAAAATTTGCGTTTGCCAAAGTTAATGGTCGCTTTCTTGTCACCGATCTGCTTAGGCTGGTGGTAAGTTGTAAACTGTTTGATTGTATCGGTTTTTCTTCATTAAATACCAACATGTTTTATGCCGGCTTTAAGTGTAACTTAATCGTTATCGTTTCGTCTCGAAAATTAACCAAATTGCCGTCTTGATCCACAATACGGAGCACTAGAGATGTTATTCGTTGCACGCTCACAGGCATATAGATTATTGTATTTGGCGTCTCACTTATTTTATACCCAGCTTCAACTTGTATAGAAAACGAATAGATATTATGTGATTGAATGTTATTCAGGTAGCTGTTTGTTGTAATATTTGTCTCAATTTGCACCAGATTGACTTTCATAATGTTCATTGGCTTATCCGAATTATAATAGTGACCCCCTGGTAGTTTTCGTTTATTGAAACCCAACAATGACCCGATAGATCGGTCTTTATCGAAATGTATTGTTTCGGTACATTTAATTGAACTTTTTAACGTATTGTTATTTGCACGTAGTAAAAGCTGCGCATTAGCACTTGTTTTACCACTCTTTGCCAACATATCATCTATATAAGTTTCCAAGTCTTCCAAGTCGTAATTACCAACAGGTATCTCGATGTAATGTGGAGCCTTGTCGTCATCACCGAAATGAAACAAATTATTTGTTTCATCCACGTTTGGTACAGAATTATACGTCTCGAAATTAATTAGCCCACAAACATAATTACCGAGTAATTCAATAGGCGGGAAATATTCAGCGGTTAATATTGATGAGTTTCCACTTAAGGTTAGTGTGAACGACATGATGTTTAAGACACAAATAAACCAAGTTATACATTACAGAAATATTTATTTATACAAAATTGCTTTTGTTGTATAAAAATTCTAAACAAAGATGACCACAATTAAAATTATTATAATTTTGATAAACATTATAATTATATTTAATAGTATTTCCATGTAGATATTTTGCAACTTCAACAGGCGGTGGTAAATTCCCATAACTATCAAAGTATTCCACATTTTTATTATTTTTCGCATATGCCACCCAATGACTTCCAGATCCAGATGAACTTTCCAAATTAACGACACCGCATTCCTTTCGCCATGGTCGTTTTGGCAATTCGTCTCTCATAAATACACCACGGAAATTTGGTAAATGTTTGTTTCCAAACTGATAGATGTCGTAATTAGTTAACGGTCTATTGGGCAGCTCGTTTAGTGGTTTTTTGATTCGATAAAAAGACCCCATCCTCTTCTGTACGGTTTTAAATAAAGTCCAGTACCAGATTTCGATCCGAGAGCGATTGCTTCCATCATCTTGTTATGTCTCTGATTTTCATCCAACTGTTTTTGCGCTGTTTTGTATGTATTAATTGCTTTTGCAACACCAGCAGCGCCACCAGCAAGTGACCCCACGGCAGACAATCCAGCAAATAGTGGAACCAGAAATGGTAAAATTCCACCAGTTTTCGGAATCGGTATAATTCTTGGCGATGTAAACTGATTCTTGTTCTTCTTGAAAATTGTTTTAGCCGCTTTCAGTGCTATTTTGACTGAATCTTTTATAGTTTTTGGTTTGTTTTTCTTCAATATACTTCTTATATCACGAACTCCAGCACCAAATATTAATTTCTTTCCATTTTTGTTTGCCTTCTTCCTATTTGAATGACCCATCCCCAATTTTACTTTTGATTTCATCGCGTTCGTCACAGCCCAAGCAGCAGCTCGTTCACCAAAATTTGCGTCTGATGATTTAACTCGTTCCCACGCTTTGTTGGCTAAAATTAAATCAGCCTTGTGTCGATCGTTAATATTTTTGAATTGTGAATAGGCGATATCGTGTTCTTTACATGCAGCGTCCAATTTGTTTATACCGGGGTCGCCTCGCAACAATCGTTCTTGTAGTTTAGTTCCAGGTCCACAATACTGGTAGCCGGGTAAGTGTAGTTCAAATGGCAGCTTGTTGATTGTAGAATTTATTAGTCCCTTACCAGATGTTTTCACTTTACTTGTTCGTCTGCAACTGACACCTTGTTGTTTTCGCACAGGCATATTAAGGTGAACTGAAAAGAAAAATGTATGCTAACTGTTTTTATAGATATTATAAATAGATTAAAATTTTACGTAACTTGTTAGTATACGAAATAATCTAATTCGAACAACACCAGTAAAATGTCTTCATTTATAAAACAGCGGGAAACCCTACCGGTAACTGATTTTGAATTGTCATTGAATAATGGCGGTAACTGTAAGAAAAACGGCCCACTTTTACCAAACAGTATTAGAGCAGTCGTTTGTGGACCGAGTGGATGTGGAAAAACTTCACTGCTTATTTCACTAATACAACATCCCAATGGTTTGACGTTTGAAAATATATACATCTACTCCAAATCGTTGCATCAACCGAAATATGAATATCTAAAAGAAATTATTAAACTTGTTAAAGGTATGGGATTTTTCACATTCTCCAATAACGAAGATGTCATACCACCAATGGACGCTTTACCAAATTCATTGATAATATTCGACGATGTATCTGTGCGGGAGAAAAAAGCCATAATAGAAGAATATTTTTGTCACTCTCGACACTACAACGACGATTGTTTTTACCTAACACAGACGTATACAGCAGCACCCAAACACAATGTTCGCGACAATACAAATTTTATTGCTGTCTTCAAACAAGATGATCTGAATCTTAAACATATTTACGATGACCACATCAATACCGACATGTCTTTCATAGAATTCAAAAACCTATGTCAAGAGTGCTGGCGAGATAAATATGGATTCTTAACTATCTGCAAAGAAGACGATATTCACAATGGGAGATATCGAAACAAGCTTGACCGCTTTTGGAGAGGGCGCTGATGAGTTGACCAACCGGAGCATTAACTGCTTTAAGCCAGTCTGATAGCCGGTTTCAACAGGCTGTTAACTGCTATAACTACGGCAGTAACCGAGCTGTTAACTGATATTAATCCCTTACTTATAAATAAGCAGCTGTCATGATGAAGTTTCAGTTCTTGAGAGGCCGTTGCATGAAACACTTGTCACCAAGATGGATAAGAAGAAGAAGGAGCTTGTTAAAAAGAACATTATAAAAACGGCAAGCAATATACGGAAAAAATTTAAGGCCTTACGATCGGGGAAGGTGGAATCAGAGAAGTTGTTACAAAGTACACTAGAACCAGTAACCGCCCCGCTTAAAGAAATAGCCACAAAATTAAGTGATGAAAAACAAAGACTTCCTATAAAAGTGGAAACAAAAAATGAACAAACGCAAGTATTAGATACGTTTACACCTAAAATTAAAAAGAAAAAATTAGAAAAACAAACTGCATACTACTATAATCTGCCAACGAAGGAGGAAGATACTTCAGTACAAGATGATCCAGAAGATGTTTTTGAATCATATCCAGAAGAACAACAAAATGTACTTGAAACACCAAAATTTTTTGGATCAGCACAAAGTGTTGCTCGAAAATTAATGTCGACACCTGAAGATTTAACAAAATCGTTTGGATTAATAGCAAGAAATTATTTACAGTTATACCTTCAACCAAATAGCGGTATTGATACAGTATACGGGCCGTACAAAAAAGATGATGAATGGATGATTGGAAATCAACCGTTTCAGATAGATGGTGATGATATAGTAATTGACAATATTACATATGAAGGTACCCCCGGTTTATATGAGTTGATTTTCATGAACATACCAAAAAGTGGTTTATATAATACTAAAGATTTAAATGCGTATAGGCAAATTTTAAAGCAAACAAATGCGCACAGACGAAATTACAGTCCAAACCAGCAAATTAAAGGTAGCTCAAGTTTTAAGTACGTAAACATTATTAGTCAGCTGTTTCCAATCAGTTCCGCTAAAAAAGCAATACCAAGAAAAATATATGGCACAAGAAGTCGCGTCGGAAGCTCTCCAAGATCTGGACATGGTTTAATGCAGTTTAACAATTTGCAAAAAGACTTTATATACTGGGACGACCCGAACGAACTGGTCAGTCGACTACGATTACTAATAGCATCACAAGAGGCGGGACATACCGGACACAATAACGAAATTATATCCATCATCGAAGAACTGAGGGAAGCAGATATTATCGAGTAATTATGGATAAGTTTGGTCGTGTGCGTAACAGAAAGATAACTATAGACAAATACGGACGGGTACATGACAAAAGTATTAAAAAAGAATTGCTTAAACAAATTGGATTGAAGTTGACACGTATGGGGAATTACGATATTGGACACAGACAACTGACAAATGTAAGGGATCCGGCTGATGATCAAGATGTTGTAAATTTAAAATTTTTGAAAAGCTTTATAGAAGAGCGGTTTCTAGCGGCTACAAAAAAGCTACCTGATTCCTTTATAACTCAAACACAAGAGAACATAAAATTATTAGATATTCGTCTCTCGAAGGTTGAACGACATTTTAACGAGATATTAAAATTTTATGAAGACATTAATGAAAAACTTGTTAAAATAACCAAAACAGAAAATAAAGATGAGCAAACGGCAAGTGGTACGTGAACTACACAAACCAGCGCGAAAGAATTTTCCTCGAAGACATGTGATTGTGAAAGGAATTGATGATTTATGGCAGTGTGATTTAATTGAAATGGGTACTTATGCATCAGTGAATAAAAACTACAATTACCTGTTAACAATAATTGACGTGTTCTCGAAACGGGCGTGGGCGATACCGGTGAAAAATAAAACTGCAAAAGAGGTGACAGCTGCATTTGAATCGGTACTTAAACAAGGACGCTTACCGAGAAATTTACAAACCGACGATGGTAAGGAATTTTATAATCAGCTGTTTAAAACACTCATGAATAAGTACAACATCAACCACTATTCGACATTTTCAACGAAAAAAGCATCAGTGGTGGAGAGATTTAACAGAACGCTGAAGACCGAAATGTGGAAAAAGTTTAGCTACAATGGGTCGTATCGATGGATTGATATGCTGGACGAATTAATGGATAATTACAATTCGCGTAAACATAGAACAATTAAAATGCGACCGCGCGATGTAACACCAAGCAAGGAGAATATGCTTCTCTCAACTGTTTACAATTATGCACAAACTGCTGTCAAACCAAAATATAAAGTTGGTGATATTGTTCGCATTAGCAAGTATAAATCCCAATTTGACAAAGGATATCTACCATCATGGTCAACTGAACTTTTTAAAATAATTAAGGTGCAATTAACTAACCCGGTTACGTACGTATTGGAGGATTATCAAGGTAATCCAATACAGGGTGGTTTCTATAACGAAGAACTCCAAAAAGTAAAGTATCCAGATGTGTATTTAGTGGAAAAGGTGTTGAAAAAGAAGAATGATAAAGTATATGTGAAGTGGCTTGGATTTGGAAATGATCACAACTCATGGATATCGTCTGCCCATTTACTATAAATATGTTGAACTATGGTAATCATCAGTCATTCTTGGTGAAACAGTAGCAGCAGCAATGGAAGCAGTAGAAAAAACCATCCAAGACCAGATAACAATGGAAGAAAACAGTGTGCGACGTCGATTTTTGAATAAAATGCTTGATAATGCTATTAGACTGCGTGATGTTGAAACAATTAGATTTATTGCAATGAAGGAGCGCGAACTTTTCTGCCCTGGAAAAATAACATTTGGAATTAAACACAATACATCTAGAGAGGTGTTGGAAATATTATTCAACTTTACCTTCGAAACGAATGAAAAATTTGTATCTGAACTTGATTCGCTTAAAGATGTAGTTACAACTTGGTTACGGGCGGCTGTAGAATATGCTCGACCAGAACTGTTGAAATTTGTGTTGGACATAATTGAAAAATACGGCATTCAAGGCGTGTGTCTGAACAAAGAAGATGACGACGATAGCGATAACAAAGATAATTGTCTGATGTGTTGGATTTGGCAGAATATTGAAAAAGGTCGTAATGATCCGACAGCTCAACTTGGTTTTGAGACAGGACCGGACAGTGGTCCCTGGCCTTCAGTTTGTCTTAAGGATTATTTAGACATCGATAAATTATTACGAGAACATTTATACATAAATTAGACATAATTTTTACATGTATTATTATTGTTTGTTAATAAAATCATAATGTTTTAGGCGCATTATTATGATTTAGTAATAATAAAAACTTTAATAAAAATGATCATTTTTATTTTCCACCCCTTTACATTTTAATACAATTTACAATTAGAAAATAATAAATATAACTTATAATTATATAAATATTAACTAAAGCTACAGATACTAAAACTAACCATTAAATATAAAACTTATAAATATTTTTTAAATTAACAAAAATAAAAGTCTTCAATTTTGTAATGTCCCCATGGGAGAGTTTTAAGTCTGTTGTTGGGTACTATAAAACGTTTATCATCACTATTTGATAACGCAGCCTTATTAATTAAGTGAGTGTAGAGTTGATGTTTTAAACTGCGAAACACACTCATTTGTCTGTAAAGTATTTCCGAATTTCTACTTTTTACACAGTTTATATAGTCACTAACATCTATTTCGTTTTTTACAATATTCTTTTTTATACCTTTAAGTTTTTTAATTGGCGGATCATCACCTTTTTTCACAATACAATAGGATTTGGCTTTTACACCGATAAATTTTTCAATAATTGTTCCAGAACACTCGTCTTTAAATTTGCCAAGCACTTTTTTATTTAAACGAGGCAACCCATATATATTGTCACTCGTAAAATCACTTGTGTCAAAATAAGCACTAATGTCTGGCTTAATATCAGCATAAAAGTCTTCTGTTTGTATTTGGTATATAAAACTGTCGGTGTCCATATACAACAGCTTAACATTATCACCGTATTTTGGTTTTATATACCCATAATGAAAATCATACATTAGTGTTTTCGACAATTCAAGAACACTAAATCCTACATATATTGGCTTGTTATAAATAACTTTTAAACGATTCATTTGCACAATCACTAGGTTTTCATGTATAACTGACCGACTATGAAAGTTCGGTCTACTTATAAGACTACTAGCACCCAACTTTTTACCAATATTCTCCCAATGGGTAATTATACGCACATCCACACGTTTATTAACGTTTTCCATTGTCTTGCCAAACACACTATTGTTCATTAGTTTATAAAAATCTTTTTCAAAATTATTTGTTGCTTTAGAGCGGTGTTCAGTGTTCAAGTCAATGTAGTTTTTAAGCCACGGCGATTGATTAAATTGAAGCACACGATGTATTTTTGTTAATTTTAAACCATATTTGAGGCACTGTTTTAAACTGCGGTAATGAATAACATATTTCTTTTTATCAGAAACACTAGCTATTAGTTTTCTGTTTTTTGATGTGATGTACGGCGGCTTCTCATTCTCCGGGCAGAATGGTAAATCTTCATGGTGGTCGTGAAGTGTTTTTGGATACTGAAGATCCACTTCCAGTATATAACCAACACCAGCGTCATCAGCGATTGTGGATACATCAAAGTCTTTCAATTCACATTCCGAAACCCACTTGAAATCGTTGATTGGTAAGTGCTGCGACATAGCCCATCCGTATAAGTTGTTCGCATCCAGGTATTGAATAAACGTTGACGGTTTTGTTGGATCATAGTTCTCGCAGTACTTATTATTAGCTTCGCTATAGCGTCCACAACACTGTGCTAAACCTCCACGCATTCCTTTCTGAATAAAATGTATCATGTCAATATCTGTGAGGAGTTCTAATTTCACTTGAGTATATTTTAACATGGCGTCCCAGCTCAGTCCCGGGGCGCTAAAGTATTGACAAGGATCCAATTGATACGTTCTCAAGCAAACGTCTCGAAAATTCTCAAAAACATCTGTCAGTAAGAGTACGTCAGTTTTTAAATACAAATCCGAATATTCGCCCAATGTTTCTGTTTCAAATTCGTGCCAGATTTGTTGTGCACGTTGATATTCGTTATCAGTGATATGTGCTGTATTTAGATTACTATAAAATGCCGACTTTGGAGGTAACATGCATTCTTCAAGACGTTCAACATTGTTGACATATTCATAAGGAAATACACCCTTTTCCTTAATTAAATCAAATTGGCGGTCTTCAGGATATGCTCGACGCACTTCAACAAACTGCTCCGGTTTCAAATTATTAGCCAGCTTGTCTAAACTGCTTGCCATAAATCTAAACGAATCGATGAAACGAAGTTGGATTGATTTTGTTTTTTTCTTACCATTTTCATCTTCATTTTCATCATCTTCCACATAGTCATCTTCTCCTTCAACATCAGGTTCATTATCTCCATCATCACCACCATCATCTATTTTTATATGTTTGGTGAAGGAAATGTAGCGTTCCTTGTTGTTGGCAATGACATCAATTTTTTCTTTAGCCACACCAAATTCACGCACAACGAAATGGGCATCGTAACCGGATAAATTGTGAAAGATTACCGGAATGAATTTTGACACCTTGTATTGTAAATTACAGTCATTGTGTGCAGCACCACGGAATTCACCAGTTAAATGGTCATGGTCCCGCACACGATCTTTTCGTAATACATTACCACATATAAAACAGGTTGTCGCATTTATGTACTGCATTTGCTGGGCTGGTGTTAACGGTTTCATCGGCACTTGTTTGTCCAGAATACTATACAATCGTCTCGCTTCTTCATCGAGTTTCTCCATAAAGACTTTTCCACAATTTGGTCCCCGGTATTGTACAAATTTATTTAAATTGTCATCATATGAACACTTGATGTAATAAGCGAAACTGAACGGCTCATGTATTTGCATAGTATTTGTGAACGATGTTGTTGGATCTGGTGAGCATGTGTCGTATGGTTTCAAAATTGACTCAAAGTCGCAATAAATTGTGAACGGAACGCGTAATTGTTTCTTAAAATTCTTAAACTTTAATATATGTTTCCCTAAAGTCGGCAATACTGTGCGAACACCATTGCAGTCGTTCTTCGAATGTTCGTCTAATCCCGCCTCAGTTCTGAAGAATTGCAAGCATCCATCGCAAATATACTTGGCTTCTTTGTGCTTTGAAAATTGACGACTAACAAGTCTGCTTAGATTTTTAATCCAACAATAGTGACTGTTGTCACCATCTTCAATATACAGTAAATTAATATGTGTGCTCCTCTTTTGTGTTGTATGATGTAACGGTCCAACAATACTTTTATCTTCCACACCATAAACATTGACGCTAATATTATTTAGAGATTCAAACAATCTAATATCCTTAATTTTAACTGGAAACTCGATTCCATCAAAATTTAGAACGGATGAATAATGCGGATATGATGCAAGTCGGTGTGGGTTATTATTGACTGGATGTAAAGCCGATGTGATTGCCCATGCAAAACATGCTTGATCTTGATTTTGAACATTGACAACCGCTTCTTTTCTCTTGATCCATGCTGGTAATTCAATACAGGATGATGCTCGAAGTGGATTATATTTATTAATATTCACTTCCAAGTAATAAACATCTTGAAGCATCCAGCCGGAATCGCGTGCTAGGAACTCCTCGCTTTTTGTTGTTATTACCGCCGCCATATTGTCGTACATATCATTGATATTAGTTGACTCTGTTACAATAGAATTCCTGGTATTAAACGACTTGATATCCAACGTCACAGACCCATCATTTTCATTTTTCGCATACAGTCCAAAAAGTTCAAAGTTTGTTTTAAATGCTTTGTGTTTTCCCAGTTCCGTACCCAGCAACAGTAACACTTTCTCCTTAATTTGCTCCAAAAAATCTTCAACTGACTGAGAGTTTTCACAATTCTTTACCCGGTAACTAATTATGCGACTTTTAAAGGCGCTGTGGACAATTTCTATATCTTCATTTTCAGTCCGACAACAAATTTTATTTTTATGTGCAGTGCTACGCAAATGTCCATTGAATGTAGTTTTAGGTACATCAATATCGCACACTTCACAACGTTTTATTTCTACTGGTTTTGACATTTTTGATTTCTTTAAGAGGCCTCCATTTTCATCATCAGCTGGACGCTTTGTTAAACCACTACTAGTAGATGGTTGAGTAGCTGCAGTCATTGCTTCATGGAACTTCTTCACATGACGTGTAAGTGCATCACGCCGACTAAACGATACATCACATTGGCTACATTTCAAATTTTTATTTCCGTGCATGGTAGGAACATGTCGAGTTAATGCATCACGTCGTGTGAATGATGATCCGCATTCGTTACATTTGAACATGATGAAATTTTTCTAAAAATTTGAAAATTATATTAATATATGAGAATTTAATTAAAAATTATTGTACTTACCAAAAACTTTAAAAATAACACAATAAAACTACAAAATATATTTAAAATATGATAATAAACTTTGAAAAAATTAATAATTATTTTACTTACCAAGTACTTTTAATATAACACAATAAAACTAAAAAAGTAAACTGTTTATTTCAGAATTCAAAGCAACTGGAACACTTTACGTTTCTTACAACTTTAACGATTGAATGAAACTGTGTCTTTCCATGGATATGGTTACCCTTATATATAGCAGCAAAAACACATGATTTTGATTTGCGTCAACCTAAAATACGTTCACTTAATGTACTCACAAACAATAGAACCTTGCTTGCAAACAAAGTAAATTTTATAAAATTAATGTCATTGGAAAATGTGTAATTAATTATATAAAATAAAAAATATTTTTACCCGGAAAAATTTTTATTGTACGTTATTACAAAATAATGTATACATACAGTAAGTTGTCAAAATATTGGGGACAGTGCGATTTTTTATTAGGTTTGCAAGGGCTTATTAATAAAATTTAATGAAGTATATTTTAGGATTCACTTTGATTATTTATAAGTTTTAAAGGCTCACAATACTGACGATTCCTTTCAGCCTTTAAAATTGATTGTCAATCATCATTTGTCAGTTTATAGTGCTAACGTTGCGTCTAAAATCTGAAAAATAAATTTATAGCTTAGTCTTGAAAAAATGATCCAGGAAGTCATCATAAATAAATGACAACTTATCAAAAACTAAAACAAGAATGGTACCACTCTCCTGAACTGAAAAAATTTAAAATCTTGTATTGAGAGCATGCTACGTCGTATCAGTGCTGTTATTGCAGCGAAAGGTGGTGTGACAAAGTATTAATCAATTAATTTTTATATATTTTTAATATTAAGCAATAAATTTTTTTAGCTTGAATATGTTATTTTGTCTTTATAAGTGAAGTAATCAACATAAAAATAAGTATCCAACTTGATAATTATTAGTAAGTATTTACAAACATTAAAATAACAAAAAATTATACTGTTTCTAATATTTTTACAACCCATTGTATATAAATCTATAATAATGTGGGAAAAGTCTTACGTAAAATAATATACATTTATACATATACATATATGAATTTTTAATTAAATAAGGAAATTATTTGACATTTATATAAAGGTTAAACATATAATTAAAATACTTTTATAAAATAAAAAAGTTTTTCTTATTATTCAATATATTCAATGTCACTAACAATAAGACGGACGTGTATACAATATATTTATCACAATTTATCTATTTGTAAAACTGGTTATTCAAGTCACGTATTTATGTAAGTATTAAGAATCTACTCATAGATACATATAATATTCTTAATACAATTAATAAATGATATTTATTGGAAACAATAAAAATAATTTAACTTTATTTTAGTATAAATACTTGCGTTTAAATTTTATTTATTTAGTATGGATTCAAGAATATTCAGTACCTTTACGAAAACGTCATCTTGGGTTGAAGAAGTTTTGAAAAATACGACAACAATAACAGAATTTGAACAATACATACACGAAGGTAAAGAAAATTTAATATTGTGCAGTATTTATAATAATTATAAAGCATATTTAGAAGATTTTGTGAACGCAGAACCAATAATATACCATCGTGTACTTTGGGCGTACAAATTAGAATCAAAAATTTTAAAATTAAAATTTCCAATGGCGACCGAAAAAAATATAGAAGATATTATTGGCAAGATCTATGGTGAAGAGGAATTGAAACATGAAACTGCAGAATCAGTGGATGCAGATGAGGGAAATAATTCAATACCAAGTTTTATGAATTTAAAAAAAAGAAAACGAAATTTAGAAGATTCGTCATCTAGTGTCGCTACTTCCGAAAGAGATGTAGCATCTTCAATAACATCTCTGTGGCGAGACATAGCGGCAAGCAGTACTTCGACCGCGAGAAAAATGGGTTCTGGAACCACACTATCAGAAACTATTTTCTTGCGGACTTCAGAAGGGTGTGCTTCTTATTCACGTCAAAGTTCCCCCAAGGAGTTTATGATGACGCTACGATTAATTCCAACAAGTGTCATCATGGATCCTAACATCCCCAGGGAAAATCATTGGCGCTATGCCACACAAGACGCTAAAATAACGATCAACCTGACGCAGCCGGACGACGAAAAGGCCAGCTTAATGGAGAAGTTTCTCCGTATTATTCTGAAGGAAATGATACAGGATCCTACGAGTCAGCGAGTAAATCGTCAGTTGCATAATTAATTAAATTATTTAAAAAATATTACAACTCCTGTTACATAAATAAAAAATAAAAATTTAAAATAACAAACAATTTGTAATTATTATCCTATTCCATTAAGTTCCTTGAACATTTGAATATACAATTTTATCACATCAACGGAAAATTTTGAACACAACCGACTTAAAAGTTTTCAAGTGTAGCAATAATCTATGTATTGACATGTGTAATTAATACCATTCACTGCCTTAGACAATAGTTGGTCATGATATACGCAAAATATGTTTGTACACCTAATTAACATATAGAACAAAATACCAATTATTTAAAAATTCCAACAACAATACTAATAATATTTTAATTGTTTCTTATTAATATTACATCGTGAAAGGCTAACAAACAGTGCAATATATGGAGTATAGTGAATGTACTTTTATTGTATATATTATTGTATGATGATGGTTGTCGCTAACTAGATCCGTACAGTGTGGTTGAATATATCACAGCGAATGGTCGTATATAGGTAACAATACATGTATATTGTAATTGAATTACAAATTGTTGTCAGTATCTGTTTATTAATAAAACTGGTTTTAAAACGACAATAAAATCAGTAGTAAATTATTATGTGTATTATATCAGTAGTTTTTATGAAAAAATTATTTATACATATATAAATTAACACTAGTTAATTGTCAAAAAATTGATCTGAACTATAGAAAATAGGTAATAAAGAGTTTATATCGAAAAAGTCAAGTTGTTTAGACATGTGATCACAAACAAGAATTTTCCAGTATTTGTTCTAGTAAAATCATGTTGTATTAATGTGTGCATTCAAGGTAACGCCTAGTCTAAATAGCAAATGATGCAATCGGAAAATTTATTTAATACATATGGTTAAATAACCGACGACCACAATAAAAATGTATAAATAACATAACATGACGTAATCACATGAACGGTAATATAGGCAATCCACAAAACACACATTAATTGCCAAAAATTTATCAGAAACCATCTGCCAAAAATTTAACTAACCACATATCCCCACCAACCAAATTTTGACTAGCCGAAGTGAACGAGCTCGAGATTTGGCTATGTTATTTTTCCATAAGGTGGTGGGTGGTGGGCAATGTTAATTTCCCATAAGGTGGTGGTTCCCGTAGCCCCCATAATACACTACTCGCGTGAATTAGTTAAACACGCCGTTAGGGAAGATTGTTTAAAGTTCAAAATAATCGCCGATTTTATTACAATTTTATCATCTTTAAAACGTGTTCCGTGTTAAAACGGTTCTCCATATTATGACAACGACAGTATTCAATAAAGTTTTTAATAAAATTACATAAATTTTATTTAATTACAACCACTTCCAAAATAAAGTATAATAAATAAATATACTTAAAGTATAATTTTATTAATCCTAATTACTTTAGTGTGTAATCAAATTGCCTAATTGTTTTATTGCTTCCGAGACTATCTACCAAAGCAGCGGAAGCATTGTGATCAGTTTTGAAAAATAAAAAATTCCCCCCCCCCAAAATAAATTTTTTTACGCACATTTTACGTTTTAGAGCTTCCTGAATAATATTGGTTTGGTGTCTGTCCGTCTGTATGTCACCACTTTGCACCAAGTGACATAACTTCTGAACTATTCGATTGTTTGTAATGAAATTTTTAGAAATTATGCAGTTCGGTTCCTAGATGGTCCCCTATGAATTTAATCGAAGTCGCACTAACGGTAGCTACGTCGCTACCATGTAATTCCATTAATATACTAAATTGCACCAAGTGGCATAACTTCTGAACTATTCAATTCATTTTTATGAAATTATCAGTGATTATGCGGTCTGCTTCCTGGATGGTCCCTAACAAATTTTATTGCATTCGGAGTAATAGTATCCGCGGCACTATTATGAAATCCCATTAAATGTCAATATCTTATTTACTGCTAGTCCCATTTCCCTCAATTTTTTTTATAAATCGTTTTGTTTATTTATTTTTATTAATTTATGTACCTGTATTAAAATACACAAAGATATATTGGACATTAAATTACCATGGTGTTTTTACGAGTACGAGAAAGCTTTATGCGACACCCCATTGGCAGCGTACAGTGGACTTTCGGAGATTGTCCAATCGCAAATTGTCCATATTTCAGTGTTAGGGATTTAAACATCTTATGTTTACGTCACACGAACATTGTATTCACAAAAATTGTATGTTTGCAGTATTCGTGTGACGTAAACATGCGATGTTTAAATCCCTATCACTGCAATATTGACAATTTTTGATTGGACAATCGCCGAAAATCCACTGTATTTTAGTATCTTACAAAACTGCGAAATTTTTTTATTTTAGTTTTTAACCAAATGATTATGGATCATTTTGTTGGTATACTTTATTTGTTGGATGACCACTTGTCATTATCGTTAATTATTTCGTTTTGATTATTATTTAGAATTTTTCAGGATATAAAATAAAATACATTTTTCATAGAATAAGATTGTTTATTTTTTCCGGCAAACATCGAAATTACAGTATGTCGACGTGTTCTACAATTTTCACTCGGTGCCATTGCCGGATTTCATAGATTTTTCAATTTTTCTTTTTTCCTGATAATAAGTTGAACGTAAATTTAGCATTTTAGATTTGACTTCTGGTACAACTGATATGATCATTCCTTCCATGATTTTTTTATAGGACATTTCGCGCATGGCTCTATTTTTAAATAAAGGAGATTTTGTATTCCACAGGCATTCAAAATTTCTAAATTCCTAAATAAATTTTATTCTCGTTTCCGAATTAGACTTTTCTGTCATTTTTATTTAACCTATTAAATAATTTTCATTTAAAATTAAAAATTATACTTATTTTTAATTATTACATAATACGAAGTACTTACTTGATCTAATTTAATTCCAGGAAAATACATTTTAGTTATATATCCATATGAACACCAAAAATTGAATAAAAATTGATAAAATTTGCCTAGTTAAATAGCTGAAATTCTAAATTTCTAATTTGGCCATTTTCATTTATACTAAAATAGAGTCCCTATAATAAATAGTGTCATGACATGTGTGGTGAACACTGATTGGTTCCGGCATTTTTGTCTAACGTTGGGTAAAATAAATTGAAAATAAGTTAAAAAATATTTAACAAAAACCATTTAGTTTAACCTAGAAAGAATAATTAAATTAAATTTTTTTAATTGTTCATAAATTCATAACCTATTAACAATAATTATGTACTCAAAAATATTTACACAAACATGTGATACTTAATTTCGAAGCTTCCCGCTCTGTTTTCGAAAGAAAGTGGATGACATGCCACGACTCTATTTATTATATGGACTCTAGATAAACCTATACGGTAAAGCCATCTATGTAGCATAAATACAATTACCGCTTAGCTCCTTTCCGTAATTATGAGGCTTGTTTGATCTAGGCGCTCTTAAACTCACCAAAATTCACTTAAATAAATCACTTTTAAGCGCGAAAGTTGTAAAATTTGGAAAAAATTTAGATAAAAATTTTTATTTTTTTATTTTTTGTTCCTGTTGCTTTATTGAATAATTTTTATCAACAAATAAGTATACTATTCCATTTAAAAATACACCTGTCGCAGCATCTGCATAACATAGCGAATTTCCAAATCTTGGGCACTGGCGGATCTCATCTAAAACCTGTACCTATTTAAAATAGTTTAGCTTTCTAAGAGTAAAAGAATTTTTAAAATCGGCTGGGTAATTAGTTTTGTTATTTTTGGGGACCCAAGAACCCGAACGGATTTTGTGCAGCATAGTTGTATCCATCTAAAATAATTTAGTTCTCTAGCAGTGAGAAATTTTTTAGCATCGGTTCGATAGCTTATTACTGGCGTTTTCGGATCTGCAAGATCCCGGTGGACCTCATTAAAAAATCAGCTCGACCGTATATTCTAGGCGGACTTTATGTAATATATATATATATATATATATATATATATATATATATATATATATGAATATATATATATATATATATATATATATATATATGTATATATATATATATATATATATATATATATATATATATATATATATATATATATATATATATATATATATTCAAAACCCGTTGTGTAGCATTCTACGCCGCATTTGCATCCGCAGGACAGTTGTGGATCTCAGATAACACAACCTGTACCTATCTAAAGTAGTTTACCTCGGTAATAGTAAAAAAGTTTCAAAATCGGTCAGTTATTTTATTTTTGACACTTTTAGGTCCCACTGACACTGTCAAACCTTACATAACGTAATCTATATGTATCTAAAATAGCTTAGCTCCCCAACAGTGAAAAAATTTTCAAAATCGGTCGGTTAGTTTATTTTTGACACTTTTGGATCCGATGGACCCTGGCAGACTTTACATAACGTAATCTATATTTATCTAAAATAGTTTAGCTCTATAACAGTGAAAAAATTTTTCAAAATCGGTCGGTTAGTTTATTTTTACCACTTTTGGGTCCCATGGACCCTGGCGGACCCTAAATAACGTAATGTATGTCTATCTAAAATAGCTTAGTTCCCCAACAGTGAAAAAATTTTCAAAATCGGTCGGTTAGTTTATTTTTGACACTTTTGGATCCCATGGACCCTGGCAGACTTTACATAACGTAATCTATATTTATCTAAAATAGTTTAGCTCTGTAACAGTGAAAAAATTTTCAAAATCGGTCAGTTAGTTTATTTTTGACACTTCTGGATCCTATGGACCCTGGCAGACCTTACATAACGGAATCTATATTTATCTAAAACAGTTTAGCTCTGTAACAGTGAAAACATTTTCAAAATCGATCAGGCAGTTTATTTTTGACACTTTTGGGTCCTATGGACCCAGGCGGACCTTACATAACGTAATCGATATTTATCTAAAATAGTTTAGCTCTGTAACAGTGAAACAATTTTCAAAATCGGTCAGTTAGTTTATTTTTGACACTTTTGGGTCCTGTGGACCCTGGCGGACCTTACATAATGTATTCTAAACCTATCTAAAATAGTTTAGCTCCGTAACAGTGAAGAAATTTTTAAAATTGGTCGTTTAGTTTATTTTTTACAATTATGGGATCAGTAAATCCTGGCGAAACTCATACAAGTCTAGTACTCTAACAGTAAGAAAAGGGTTCTAAGGATCTCATATAACTTATGGCAGTCCGTAAGCTTCTTGCGGACATCATTTAATTAATTCAAATACTTTAACTTACTAACTGTGAAAAATTTTTTTTAAATCGATTGGTTAATTAATTTCTGGCCTTTTTAGGTCCCGAAAACCTTGACCTCACATAAAATACCTTAAATCCATTTGAAATGATTTAATTTTTTCACATTATTAATTATTAGTGAAAAAATTTTCAAAATCGATTCAAAATATTTTTCCGTGCATACATATGTACATTGTACATATTTTGTTTTGTTTCATATTTAATAATATTATATCATAACATAATCTTCAATTTCTTGTTTACTTAAAAATTCAATAAAAAAAAAAAAAAAATTCTTCATTCCATTAGTTTAGAAAATCTGTTTAATTTTCATTTTTCAACTTGAGATAGAACCATGCTAATTATAATGTAATAAATGAGAAACAAAACTGTATACATGTATGTGTGTTATAACACATGTATGTGAATAGACTTCACTTGTTCTCACAAAATTCTTTAATAAAAAAGTGAAATATTTTTATACTTCATAAAGAACTCAGATATAAATATAAATTACTTATTAGACTAACAAAGAAAGAAAACTAATATAATGGTGAAAATTTACATTTTCTCGAAAAATACTTAAAATAGAAAGAAAATTATAAGAATATTTTCTTCATAATTTTTTTTTCCTTTTCAACGATGTAAAAATCGAACTGTCTTATGATAGGATCGAATGATAAAAAATGGCCAGAAAACCTACTTCTGGGCATCCGACGTGTCTGGCTAACGAACTTAGCCGAGCCAATTCAGAATCTAGTCCGCACACAAAATTTCATAAGCATTAGACGTTTCGTTCGAGAGTTATCGTGGCGACACACACACACACACACACACATATATATATATATATATATATATATATATATATATATATATATATATATATATATATATATATATATATATATATATATATATAAATTTTAGTGGATATCATTTTCGTATTCTAGGGACCTCAAAACACATTTCTGTTATGATCCCGGGCTTAGGTCCCGTCATGACACCTGCTATAATAGCGTATTTCCAGTTTCACTTTTGGAACTTCGCTAAAAGGTAACTTTGTATCATAGCTCGAAAACCATAAGAGCTATAAAGCTCCTGATAACAGCAATTGGTTGCCCCCATCGATATCTACAACTCTTATTTGAACAATTTTTCGATTAAATCAACAGTTTGGCTGTAATAAAAATGGCAACTCTCAGAAAACTCACACGGTATATAAATTTTAGTGAATATCATTTTCGTATTCTAGGGACCTCAAAACATATTTCTGTTATAGTTTCGGCCTCAGGTTGCGTCATGAGAACGGCCGTAAAGACTGAATTTCCAGTTTTGGAAATTCGCTAAAACTTAATTATTTAATATTTATCTTAAACTTCTGAGTTAATTTATGTTTATAAAAAGGCCTTATGTTGTATAAATTTCATTAAATGAAATTTATACAACATAAGGCTTGAACAATTTTGAATTACCGTAAAACCGTCTAGACCCGGACACTTTTTTACATTTTTTGGTATAGTTTTATGTTTATACATGTTTCCTTCATAGATATTACCAATAAAAGTATTACCATTAGAAAGAGCGTATATTATTTGTAATATCCCTGACCCATTTGTTTCATTATAAGTAAAAATAAAAAAAATAAAAAATAATTATTAAGTGTCCGGGTCTACACGCCAAATCCGTCTTGACCCGGACACTTACTTAATTAACGTAATAACATGCAAACTAACTTCTCTCGTCGGGTTTAGGACAGTGTTTTATATCGTCTGATGTCTTTGAACCTATCAAAGACTTCAAAATATTTTGTTGGAAGGCAGAGGAGGCAATGCATAGTATGCCTCTCTATAAAGTAAACATACGATATGACACCAGAAGGAGGCATAAACCGCGTAATTCTGGGTTGAATATTAACGTATGGACAGTGGGAGTTACAACTGGTGCGAATCGCGGCCATAGTGTAATAAACTGATGTGTCCGGATCTAAACGGATATACATATATAGCATGTATTTTTTTATATATACATCGAATATAACTTCAAACATCATTAACCCATTATATCCCACTCCTGTTTCTACTGGTCAGATTTTGATCAATTCCCACGCAAAGATCTAGAATAGCAATATAAAGTAATTCCCCAGAGATGATCCTTGTATCCTTCCGAGGATAATAGTAAAGGCCTGTATTATATATAATATTCTGGGTCGTAGTGTATATAAAAACTTTGGCGGGAAATATGAAATGAATTTATCAGAAGTAAGGTAAATATTGTTAACATTAAAAAAATGAAATAAAAAGGTTAATGATCCTTTTTTTTAAAACTAATTTATTATTCTGGACTTTCTGAAACTGACACTACGAAAATAAAAGTGGTTACATTACTTAAAATAAATAATATCTGTTACTCCGACAATATGTTATTTTTATTGAGAATATTTAATTTTTATTATGTTTGGGAAAATTTTCATACAAAATTTTTTCAAAATATTCCAATGGTTTTCCAATATTTCCATTTAATTTGTCAAAATTTCTAAAAAAATTCACATATTATTAGACTACTAAATCGTCAGTCGCATTTAATTCCTTCTTTGTTTAACTATTTTACAGCTAATTATCTTTATCTCTCATTCACGAAGTTAGCCACGAACAAAATACGTGGAATAATCTCTACAAGATATTACTCTTTGGCTACGTTACAACCCAGCGTATTTTAAAACATATCTGTCAGTTCTCTACTGAAATTTTCTATTTTAATATTTATTTTTATCAATTATTTCATTTTTAATACTTTAAACATATATTTTACTAACACTCGGACAAGATTTTTTAAATTAAAAAATAATAATTTTAAAAATCAATGCAAAAATTTGTGGCAACCTGCATTGCGCATTGCAGACCCTTTTTTAAATACTTATAATAGTTCAACTGGAAGCTTTTTAATGGTAATTTTTACACAGGCGGAAAGAGAAAGGTTCATTGAGCGTTATTCAATTGTAATTTTATATATTTAAATACCTTTAATTAAGAAAACAACCCGTAAAGTTGACTTTCCCACGGTATTACGTGTAATATTGTGGTCACTAATGGGTTAAATGATGAGCGATAAAATTCTAAACACATACATGTCAAAACTAAAACAATATAATAGTTGCAACAAAGCTGTGAGTAGGTGCATAAAATTTACGGATATAAAATCCCAAATACCTGTTTGGCATAAGAAAACGAAAGGTTATTTCATCAAATTACACCGGATCTCACAACTTGTTACTGATAGAGATCTCAATCCTGGTATCAAAAGAAAATAAGGAGAATTTTATTTCGTTGATCGAAATCTCTGAAAGTTCCTGAAGGTGTAGAAAAATGAAAAGAAATGAAATTTTCAAAACAATAACAATTTATTATAAATCCAAAAAAGGAAATGTTACAGAGTACACAGTGAAAAACTTATCTACAATCCTTCGAAAAAATTGATAATGTTAATTTATTCTGAAATATTTAAAGTGGTTTCGATGACAGGAAGCCACAATGCTGCAGTCATCGAAACAAAATTAATTGCTTCATAACAGTGTCAAAACAAATCGAAAATATTCGTTTACGAAATATATGAATTTACTGTATAATGAGTTAAATTAGAATCAAATACTTAACCCCAAAAAAAATTAAATAAAGGAACGACACAATACGTTACCGTACCAAGAAAAAAAATAAAATAAAATATAATGTCACTTAAACTGGTTTCCCCAGGTAAACGTACACAATAACAAAGGTTAAGAAAATTATTAATTACGTGTATACGTTTATATAAAGGTGGACTCCGCCACTGGGTGTGAAAGTGTGCGACATACGATGTTGTAAGAGAAATAAAAAATAAAAATAAATTTGACAACTTATTCGAAAAAGTACAAGAATTTGTACACCAATTATCAATGAGAAAAAAGTATTATAAATACACACAATTGATAATGGAAACAAATAAATGTCAATATAAATTCACAATCGAATAAATTCAATAACACTCACCCAAAATTGTGTGGTGTCAGAAGAGTTATTAAATCATTGAACTATTAATCAAAAAAATAAGTTACAACATCGTAATATCGAAGCACCTTCACACCAAATTACCAATAATGGTATATTATAAGTACATTTATAAAAAAAACGTCTGTAAGAGCCTGAAGGGCTGATCAGACGAGGTAGCTATCGGATATGTTTTTCCGGCTAGCTATCACACCATACTACCTATGCTCAGCAGTTGTCTATCAAGCTGAACATCGGAGCTAAGGCGTGTGACGTATGTCGCAGGCGCATTACGAATTCTAGAAGGTAATAGAATGTACATACAATATATTATATAATTTTAAATAATCGAACAGCAGTGATTGTGGCAAATTGCTAACGTATTTAAGGTTTGTACAGATGCGTACTAATAATATAAAGGGCAATTTGCGACAACGCTGCATGCTCGGCCTGCAAAAAAAATTTTCTAAAGGAAAATTTAAAAGAAAGAGATACACTCACTGATGAAATGGTTTGATAGAGTTTATATGCACTCTATGAGATTGTTTTTTCTGTTCATCATACACCACCACTGTAGAGTCACTCAAAAGGTGAACGATTGTGTAGGGACCGATGAATTGTGGATGAAACTTCTTCGAGGTATCCACTGACGATGCGGCCGAAAAATTTTTAACCACCACACGTTGACCCACTTTAAATGGTGATTTTAAAGGGTAACGTTTGTAGGGTTTGGCGATAACGTCATGCATTTGCTTTACTGCGTTCTGAATTTCTTCGGGAGACGGAACTGCCTCTTCGTTGAATATCTCGTCCAGGTGTAAGACATTATCGAGGGGTAATAATAATTTTCGACCAAAAAATACTTCGGAGGGTGTAGCTTTGATGGCGTCATGAGTAGTGTTGTTGTATCCAAAGGTTGCGTAATTGAGCATATTCGTCCAGTTTTTGTGTTTGACTGCATAGTGCGACATTAGTGTTGACATCGTATGCTTGATATTCCTGTTGGCACGTTCCGCTTGGTTGGCTTGCGGATTATACGGGCTCGTATATATAGGCTTGATGTTGTGTGCCAACAAAAAATTGGAATATACTGACGATTTAAAGCACTTGGCATTATCTGACGTAATTAACTCAGGATACCCATATACATTGAAGATTTCAGTCAGGTGGCGTATCACAGTGGCAGTAGTCGCTCTAATGGACGTCTTGGTGATGAGGAATCTTGAATATGCATCAATTACTGTAAAAATATACATATGACGGTTAACAGCCGAAGGTACTAATGGTCCCACGAAATCGATAAATATATGTTGAAATATATGCGTAGGAATAGTTGATTGCAATTGAAGTTTAGTGGTGTGATAATTTGGCTTAGATAGAGTGCAATGTTTACATTTGAGCACAAAGGACTTGACATGTTTGTAAAGATCTTGACACCAAAACCTTTTAGCTATATCCCTATATGTTTTCGTTATTCCCGAATGGGAAACTGAATGATAATAATCAATAATGTATTTAAGAGCGTTTTGCGGCAATACAATTCTTTTCAAATTGTGTTTTCCGACTAATTTCATTAACAAGCCATTGGAAATTGTAAATTTATCTACGTTTAAATGATTTTTTATATTATCATAAACGAGTTTACATTCCTCTGACTGCTTCTGAAAATTTTTAACGTCGAAAAAACTATGGGGAGTTGTATTCACGTTATTGACAAAGTGTGAAAACATACTAGAGATACCACTATCAGGTGTACATATGGTATTAACAAAATTTGTATTATGAATTTCATTGTCTTCGATTTCAAAAAGACGAGATAATGCATCTGCGACTACATTCTCTTTTCCAGGTATGTGTGAAATAGAAAAATCATACCTGGATAAGGTTAAAATCCATCTATTCACTTTATTGACTCTTGATTTCAAAAATTTTATTTTATTAAAGTAGAAAGAGCAAATACTAACCAAAATTAGCAAAATCTAACACAAACTGACAAGTATTGATCGCGTTAATATATGTGTTTTCCTATTTGAGATGGCCTGTCTGGACGCGATTGCTTATTTTTTAAAATTACGTAATTGTTTATTGGATGAGTGTGGTGTTTACGGCAAGTATTGTTATTGGGGTATTTAAGATTGTTTTTAATAGAAGTTGCATTTAGGAATTATTGTTGTCGGTTAACGTCTGATTTTCAACTTTAGGAGGGCGACGGGAATTAACTTCATATACACGTCTAGCTAATCTAGTAAGTTCGTCAAATGTCTGGGGTATAGGATGCAATTTAAGTAAATCAAAGGTATAGGGATTTAAATTAGAAAAAATTAAATTTATTGTGTCCGAGACATTTGCAAAAGGAGTTAATAAGTTGGAAAAATTTAAAATTGATGAGACGAAATTAGAAAATTTTTCGTCCGAATTTTGAGATCTTCTAACGTATAAGGTAATTAATGACTGTTTTTGGTCGGGCGAAATAATATCCATTAATGAATTTTTTATTTGAGACCAATTAAAATCTTGTTCCAAAAATTGTGACCATATATTATGAGATGACGGACTGACTTTCAAAATTAAATATTTAATGAGGAACTGCTCGTCAAATATTTTTAAATTGATAATATGTGAAACTTTAATAATAAATTTTAATATTGAATGTGAAGAAAATGTATTCAATAGAGGAACATCCTTAATAAAATCATCAATTTTAAATTTTTGATTTTCAAAAGGTATATTATTTGTAGAATGGTTACTTAACTGGCCAATCAGTTGTTGAATCATCGACTGTTGTTTTTCAATCAGATTAGAGAAGGTATTTACTAAGTCCAATTGTTGATGACCTTGGGTTACGTAAGGCTGAGTAACATCCTGTTGACTAGTTAAAAACTGGTGGGCACTTGTTGGATCTTGAACCGTTGGTTTAGCGGACGGTCCAGCTACCACTTGTTGAGCAAAACCTCTGAAATAATTTTAAATAATCGAACAGCAGTGATTGTGGCAAATTGCTAACGTATTTAAGGTTTGTACAGATGCGTACTAATAATATAAAGGGCAATTTGCGACAACGCTGCACAGTTATGACGAAAATCCTGTAAAATGATATAATAAATGTTGAAATCCGTAGTTTTTATTGGTACAGCTATTTAGAGGATGTTTTTCTCTCTCTAATGACGTCAAGAACAAATGTTTATTGTTGCAGGTTAATGTAGAAACTATTTACTTTGAAGATTGGTGCAAAGTGTCTGGGTTTAGACGGTTTTACGGTATTTAAAATTTTTAAATAATTCAAAGTGCTTTGTAAAGTAAAGTAAATAAATCAAAGTATCAAAGTACAAAGTAAATCTATATTTTTTCCATAATTTTAATGGAAAACGTAAAAATAAAGTTGAATGAAAATTCCTAATGGTTCCGGAGATATTTACATAATTATAAATAATAAGCAAATATTTTACTTCGCAAAAATACCACTTTTTAATTTTGAAACTGTGACAATATTGTTTCGAACCGTCAGTTATAGTTTTAAAGCTAGTTTTTGGTTTTGGTTTAACGGAGGGATAAGTTTCTTTTAAGATTTGTTTAAATTCTTTCTTAGCTATTAATTTATCGATTAGGTTTGAATTATATCCGTTATTATTCGCTATGGTTTTAATATTATTTATTTCTTTTTTAAAATTTTCTTCTGGCAAAGGTAAATTAAACGCTCGGTGGATCATTGAATTATAGGCTGCGAATTTATGTTGATATGGACTTATTGAATCATTTGGAATTGTAATACATGAGTAAGATGGTTTTCTATATTTATTGAAGTCAAGCTTATTCAATCTAATAGACACCGGACACACACCAGAACAGGAAATTACAGTGTTACACGAGGCAAGCAAAGGACAGAAGTTAACAATCTTAGAAGCAATAGAAATAAATAAGCATAGCTCCGATCACCTTCTAAATCCCAGTGAACATTTTTCTGTAAATTTTATGTCACAGTGACAGAACTGAAAGTCACCTGTTACATAAAATGTGAGTCACATATGACTCACATGTAACTTACAATTTCCCACTTATAAACGTAACAATGTGACGTAACATTGTTATGTTCTTGTTACGTTTCAGGAAAATATAACTTTGATGTTACCTTATAGATAAAAATACGCCTTACGCCTTCTTTTGCAAAAAGCAAATTCAAAATTCCCCTTTTTTGTTTCTTATTAACATTACATCACATATTACCAACTTTGTTCATATACATACACCTAAATTATTATTGTTTTTTTTCTTTTTTTTTTGTTGACTGTTACAGGATTCGAACCGTTATCCAAGCTGAAGCATCATTTAAATTATCGACAGTCTTAACCACTAGACCAAACTGACTTATTTATTCTCGTCGTTATATATTAATATATATCACAAAATAGTAAATAAAGCCTTACAAGAATTTTTATAAGAGTTTAATTTTTAAATTAATAACAAAATTAACTGTTTTAACGACGTATTAACGTTTTTTTAATGAAATGTCAAAATCATGACTCTTTTGTTATGTTTTTGTGACGTGTTAATATTAATAAAACATTTCACTTGTCACTTTTGTAAAATGTTTTGTTACCATATTAATTTTAAATGTATCAATTCGCGAGGAGTTATCAATTTAAAGATTCCTGTAGTTAATACGTCACAAAAACATAACATAAGAGTACTGTTGTGATGTTTTGTTCAAAGTAACATTGTTAGGTCATCGGGACATAACAAAAGAGTCATGATTGTGACATTTCAATAAAGTAACGTTGATACGTCACAAAAACATAACATAAGAGTCAGTTCTGTGAGGTTTTATTAAAGTAACATTGTTAGGTTGCGAAGACATAACATAAAAGTCAGACTGTGACGTTTTATCGAAGCAACCTTGATACATCATCTAAACGTAACATAGTAGTCACAAATGTGACATTTTATTACAGTCACAATGGCACGTAACTGTTACGTAACATACAGGTACCAATTAGGTATATAACGTAAAACTCTAATTTTATATAATTGTTATGTCACCCATAAGTCAAAAAAGTTACGTAACTTGTTATTTCCTTGTTACATCGCATTTACATTCTATGTTCACTGGGATGATTACACCGATATTTACAGTTCAACTTTATTTTCAACATTATAACTTATTAACTTCCCATAGGAAGTTATTGTAATGGGTCCGATTTTACGAATCGCTAATTTTGACATATCTCCACGTTTCAAGGTCACTAGAATCCGAATCCATCGTTTTTAGGGTGATGTCTGTGCGTGCGTTCGTTAGTTCGTTTGTTCGTTCCTTCGTGAATTTTTTTTCGTCTCGCATATCTCGAGAACAAATGATGAAGATAACATAGATTATATGGATTTTTTACCATAACATTATTATATAATGGCCTAAGAACCTTCCTTGATGTTAAAAACGCCAGTATATTATTGTAAAATTAAAAAAAAAAAAAAAAAAAAAAAAAACGAAATAAGAAACTGTTTTTGAAATATATTTTGTCTCGCATATCTTGAGAACAAATGATGTTATCATTTGTTTGATAAGGGTGGAGCCCCCACCCGTAGGTACAGAAGGCGAAGCCCCCGGTATGGTGCAAGGGGCAAAGCCTCTATCGGGGGCCCAGGGGAGAAGTTGCCCGAAATGGAAAAAGAATTATTTATGTACAGTAGTCTCTAGTCTTTAAGGACACCCAATGGGAAGTTGACAGTATGGGTAGACCTCTCCCCCAAATTTTTTAAATTTTAATTTCTGCTTAAACTGTATTCACTGTATTATTGTCTTTTTGTCAATTTCAAGTTGAATCTTTTGTCACGTGTTTGTTTGCCTTTTGTCGTACTATAATCTTGTTTTTCTTGATTTTTGGATTCGCCTACTACTCCCACCCTTTCCACTTCCACATTACATACCACTCCCCCTTCATAAGCATAGGTAGATAAAATTAGTATATAAGGCATGTATCGAATGTAATTTTTATTCTGTTTGAAACAATATTGTCACAGTTTCAAAATAAAAGTGGTATTCTTGCGAAGTAAAATATTTGTTTATTATTTACCTACAAATATGGAATACCATAAAATAACGCTCAAATCTATTAATATTACATAATTATAATTTGTAAACGAAGTAAGAAAAGGGGGCGTTTTTTTTGCACTCGCGGAATTTTCGCGAAATAACTTTTTTTAATGTGGTAGTACTGATATCTCAAAAAGTAATTAACTTATGAAACTAAATCTTGGTTTACTGTATTCATTAGTGTATTGCCCAGTATGCAAACTAAAATTGTGGGCTTAATATGCATTTGTTCAAAATTTATCGCCTCCCGTAGATGAATTTTTATGGCCTAGAACGTGATTTTTTTCCAAAGGCGCGCCATAGTTACAATTTTTAAAAATTTTGACTTTATTCTAATTTGCACACTAATAGAACACAATTTGTAATAAAATGCCGTTTGAAATTTTTGTTTCAAATGTCTTGGACCGAACTTACCGGTGTTATAGTTTTACCTTTTTTTGCGACCTTCCCTTTAACGCCCTTTATAATAAAAATGAGGGAAAAGCAAAAAAAATTTAATAATATAAGGTAAGAAATGTACCTACCTCTAGCAGTTATAAAATCACTGAGAAAAAAATGATTGAAAATTACGATTTTTTTGGTCAAAAAATAAGAACACTCCCTTAATGAAGGTACTCAAACATGGGTTGCATTTTTAATTAGACCACCTATTGCATCGAAAGCCTGTAGCGAACTTGTAACTCGTAAAATAGGAAAAATGGTTGTAATGGAAGCTGCTTATGTAAAAAGAAAGACTGGAAGTGCACAGAACATTGCAGCTGCATAATTATGTCAAGAAGGTATTTTTACAGTATCCATGGCTAATGGTTATCGATTGAAAATTTTTAAATTTACGTATTTGTAAAAAATGAAAAAAAAAAATTGGCGGAAAAAAAAGCTCTTAAAAACCCCCTGTGCATCATTCAATCTTTTTGGTTTCCGGGCTTAACCTAATGACATTTCATCTTTATACCAAGTTTCGTAAAAATTGCACATTTCCCTATGGGAAAATTCAATAAACATATTTTAAACGGATTTTCTCTATATATTTTAAAATGGTCGTCATGTGGCTGATGGGGTTAAGTGAATCCTACCCAAAATTTGAAGCTTTAGGTATGAGTAGTTAGTAAAAAAAAATTGGTACTATTGTCCAGCATGTCCACATATTTTTATTAATCTTCCTGACTAATTGTAGATCTTATTAAAACTAATCACGAGCCATATTTCGTTCGTGCCCATAAGCGGCTTAAGGAAGTGAAACTCATCCCTGAAAATTTGATTTTTTCCAATTTTCTTAAATATCTTGGAAATGGAAAGAGCTTTGGCAAGGAAACGATATATATATTTGTATATCATTATTATAATACCAAAATTAAAGTTACAAAATCATTAGGGTTTCAACCCCCAACCCCAACCCCTAATTTTATCAGGTATTATTTGGTAAAAGAAGACAAATATATATCGTTTCCTTGCCAAAGCTCTTACCATTTCCAAGATATTTAAGAAAATTGAAAAAAAAAACTCAAATTTTTAGGGGTGAGTTTCATCCCCTTAAACCACTTATGGGCACGAATGAAATATAGCTTGTGATTAGTTTTAATAAGATAAGATCTACAAAGTATCAAAAATCTTTGAGAGATACAGTTGAATACCTTTCCTTGTTAGAAGTTTAATTCAGTCGACACCTGATTAGAAAATATATTTTGGAAGCAGTTTTCCACGATATTATTTATTAAAATTAACACCTCCTATCAACTATATAAATATACAACATACTATTGAAGAACAATTTGAAAAATAATTCATGATTTTAACATATAAAAGTGTTTGAATTTTGCCGCGATATTAGTCAGTGACTTAGGCTATTTAACGATAACAACAAAAAAGTATAAAATATATATGGAACGTAAGCTTAAGTTGTAGGGATACATAAAAAATGCATTTTATTTTAAAATAATCATAAATATCTGTTATTTTATTAAATTAAAATAATTATTTTTAACCTGTTTTTTACCTAGTCGCAAACGCCAATCACGAAGTAGACGGCATGTGACGTCATTAAACTCAAGCAACATAATAATTATCTATGTTGACATTGGGAGCATTCGTAACGCACCTAGTCAAAGTGTCTTTATCTTACTTTTAAGAACATTACACTTGTTTTGAAGTGCTTTTGTCTTACTTTGGAGATATTTGTATATTCCTGTCTCACTTTCCATGTTCTTGAGAGAAGGGTGAAGGTATGTATACGATGTATACCGAACGCATACCATATATGTAGTATACATATATGGCCAAATGGATATGAAAAAAACGTCCCAACATCACGGTGCAGATTTGGAAGTATTTTGTTCGTTTTGCGCAAAAGCGACTTTTTTGGTGGTAATATGAACCAATCTGAACAGTAAACACGGTAAACACTAACTGATGCATCTGCGCAAAACAACTGAAGTGCCTCTACTCGGTGTCTATCCGTCTCACTTCATCGGAACCACTGCCTCTTATAGGGATTGGCCATATAGTTATAATACATATATGACGCATACGATGTATACCATATATGTATTATAACTATATGGCCAATCCCTATAAGAGGCAGTGGTTCCGATGAAGTGAGACGGATAGACATCGGGTAGAGGCACTTCAGTTGTTTTGCGCAGATGTATCAATTAGTGTTTACCGTGTTTACTGTTCAAATTGGTTCATATTACCACCAAAAAAGTCGCGTTTGCGCAAAACGAACAAAATACTTCCAAATCTGCACCGTGATGTTGGGACGTTTTTTTCATATCCATTTGGCTATATATATATACTACATATATGGATGTATACATACCTTCACCTTTCCCTCAAGAACATGGAAAGTGAGACAGGAATATACAAATATCTCCAAAGTAAGACAAAAGCACTTCAAAACAAGTGTAATGTTCTTAAAAGTAAGATCAAGACACTTTGGCTAGGTGCGTTACGAATGCTCCCATAGATTGACTTTTTCACTTATCAAAAAGATAAAGCACTTTTAATAATCTTAGGTTGATGAAATTCGACAGAGTTGTAGAATTTGAAGCATAAATAAAGAAAAAAATCAAATAACAAAAAATTTTATACTATTCACCCTTAAAATGGAAGTTTAAAATTTGCATGTAAAAAACCGTGAAATGTAGTACATTTTTATCATGAAAGTATGGTTACCATAGTTATAATATTGTAGTAATAATTATTATAAAAGTTAAAACTCATTTTATTAACATTTGCGTTAAAAGCTTTCGTTTAGAGATTGTTTCGAGCCTATTAGGGATAGATTTTCAAAATATTCTATCTTAGTGGGTTTTTGTGTCACAAAAGTACCCAGTGAACATTTTTCTATAAATTTTATGTCACAGTGACAGAACTGAAAGTCACATGTTACATAACATGTGAGTCACATATGACTCACATGTAACTTACAATTTCCCACTTATAAACGTAACAATGTGACGTAACATTGTTATGTTCTTGTTACGTTTTAGGAAAATATAACTTTGATGTTACCTTACAGATAAAAATTACGCCTTCTTTTGCAAAAAGCAAATTCAAAATTCCCTTTTTTTGTTTCTTATTAACATTACATACACATATTACCAACTTATTGACATATACATACACCTAAATTATTATTATTATTATTATTATTATTTTTTTTTTTTTTGTTTACTGTTGCAGGATTCGAACCATTATCCAAGCTGAAGCATCTTTTAAATGATCGACAGTCTTAACCACTAGACCAAACTCACTTATTTGTTCTGATCGTTATATATTAATATATATCACAAAATAGTAAATAAAGCCTTACAAGAATTCTCATAAAAGTTTCATTTTTAAATTAATATGTAACAAAATTAACGTTGTTTTAACGACATATTAATGTTGTTTTAATGAAATGTCGCAATCATGACTCTTTTGTTACATTGTTAGGTCATCAGGACATAACAAAAGAGTCATGGTTGTGACATTTCATTAAAGTAACGTTGATACGTCACAAAAACATAACATAAGAGTCAGTTCTGTGAGGTTTTCTCAAAGTAAAATTGTTAGGTTGCGAAGACATAACATAAGAGTCACACTGTGACGTTTTATCAAAGCAACCTTGATACATCATCTAAACGTAACATAGCAGTCACAAATGTGACATTTTATTACAGTCACAATGGCATGTACATAACTGTTACGTAACATACAGGTAACAATTACGTATATAACATAAAACTCTGATTTAATATAATTGTTATGTCACCCATAAGTCCAAAAAGTTACGTAACTTGTTATTTCCTTGTTACATCACATTTACATTCTATGTTCACTGGGTAAACTGCTATCCAAGATTTATACGTCTAGTTTCACAGTAATTTCAGAAGATAAATCAATCGTCAGTAAGTTAAAATATCGTTACCTTTTTCGACCAAGCTATTCATTGTTTGACTTTGAGTCTCTTTTATAGAACTGTTTTTGATGGAATAAATGTTTTCTCACTGTGAAATAATAATTTGTTAAAGCATCTAGCACTAATTTTTCACAAATTGATACTATGAAGAAAGCAAGTTTTTTGCTATAAATCCGGATTTTTGTTCTATAAAATCCAGAAATGTGAAAATAAATGCAACACTGGTAATAAAGTCTTTTACTCATATTTTCAGAAAATCAGTCATATTTAGGACACATAATTTTTAGCTTTTACTTCGTGTAAGTCCAATGACGTCATTCATCTCATTTGACAGTTGGTAAAAATTTGATATCGTTTTGGCGGCTAATTTTAAATTCAAATGTTTTTATGGTTATAATTCTCAAGATGCAAGGTATTTTTAAGAAAAAACATTTTTTATAGGTTTATAATAAAGCCATAAAGAGAGCTCGTCACTTTTCTGAGATTAGTCAAATAGCCTATTATCGTAAATCTAGAAAAATTGGCGTAACTAATTAACTATGAATTCCCAAATGATGTGACTATCAAACTATTTACGGCGTGAGTACGATATCCGAGGTGACAAAATTTGATAAGCGGATCTGATAGATTTTGGCATTCTAAGCAAAAAATAAAGAGTAAAAAAATTTGAAATTCGCCTTAGTTTTCGAGATATTGATCGTTAAACTTGTATTTAAGGTTACCCTTTCTCCGAAAGTTAGGCTAGTTATGACAATAAATTTCGATTTTTGATATAAAAACTAAGTGGTGGGATTAGTTAAGATTACTCTTTGCCCGAAGGTTAGGCCAGTTTTGACAATAAACTTCGATTTTTGATATAAATATACATATTTCACCAATATTTCATATATTACTTGTATTTATGTATGGTGTAATATTTTGGTGAAATATTGGTGAAATATATTTATATCAAAAATCGAAGTTTATTGTCAAAACTGGCCTAACCTTCGGGCAAAGGGTAACCCTAACTAACCTCACCACTTAGTTTTTATATCAAAAATCGAAGTTTATTGTCATAACTAGCCTAACTTTCGGGCAAAGGGTAACCTTACAAGTTACAAGTACAAAGAGTAACCTTACAGTAACAAGTTTAAGGATTGATATCTCGAAAAGTAAGGCGAATTTTAAAATTTTTTACTCTTTATTTTTTGCTTAGAATGCTAAAATCTATCAGATTCGCTTGTCAAATTTTGTCGCCTCGGATATCATACTCTCCCCGTATTTACTACCAAAAAACGTAAAACAAAATATTTTTCATTTTCATGGTCTGCTAAGTATACGCTAAAAAAGACTAGTTATTTATTTACTAATTATAATGTCCTAAATAAAAAGATTATATTCCTAAATTTTCCCAAATGATTCCCACTCGACTAAAAATATTTCCAGTTAAAAAGGAATTTTTGGTCTGCTAACTATATAGCACTCTGACAAGTAAAGGTCCCGAGGTCGGATCTATCGATTTTGATGAAACTTAAATATGTTGTGGAACACTGAAAACTAAGGGACACGTATTTTTTTTATCTGCGTAAAAACGGGTTGAAGGGGTCAAATCGGACCTAAAGCCCTAAAGAGCTATCTATTGATATGCAATTTGTTCAAATTACATTAACAATGGTGGTTGGGGGTTAATTTTCCAAAACGGGGATGAAAAATAAACAATATAAACATTTTGTTTACAGATTTGAAATCTACGTCAAAGAATCAAATTGACCTGTTTTTGCTCAATGTCCTAATATTAAGTCTAGGGGAGGTTAATATTTCCCCAAATAAACCTAGAGGGCTGAAATTTTGTGTATGGGTTAAACCAGGGGGGTCGGAGACCTGCGACCCGCGGGCCGCATACGGCCCGCTAAACATTATATCTTTTCGAATAAATTGCTCTGCTTATGCAGAGTTGAGTATACTTTATACTTTTTTTGTTCTCCGATGTTTTATAACATGTAAATAAAATTGTTAATAAAAATTTTTCCTCATGTTGATTTTTAATAATATTTATATTAATTTGTGTTAAAAAAAAAAAGAAAATACCTCTGTCGCAGTAACCTGCATAAAATAGCGAATTTCCGTTTACAAAAATTAGTTTTTCTCGGAAACTACTTGACAGAATTATTGTTAAACAATCCTTTTTATGTGATTATTTTCTCCCCTTTTCTGTAAGAAAATATGGCAAAAACTTGAGATTTGGGGAAAAAATTTAATTTTACCACAAAAAATTTTTAGGCAAAAAATCCTAAAAATCTTTTCCGGGCATCGGACGTGTCTGACTTTTTGGACTTTCAATATTTTTACCAAATTTTATAAAAAAAGAACTTTTCGTTCGAGAGTTATATAAATGTTTAGTGAATGTCATTTTTGGCTTCTATAGACTTTAAAATAAATTACTTCTATCGTAGTTCCGAGATCAAGTAGCATCAAGACAGTGATTCTAATAGCTGAATTTTCGATTCGAAAATTCGTTAAAAAAAACCTACTTAAGCTACATACTACATTGCAAAATATTTGACTGTGCGGCCCGCTAAAAATTATTTTTTTTAAAAATGGCCCGTCATCCAAAAAAGGTTGCCGACCCCTGGGTTAAACTAATAGCCAGGCACTGCTTTTTGGAGGTTTCACATTTTCTTCAACCTACGGTTTTTGCGCCAATATCCTTAATTTTTACGGCAAATCCTTGATTTTTTTACTTTTTTTCTAACACTCCTAGAGACGCTCTGAGCAGTGGCGGATTTACCAGCAGGTTGAGTAGGCTGGAGCCTAGGGCGGCAAATTTAGGCAAAAAGAGCGGCAAAACGTAGAATTTTTTTTACGTCACTTACGTTTTTTAAGAAGGGTGGCAAAATGTAGAATTTGAAGTTTTCTTTTTTTTTTTTGCTCGTCACTTACGTTTTTTAGGAAGGGCGGCCCATTTTAGGGCGGCAAATTTTTTTTTTTAGCTTTTCAGGGGCGGCATTTTTCACTGAGCCTAGAGCGGCACTTAGGGTAAATTCGCCACTGGCTCTGAATAAACCCAAAGGGCTTCAATGAAATTATTTTTTGAAAATCGAAAAATCTTTTGAATGGCCTGCCGGATTTGGCTGAAGTTTTTATATGTTTCAGATACCTCTATAGTCCCAGAAAAAATTGCCAGCTTCAAAAAAATGTAATCCCCTTCCCCACCAAAAAAAATATTTGTTTACTTTTTTAATATATTTTCCATCAACTTGGTACAATTACCAATTACCATAAATACATTTTTAACTGTGTAGTTTTCGAAAAAAAAAAGTTGTCGACTAAAATCTTCTAACTCCTCGATCAGCTAGGCACTTATCGTCAGTTTTTGAAATCACCAAAATGAAAATTTGCCTCCAGCCTTTCTCTCACATTTCCCGTGATGGGGCTCTGCTGCTCACGGCGTTTTTTCTTTTATTTTTTAAATATTTTCTTTATAACAAATATTTTATGATACATTAACAATAGTGCACCAGTTACAGTAACTATCGATCTTTTCTTGTAAACTATGGAGGGTAGATATCAGGAGGACTATCTTGGCCGGAAAACAATAGAAAAATAGTTCAAAAAGTGTCCCGTTTTAAGTACTAAGTAACAGTTCAAAAACTCGCCAGAATAGCGCTAGAGTAGCAAAAGAGTATAGTGATTTTTTTGTGTTGTTTTATAAAAATTTTTAAAATAATAAAACTATTATATGTAACAATTATAATAAAAAAACAATAATTACATAACAAGACGGATGTTTTTCTTTCCTTGTTTACTTCTCTAAATTTACCCTTTTGCTACAGTGGCGCCGCCACTATTTACGCCTTTCTATGGACACTTTTTGATATAGAGATGGTGCTCCTGATATCTACCCTCCACAGAGGACAGAGGTACAATAGGTATCTCTCCACTACTGGAATCAGTGTAACCAGTACTAGATCGCAAATATGTTATATACGTGCACGGTGTTTACTTTATATTGGCGCGCTACACTGTGTATGTGTGCGTAATCGAAATAGAGGTGGCAGTCACGTGACCCTTCTTCGCATACATATGTGTGATACCAAAACGCTGCGTGTGGGGGTTCTACAGTGCTAACAACAATCAAATCCATTGTTGTTTAACTGACCCACACTGGGTGAATGCCAGTGAGGCACTGACGGCACTGACTACCTACGAGCCTAAGGTACACAAAAATGCACACTGCAGATTTCATGATAGAGATAGTTGCTGTGTCTCCATTACTCCAAGCTACCCTCCATATTGTAAACATAACAGTGTCAGTTAATAATTTAAAAAAAAAATGCCTTCAGGAATCACAACTAAATTTTTTTTTTCTGTGTGACTTTATTTGTAGTACCGTGAACTATGAAATGTTGTTAGAGCAACTATTATCAAGTTAATAAATGATTGTCTATACTAAAATCAAAACACTTTGTCAGTAATCACGTGAACAAATCGTGTTATTATTCATGTACTTGTATTGTCCTTTTTATGGATTGTAGGATGAATATTTTGTATAAAGGCTGTTTTACATACCTTACAAACTTCTAATCTAAAGCCATCCATGTATAAATTGTACACTACAATTTTCAAATTATTGAAATCTAATATTACTTTATCATTATTTATTAAATACATATTCCTGTATATACCTATAATGTAGTACTGGGTATTTATTTATTTCACAAAAACTACAATCAAGTAGGTATACTAACAACATTATAAAATGTGTTTTTATTTATAAAATCATTTTACAGTATTTGTTTATCAGATAACATGTATTTTTATGTGTATTAACTTTAAATAAAGTTCAAATAATAATATGTAATAAATAATAATTATAAAAAATTATGAAATATTGTCTTCATCAGTATCGTCTGTGTAGGCATCATCACTGGTTTCGTCGAGATTTATGATTATTTTTTCTCCGAAGTCATCAGTAATATTGTCCAAGTGCCACATTTTTTTTTCTATATCTAATACATGTCTAATTGCATTCTGTCAATCTAAATTTGTAACGTTTTTTAACTTTTCCTCCAAAAGAATTTTTACATCTTGTAATTTAAAGGATGTATTATTGCTAGCTACATGTCCTTTCACTTGTCCCCAAATTAATTCTATTGGATTTAGTTGACAATGTTGAGGAGGTAAGCGTAATACAATTACTTCATACTTTTTACCAATTTCATCAATAACATATTTAGTGTATATGTCCTTGTGTCTTCTAACAATTTCCAGTAATTCTTTGATACAAGAGTCGGTTTGGTAAGAAATATTTTTTGAATTTAACCAGTCTTGGATATCTTTTTTTCGCTAACTAGTTGTTGGAAGCTTCTCTAATTTTCTGGAATGGTGCGATGCATTGTCTATAACAACAACTGATTCTTTTTCTAATTTCTGCATCACACTTTCAAACCATTGTTCATAAACTGTTTCATCCATTTCTTTATGGTAATCGCCGTCTATCAATTTACTTTCAAACAAAAGCAAACCATCTTCTACAAAACCATCTTCACTTCCTATATGGCTTATTATAAGGCGTTTGCCCTTACCGGATGGATTTTTTAATCCTGTAGAAAGACCTTCCAAAAAAGCCTGTTTCGCCGTTTTTATAGTTGTGTCAACCCAAATTTTCGATTTTGTATGACCTGAAACAATCAATGGAATTAAATTAGTTAGATTAGTAGGTATTATCTACGATTAGGACAATGGAACTACTTGTATATAAATCGCTAATTTACCTGCATTGCACCAGGTTTCATCAGTGTAATATATTTTTTTCCCTTGTACTCTAAAATCCCTGATACTTCTCAAATATCTACGCCGCCACATAATTAAATCCTCTCTTTCCATTAACATGTTATTTACGTGACGTTTTTCAAATAAAAATCCTGTATTATTTAAGCCCGGTTCAGACGCAGCCAGTAGTTTAGTCGAGTGATCGAGTAATTTAGTACTCGCCCAGTTTGAACACATTCATTTTAGTCAAGTAAACTGGCTTGGTCGAACGGGCGGTCGAGTTTAGTAAATAGAACTCTATTCTATTTTTATAGTCGAGTAGCATTCCCCCACTCTATTTTCAGTGAACTCGTATGCCAACTAAACACGTGCGGACAGAAATACACAAGTTGTTTATACATAATTATTGCAGTTATTGTTGTTTTTTAGTTATTTGGGTTATTGTTTTATTTGTCAGTTTCGGTTTTTCGTAAAAAAAATGTAAAATATTTTACAGAAATAAATATAATTGTATTTAATAATTTTAATTTTATTTTTTATAGATTTCTTATTGAAATAATAACAAATTAATTAACTAATTAAAATAGCAAGATGGTCAAAAGGCACCACTCTTAAACAGGGCCGGACCTACCCTAAGTGGCGCCCGAGGCACGGTGCAAAAATCAGCACCCCTGTCTTTCCGTAAAATGACAAAAGAAATATTTCTTTTTAACTTTTTTCCCTACAAAAAGCAAGTGGCGAGCAAAAAAAAAAACGTCAAATTCAACAGTTTGGCGGCTCCGAATTTGCAGTTTTGGCGCCCGGGGTACGTGCCCCCGCTGCTCCCTAGATCCAGCCCTGCTCTTAAATTCGTTACCAAATATATTAAATACAAATAAATGTCTGTGGAATGTGAAAAATGAAAATTACAAAAATAAACAAATTTAGCAGCATACTTGAAATTGCAAGAAACGATGGGAATAGAAGGTTTTGTTCAAAAAGAAATCGTAAAAAAATTAAAAATATAAGATCGACATATTCTCGGGAAAGAAAGAAAATTAAGGACTCTAGCACTCGACTTTATACTAATCGACTAAACTAAATACTAGCTGTATGTGAACGATTGTTTTGACTCGCAGTATTTCAACAAACTCTACTAAATTACTTGCCCTGTATGAACAGTATCTCCACTCGACTAAATTACTATACTCTACTAAACTACTGGCTGCGTCTGAACCGGGCTTTAGTATGTTTCTAAATGTAATTTTGAAGTTTGGTAGATCTTCGTCTTGGTTGACAACATTTAGAATTTTTTTGACCGTGGGAACTTCATTCCGGAAATAAAACTCATGAACTTTCCTTCGTATCGCTGTTTTTTCGAAATTATTTAAGGACTTGTAAATTGTTACGTTCTTTAGTCGGATTTTTTTCGGCGAACTTAATTTGTTAGTTTCTTTAAATTCCTTCAAAATCCTATAGACCGATCTTGAACAAATATCAACTGCTTTAGCCGTTTCATTAACAATATCACTTTGCGACACATTTGTTAATTTAACTGATAAGTACTGGTGTACTTTAAAAACCATTAATTTTTCACCACTTGAAAGAAATTTCCGCAAGCGTTTCGGCGGGTTTTGAATTTCTTCTTCAACAGAAATATCTTCATACAGATTATTTATTTCCATATTTAATTTATTAATATTGCACGACAAGAGACACAATTAATAGAACACAAAAATAAAGAAATAATTATGTCGGGATAACAATTATAAAAACACTAGGAATAAGGACAATATCAGAACACGAAATAAATAAATTTAATGCAGTTTAAAAATTTGTAAAGTTGAAAATATCTGATAAGAGTGATAACTGATAAACTTATCTAAAAATGAAGAATGTCTATAAGTAACACAATAAGGTGAGTCAATACCAACCCTTATCATACTATAGTCCCTTTAGTGATTCATCTAACTACAGAATGTACATCATAAACATACACAAAAATACAGAAGTTCTAAACAGTAGATCTAACGACAAATGCACTCAGAGTGAAATTCCCAATTTTGTTTATAAAAATCTTAATTTTGTATCTCAAATTTAAGTCAGATATTATGAAAGTAATTAACCTTTGCGAAAACTGGGATTTAATTGATAATGTTGTTGCTTACTTACAAAAAATAATAATTTGATTGAAAGCGCCATTGTTTGGAAATCCCTGTACCTAAAATTGAAAATATTGATATACCAAATCATGCACTGATCACGCAAATTTCTTACTGACTAAGTGTTTTGATTTTAGTATAACTGATTGTAACTATACAGGTTTTACAGCGCGGTTGATTTCTTCTGTTCAGTTTGACATAATATGGTTACATCTGCGAGTTATCTCAAAACTAATAACATATTCTTATTTGTCGTTACAAAAGTTAACCCTAGTGCCTACTCTATTTTTCAGACTTGTATTTAGAAAAATCGCTGATTTATTAAGGGGGACCACTAGTGTGACATTTTGAAAAAAATTGGAAAATTTTTTTTGCATGTTTCGATAGTCTATACCTTTGAAAATAACATACTAAAATTTCAAGTGCATATCTCAAATAGTTTTTGAGTTACAGTCATCCGAAGAGCGGATTCTGATTTTCATTGTTAACTACGATACATTGAGAAACGCATGAAGGTTGATAGATAGCCAGTCACATGTTATGAAGAAGTTATACCCTGGCACATTTAAACGACTCATCTAGTTTTACTATGGCCGTTATAGTGAGTACATCGTAAATAATTCTAGTAAAAATTCTCAGTGATTAAAACTAAAAGCTAAGGTAAAGAAAAACTACATTTGCAAATCATCCAATCGATTTGATTCTTATTGCAGCTTCTTTTATATATGTTTCTTCGTGCCATGAACCTCCAGTTTTCCGATCGAATAAAAAATGTAATTTTTGCAGGCCAAAAATCATCAAATTTTCGCGCAAAATTTGAAACTTTTTTTTAAAAACTCTGCCATTTTGTTAAATTTCAACTTTTTTGTTTCGATTGAGGTTCACGGCACGGGCAATACCTTCTAGTTTAATAGGCTTTTTGTTTTTTTTTGATTTCAGGCACTGTGAAGCACTGGAGAAACTTTATTTTTCGGAGCCTTGGGAGATCGCGAATAACTCACTCAATTTTCAAGTTTTTGATCCAAAAATTTTATCATGAATTTATTATATATCAATGAATGTATCCTTAATATATTAAAACGTTCCATACAGTAGTTTTCTTTAAAAAAATTCCCAAAAATCACCCTTATTTCAGGCGGTCACACTGGTGGTCCCCCTTAACAAAAAAATGCTTCGGTTTTCTAGTTAAGGTGAATCGATCAGTACTGACAAATTTGTGACAAATGAATTACTAAGTCTATTTTTTTCTCTATAAATAAATATAATTTATCTGTAGAAAAATAAGTTAAATTTTATAATACATGTAACAGTATTAATATTTGATTATTGTTCAATCTTCTAATTTTAATAATTTTACATTTTTGTAATTTTTTTTTCTATTTATTACAGTAACTAAACGTCCAATATTGAACAAAATAGTTTTTTAGTGATTCAAAAACATAAACGAAAATAATTTTCAGATTTTTAAATCTTAAAGTTGGTTTTTAATGACAAAACTTACTTAAATACATACCACTGATTCACCTCTAATCATTCTTTGGCATTTACTCGTACGTTAAAAATTCCAACTTTGAAAATTTATTTCTTCTAAACTACACGTCAGAAATTATTCAAAATAGTGTCAGTGAATGCATCATATCTTTCTCTATAATATACCTACTAAAATTTCAAATTCTAAACCTGGAAAATTTCAAGTGATCGATTCACCTTATAGTTTTTTTGATTGTATTATAGGAACTGTTAAGATAGGGTAAAACACCCTATCTTTACCTATTAAACCTAACTTTACCATACCACACTTTACGTTAAAAAAATTAAAATTTCATAGTTTATATAATCTGTAGCACTTTTTTTTAATGATGAAGATATTTCTAACAAACTACTGGTGTTATATAAGTTTTTCTGGCATTGCCAGCCGCAATTTCTTCAAATCATTGGATTTTTTTAGTTCTTATGGTACATTTTGGTTTTAAGCAAGTGTGCAAACTTTAGTTGGTATTTCAAAAAATATACAAGTGACATAGATAATTTCATCATATGAAAAGTTACATAACCTTGTAAATATATAAAATGATTTTTACGTTTACTTATTTGCGTATTATCGAATAATTCGTTTAGGTAAAATTATAGCAAATTCGGTAAAATTAGAATCCTTTAACAAATCCCAACTTTACCCATTAGCGCTGCCAACAGTCAGGGTTGTCAAAAATATGCGAATTGCATTACATTTTTACACGAATTGAGATATTAAAGTAAAAAACATTGTTATAGGTTTACATTTATACAAAATGTCTTGTAAACATCATAAGAAGAAAATTGATGCAAGGACATACAAAAATTATTCTGCAGAATGTTAAATCTAGCAATTGATATGGTAAAAAGTAAACAAATTACAACATTATACACTGAAAAACAATTTGGAATCTAAAGAGGAACAATAGAAAATAAAATTGAATATCTTGTTTTGGTTAAAAAGATTCTGATTTTGTAAGTTAGACAATTTGATTGAAATTGAATATTGATTGATTTAATAGACAATTGTTTTTGTTTTTTATTTCTGATTTTGTTACTTAGTCAGTTTATAATATCAAATATCTAACACTGTGTTTTATTTTGTTTAAACAAAATTTATTTATTTATTTATTTATTTATTTTTGGTTTCTGGCATTTTGTTTTATTAATTTTTACTGATTTAGTACATCCCTGGTGAAAACAGCTGTATTTGACGTTTTCATAACATAATTTTATCGCAACTAGATTTATGGTTGAAAATTTCGAAAAGACGTCGTGTTATTGTTAAATATTATTTGGAATTCACAAAAAAGTGTGAACAACAATGGTATATTTAGAAATTTTATAATATCTTTTATATTTCACTAAAAAAATATGAATTAGTAATAATATGGTAAAGTTAGGAACTCCTCGACATCTGAGCTTGTTTCTGTTTTTTTTATTTTTGACTAGTAATTTAAGTTTCTGGAAAATTTATTTATGAGTTAGATTAAAGTTTTTTATCAGTTTATTCTATTGAAACAGTTAAATATAACTAAATTAGTTCTGTCTTTATTTTATTAAAATTTGAATTGAAAATTATGGTAAAGATAGAGCATTTTATGGTAACAGAAAGATACAAAGTCCCACATACTACCTATTACAATCATGATTTAAAATAAAAATCTCATCAGCCAACTTCTTCGACCTTATAAATTGTTCCTAAGTTAATGATTTAGCAAGAATCACAAAAATAGTTTGGCAAGATGATTTAAAATCATTACATTATTAAACATAACATAATTGAAATAAAAACTAAAAGCAAAGTTTTTAAAATATTAGTAAACTTATTTGAATAATTCAATTGACAATAATGTAAAAAGTATTTAAGAATCAATTAATCAAAAAACCTGTAGGTACTTGGCGTGCACAATTGCGTGATTTATAATCATTTAGAAAATAATGTCACTTAAAAAAACTTTTCTGTAACTTCAGTTAAAACGAGGCGTGTCATAGGTTTGAAGATTTCAAATTACTTCTGGATCTACGGACAATTACACTTTTGACTCGTTGTAAGCAAGATTATAATTGAAATAGTCATATGCCTTACTCCTTTTACGTATATGCGAATTTTATTATCTAAAAAGAGTAAAGCATATGACTATTTCAATTATGATGTTGCTTACAACGAGTCAAAAGTGTAATTATATGTGTAAATGATTCGTCTATCAAAATATGCGTAAAGCACAAGCTATATATGAAGACTTGACCCTTCCTCTGAGAATTGTGTCAGCTGACAAAAATAACATTTTAAAATGTATAACTTTTTATTATATTATGGAAACAAACATTATCGAAAATAATCATTATTACAGGATCGTTAAGCTTCAAGTTACCTTTAAAAACTTTCAAATTCTAACACCGTCATTTCTCAGGGTAGTATTAAATGTATTTTTTGAAAAATTCTTGCAATTCCATAAATTTCGTTTTTTCATTTATTATAGTTTCATACCTTTAGTCTTATGGCCGATTTCACCAACATTATTAATCGGCCGTTAAGTCGTTAATCCATGATTAACTTTGACTCTGATTATCTGCTACACCAAGGGTAATTTTTGTTAAATGATGATTAAAACGTCCATTAAGTTAATGGATGGATAGACAGTTAAATATTTAATCAGCGTTTAGTGCATATTTTGATGCTGGTTTTCATAGTATCGCTAATATTTATATTTAATTTATTTTCTACTATTAAAATATAAGTACCTTTAAATAATTTTTTTCTACCCCTACTATTAAAAGTAACATTTTGCGCACGGCTAATTATATGTAAAAATTAACAATTGCCCACACTGTGTGGAAATAGCCGTGGAAAATTATTATTATTATTAAATTATTTTGCACGGCTTAATAGTTATAATAAAAAAGTTGGCTATGTCTGCTTTAATATATAATGTCATATGTAATTCTAAAAATATACATATATGTGTTTCCATAGTTTCAAAGTATGCTTTGGCAAAAATTTATTACATATGACATTATAAATTATACCACTGATATACCACTGACATTATAAATTTAAAAAAATTTCACTACTTATTTAAATTTTATTTTAATTATTTATATTAAATTTTACGAAAAAAAATGTGCTCATAGAAAAAGTATAGTGTAAAATACATGGGAAAAGCTTATTTCTCACTCATATGAATTGTTGCACTCGCCCTGCGGGCTCACGCAACAAACTCATATTCGTGAGAAATAAGTCTCTTTCCCCACTTATTGTACAAAATATTATTTTCATTTTCTGTAAAATTTTGGCATTTATTTTATTTTTCCATTTTTACAGTTTCAAAATGTTTTACGTAAACATAAATAATATAATAAACAAATATGTTACTTCACAAAAATACCACTTTTATTTTGAAACTGTGACAATATTGCTTCGAACTGTCAGTTCATTTTCATAGTCACAGTTTCAAAATAAAAGTGATATTTTTGTGAAGTAAAATATTTGTTTATTATTTACAAATATGGAATACCCTAAAGTAACGCTCAAATCTATTAATATTATAAATAATATATTTTCTAATATTATTTAAATCAAGTAAGCGCTACCTATTTTCAAAATAATTATGCAAATTTAAATTTTTTTAACCATGTGATATTATTTTAACTTACTAGCATTTACTTTTCTTGTGTCTAATTGCATGTGCTATAAAAACAAAACTGACACCGTTGCTAGTCAACATTGGCCGGTAACGTACATTAGTTAACCATTGCTATATGTTAAATGGTGCAACAGACAAATCGGGATTAGTTAATCTCCGATTTACTAATGGCCATTAAGTTTCGATTAAATTAATTTTAGTGCAATCGGCCATTAATTTTCGTTACGTGTCTAGCTCAAAGTTGTAATTAAGTTTTTTTTCAAACTTTATTTTATTATTTTGTAGTAAATTGACGTTGAATTGAGCCCGATGAAGCTGACAGAAAACTCGAAAAATTTCATTCTATTTTCACAAGAATGCATTAATACGTTAATGGGGAATAAACTTTGAGTTTTAAATGAATTACCATTATTATCAATGGATACAGGTTATTTGTCTCATAACAGACATGTCATTGCTCTCAGATTCTTTAGCAAATGCAGGCATCCTTGATACTGTTATACTAATTGTAAGTCAGAAAGTCTTGTATTCTATTATATAAGAAATTCAAGCATTTTCAATACTTTAATCGCTCTGTGTAATTTTTAGTGCTCGTAGAGCTTATACTAATATTGTGTAATTTTTGCATACTGGGTTATGTATATATATATATATACTAATCTCCCGTAATAAGCGATAGCTTTAAATACAGTAGGTACTCATATTATTATTACAGACTTTACGCCAATCTGGCGCTCACTACCTCAATAGGATATAGGATGGGTAAGGTTCACTTATATTAAGCAAGGTATTAGGCTCTGTGGAAAGGTAATGTCTCAAACCATTCCGTAAAAGTACCATAGTACATTTACGACCGGGTTTGTCACATCACTCCTTATATAGTTATTGTTGCTTAAAGCGAGGTGTTATGCGTCTATTTTGGTGTACATTGGGTCGTATCACGAGATGTGATAGCCTATTACTATTATTATTATTATACAGTGCATTCAGTCAAATATTACACATAAGAAATGCAAGAGATGGTGTTTCTAAGGAAATTACCCAGTGAACATAGAATGTAAATGTGATGTAACAAGGAAATAACAAGTTACGCAACTTTTTTGACTTATGGGTGACATAACAATTATATAAAATTAGAGTTTTACGTTATATCCCTAATTGGTACCTGTATGTTACGTAACAGTTACGTGCCATTGTGACTGTAATAAAATGTCACATTTGTGACTGCTATGTTACGATTAGATGATGTATCAAGGTTGCTTCGATAAAACGTCACAGTGTGACTTTTATGTTATGTCTTCGCAACCTAACAATGTTACTTTAATAAAACCTCACAGAACTGACTCTTATGTTATGTTTTTGTGACGTATCAACGTTACTTTATTGAAATGTCACAAACATGACTCTTTTGTTATGTCCCGATGACCTAACAATGTTACTTTGAACAAAACGTCACAACAGTACTCTTATGTTATGTTTTTGTGATGTATTAACTGCAGGAATCTTTAAATTGATAATTCCTGGCGATTTGATACATTTAAAATTAATATGGTAACAAAACATTTCACAAAAGTGACAAGTGAAATGTTTTATTAATATTGACACGTCACAAAAACATAACAAAAGAGTCATGATTGTGACATTTCATTAAAAAAACGTTAATACGTCGTTAAAACAGTTAATTTTGTTATTAATTTAAAAATTAACCTCTTATGAAAATTCTTGTTAGGCTTTATTTACTATTTTGTGATATATATTAATATATAACGATGAGAATAAATAAGTCAGTTTGGTCTAGTGGTTAAGACTGTCGATAATTTAAATGATGCTTCAGCTTGGATAACGGTTCGAATCCTGTAACAGTCAACAAAAAAAAAGAAAAAAAAACAATAATAATTTAGGTGTATGTATATGAACAAAGTTGGTAATATGTGATGTAATGTTAATAAGAAACTAAAAAGGGGAATTTTGAATTTGCTTATTGCAAAAGAAGGCGTAAGGCGTATTTTTATCTATAAGGTAACATCAAAGTTATATTTTCCTGAAACGTAACAAGAACATAACAATGTTACGTCACATTGTTACGTTTATAAGTGGGAAATTGTAAGTTACATGTGAGTCATATGTGACTCATATTTTATATAACAGGTGACTTTCAGTTCTGTCACTTTGACATAAAATTTACAGAAAAATGTTCACTGGGTAACAATAACGCTTCATTTTTTCAAAATTTTATCAGAATATTTTAAAATAAATTATTTGTAATAAGAAGTAAAACTCTTTAATTATTAGTATACTTCAAATGAAGGAACAATGGAAAATGAAAAATATGTGTGTGGTACTTTAAAAGGGAAGTGTAGGCTCTTTTTCAAGTCAAATCTCTCTATAAACAAAATTAATTTGTTAATTTTTGTTTCTTAAATAAATTATTCAATAAAATTTGCTATCCAATAATACTAATGTGTAATTTTTAACTAAACACCAATACTTTTATGAAAATAATAATTGAATTTCCATAGAAACGCTATAAATTGCCATTGAAATTTTCTCTTGTCTAATTTTGAAGTAGACAGTCATATATGGTTCATTTCAGTTAAATTTGACCAAGCTTCGTTACTTTGAATTTAAATAATTTCCGTTTTCTTGGCTTTATCTCTTTTATTATTGCATTTATGTAAATTTTAAATTTGCAGTTTATTTTTAGAAAAGAATAGAAGATTGATTTGTTTCGAATATAAGACTTATTTAATTTTTTAACGAAATTCATGATCAATGTATCTGAAATGAGGTATACAATATTATTATATTATGCAATGTGCAATCTTGAAATGAACGCACTGTATATTATTATTGTCAGTTATTGAATGTATTTATAGATTTTCTTTAGAAAGTCTGATGTACATATTTAGTAATTTCAAATATGTTAAAAACTGCTACGATAACAACTTGTCAGTAAACCTAACAGGAATCAGTCTTAACAAGTGGACAAACGGTTTTAATGACTATTTGACTTATGAACCACAAACTAGTCGGTCGTCCGATTAGTCGACTGATGCTTTAGATTCTAGAAAATCTCTTCGGCACCCTTCGTACATTGTATGTCATATTGATTATCTTCAGGTTACGTCACACGAGTAAGTGTGGATTAGTAATTCCAACTAGTCTCAAACTAATCCAAAACCGATTAGCTAGTGGTTTCTACAGACTCTTCGTTGTTTATTTATCAACTAAATTAAAGTTGCCGACTAGTTTGCCTAGTTGATTAATCAATTCACTTCTAGTAGGTACTAAAGATTTTAATTTTATTGTTAGTCAAGAATCAAAACTGATAGATAATTCACTATTATTCCGTTCAGTTTGAAAGTAAAATGAACGGTAACAAAATTTTTTCAACACCGTACCTGTTTTTCCATTACCGGTATTTAATGTAACAAAAAATACATACACATACACATACCTTACAAAAATAAATAATAATACGTATATATTATGAATATGTTATAATAAGTATGATTTCATAGACAAGTAATTCTTTATGTGCATGTTATAGACGACGAAAAGATAAACTAGCGTCATAAGCCGTGAGAAAATATCGAACCATAACCATCTGTTCGACTTTGACTTGAAGCTTCCACCCACCGACCGTGTTCACTTCATTTCATATAAATATACGTAAAATTGTATAGAAAATCATAATAGTAATTTTAACACTACATACACCTAATCTAACCCCATTCACCAATAATACGTAACCTAACTCACCTTCATTTTACCATTCCATTAAAATGTAAACTTACAAAAAACGTATATAAATAAATAAAATGGGTAGAAAAATATAAATAATTATAGAAATTTATATAAAATTATCATTAAACATAAATTTATACGTACCTAACCTCATTTTCGCTTAATTACCTTCATTCCGCTCAACAATTTGATTCTTTATTTTGGGAAGTTCTTGTTTTATTACTTTAAATGAAAATCGATTTCATCTCAAATCTGAAATCTCATAATATAGATCAGTGAACAGACGGAAATTTTATTTACCAATTGTATCACAAATTTTGGGTTTAAAATTAAATTTTTTTCCCACCGCTTCCACTACATTACGTAAATCAACTATTAAAATTTGGAATTTTTCAAAAGAAAATGGTAAAAGAAAAGCATTAGCGAAGTTTACTGAAAAGGCCAATTATATTATTATATACAGTTTGACCCATTGTGAATGGTTTTACAGATAAAGTACATAAAGAAAAGGAGTTGGCAAAAAGTAAATATCGGTAGGTATCTGCCGACCGATTTTGATGAATCGTTTATGTGGTTAATTTATGTTTTTACCCTCTCAATTTTCTCGCTACAAGAAAATGTTCATTTTTTGACCTTTTCAAAAAATTAAAATAACTGTGTCGTTTGCAAAAACAGAAAAAATGTTAAAATTGGAAAATTGTGGGCGTTTTAACACAGAAATCAGGAATGTGGTCAAAATTTAGGATTATGCAATTTTCTAATACAATCCCAGTGAACATTTTTCTGTAAATTTTATGTCACAGTGACAGATCTGAAAGTCACGTGTTACATAAAATGTGAGTCACATATGACTCACATGTAACTTACAATTTCCTACTTATAAACGTAACAATGTGACATAACATTGTTATGTTCTTGTTACGTTTCAGGAAAATATAACTTTGATGTTACCTTATAGATAAAAATACGCCTTACACCTTCTTTTGCAAAAAGCAAATTCAAAATTTCCTTTTTTTGTTTCTTATTAACATTACATACACATATTACCAACTTATTGTCATATACATACGCCTAAATTATTATTATTATTTTTAATTTTTTGTTCACTGTTGCAGGATTCGATCCATTACCCAAGCTGAAGCATCTTTTAAATTATCGACAGTCTTAACCACTAGACCAAACTCACTTATTTATTCTCATCGTTATATATTAATATGTATCACAAAATAGTAAATAAAGCCTTACAAGAATTTTCATAACAGTTTCATTTTTAAATTAATAACAAAATTAACGTTGTTCTAACGACGTATTAACGTTGTTTTAATGAAATGTCACAATCGTGACTCTTTTGTTATGTTTTTGTGACGTATTAATATTAATAAAACATTCGTCCATCTATTTCATACATCCATTTTTGTATAAGTCGATTTATGTTATTTGTTATATGGGTTATGGGGTTATATTATATAATATAGCCCCATAACCCATATATCAAATAACATAAATCGACTTATACAAAAATGGATGGATGAAATTTAGTTACATCAGACGCCAACAGGGGATAGATTGAAAAAAAATTGCAGGAATCCTTAAATTAATAATTGCTCGCGAATTGATACATTTAAAATTAATAAGGTAACAAAACATTTCACAAGTGACAAGTGAAATGTTTTATTAATATTGATACGTCACAAAAACATAATAAAAGAGTTATGATTGTGACATTTCATTAAAACAACGTTAATACGTAACAAAAACATAACATAAGAGTACTGTTGTGACGTTTTGTTCAAAGTAACATTGTTAGGACATCAGGACATAACAAAAGAGTCATGGTTGTGACATTTCATTAAAGTAACGTTGATACATCACAAAAACATAACATAAGAGTCAGTTCTGTGAGGTTTTATCAAAGTAACATTGTTAGGTTGCGAAGATATAACATAAGAGTCACACTGTGACGTTTTATCAAAGCAACCTTGATACATCATCTAAACGTAACATAGCAGTCAAAAATGTGACATTTTATTACAGTCAAAATGGCATGTAACTGTTAGGTAACATACAGGTAACAATTAGGTATATAACATAAAATTCTAATTTTATATAATTGTTATGTCACCCAGAAGTCAAATAAGTTACGTAACTTGTTATTTCCTTGTTACATCACTGTTTATTTAATTTAATAACAATATGCTATTTTGTACGTAAAGTCTATACTGGGTGTCCCGTTTGAATGTATACATACGGTTTGCATGTTAATTGATAACACTGAATTCCCATAAGGAAAAAGTTATATCACAAGAATGCTTTGAACAAACTAATAAAGTTATCATTCCGGACATAAGCGAAGTACACTCTACGAATGTGCCAACATAATCAGTCAGATAATGAACACTCATCTGGCTGGTCATCGCCAACCAGATAAAGGACACTCATCCGGCCACACAAGAAACACTCATCTGTACAGCCATGGTCCAAACGATAAGGGCAGTTACCCAGGAAGTCACCGCCACTGCCCGGCCCACGCATAAATTATCCAATATATAGAATAATTCTTTGTCAATCAGTCAGTCTTTAATAAACATTCGTCATATATACTTTAATGTAATCTTTTATTATTGTAATTATTGTAATTATTGTGATCAAGCAAAGTCATATTTGTGTAATTCGTTTAAAATAAAATCATTTTTTTTCAATCTTTTAATAATTGAATTGTTAATTGGCGACGAGGATGGGATTAAACTGAGGACGTTTTTGGGCAAATATTGGATTTGGTAGCGCGAATCGTGACAACAATATTGTGCATCTCAGTGTTCTACAATTGGTTCATCATCAGTTGGTTTCTCTCAAGAATTCAAGAACATTCAAGACGAACTCACAACAATTCAAGTGGTTATTGTTAAACGTTCTAGTCAGCGGATTGGCGTTTTCTCCACACAATAATCATCAAGTGGTTGGAATATAGGCTGGTGGCGACTCTTCTAACGCTATACCTGTAGGATTTTCATAATTTGGTGATAAGTCAATCAAACTTTATTGTTGCTTGCTATACTTATCTATGTCACCTATTCCCTATAAACCTAACAAACATAACGAATTAAAGAAATCTAACGACGGTTTATCGGTAGAATCTCACACAAATAGTGTCGACGGTTTATCGACCACTGACGAACTTGATCAACAATTACAGAATCTATCTATTCAATTTTCGGATTTATTCAAAGAAAACACTATGGCTACTCCAAATATTAATCAAATATTAGAATCGTTCAGAATTCCAGATTGTATTAAATCCATTATTCAATTCGATGGTAATCCATCAAACCTATATAATTTTATAGACAATGTAGATATAATTGTTAGAAATTTATTTCCACAAATATCAGAAAACTGTCGAGAACTCTATAGCAATGAAATTAGAAATAAAATTATAGGTCAGGCAAACGATGTCTTAAATCAACACGGTCGCATTAGGAGTTAGGAACAAATAAAACAAATTTTGTTAGACCATTATGCGATAACGATGCAATAACGAATTTTCGTTATTACGGGACATTTGCAACTTGACACAACGAAACAAATCAGCCGAACAATTTTACTCTGAAGTAAATGAATTGCTTGCACTTATAATAAATAACATTAATTTACAACCAAATCTAACAGTCGAAACATTAAGACACAAAATCGACTATTACAATAAGATTGCACTCGATACATTTTTAGCAGGCTTAACCGGTCCTATAGCTGCTACTGTTAGAGCTACACGACCAAATAGCCTAATAGAAGCATGGAAATTTGTACAAAGCGAGCAAAACATTTACTATAAACAAAAACTAAATTATAACATTCAACATAGCAAACAACCAATAACCAAAATACAAACGCAACAACCTAACACACGAATACACCCCATACCATAAGAATTACCTAGACCGCCAGTCATACCTCAAAAATTTAATGTTCAAAGGCAATGGCAAAATTATCAAGCACCAACATTTGGTAACCACCCCAATCTCCAATACAAACCAAATAATCAATTTAGATCTAATCAAATTAACACCAATAACCAACATTTTCCCCCACAACGACAAATAACCTATACTCGCGAACCAATGGACACATCCTCTGGTAACACAATCAGACGACCGCCTCCTCCACAAACAAATAACATGTTTAAGTCGAATGTCCGTCCGAATTTTAAATCAAAAGAATTATTTAACAATGAACAACCATATGAGAAATTTGACGAGACTATAGATAATTATTTTGACAACCCAAATTTTACACCCAATATCAATTACGAAAACAATTTAGAGCAATATATTGAAAACGAACCGATAGACGAAATAGTTGACTCAGACAAAAATTTTCAGTCAACTGCCTCGATGAATCAGCCCAGTACATAGAACTGCATAACAACACAAAAAATTTTAATAAATTACCGTACATCTTAATTGAAAATCAAAATTCCCCACCTTTACGTTTTCTTATTGACACCGGTAGCGATGATTCGTTCTTAGATCCTAAATGGGCGGATTATGATAACATTTTACCAACCAATTCTGAAATAATAACCGCCCTTGCAAAACATAAAATAACACAAAAACAGTATATTAACTACATACCCGAACTAAACAATACACAACCATTAGAATTTCAAATTTTTAAGTTTCATCATTACTTTGATAGCCCAATTGGTCATAAAATTCTTCAGGACGCCAAAGCATTAGTTGATTTTAACAATTCTATTCTATACTGCAATGGCGTACGTAACAAAATACATTATAAACCATGTATCCGAACACCAATAATTGAAATTAAAGCTAATTCGCATATTAAAATGAATGTTCCCGTAGATAAAGACAATCAAGTTATTATTTTACCGAAAACGCAGGTTTATAAAAATGTATATGTACCATCTGGCATATACAAATGGCGAAACTATCAAATTCAAACTTACATCCAAAATAATAACGACTTCGACGTAAAATTTATTATATCACAACCATTAAAATCTGATTCGATAGCAAATTATCACGAACTCAATAATTTAAATAATTCTGTAGATATCGATACCTCTCAAGAAAGCTACCAATTCGTACATGACAACATGCGAACGTCCCATTTAAATGAAGAAGAATCAAAAAAACTTGTAAATCTCTGCTCTCAGTACAGAGATATCTTTTACACACCCGATTCTCAATTAAATTTTACAAGTTCAGTTAAACATTCTATCGATACTAAAGACGATATCCCGATTTTTACAAAAAGCTATAGATATCCTGAGTGTCATAAGCAGGAAGTCCAAAAACAAATAAGCGATATGTTGGACAAAGGGATAATCAGACCATCAAATTCGCCATGGTCCTCGCCGATCTGGATTCTGCCTAAAAAACTCGATGCCAGCGGGAAGCGAAAATGGCGGCTTGTCGTTGATTACCGTAAATTGAATGAAAAAACAATTGACGACCTTTACCCACTCCCCAACATAAATGACATATTAGACAAGCTAGGGAAATGCATATATTTTACTACCCTCGACCTCGCGTCCGGTTTTCACCAAATAAAAATGAATCCCCGTGATATACCAAAAACTGCATTTACTGTAGACAACCCATTATGAGACAGGCCATTATGAATACACTCGTATGACCTTTGGACTCAAGAATGCGCCTGCTACATTCCAAAGGGTTATGGATAATATGTTACGCGACATACTCGGAAAAAATTGTCTAGTGTACATGGATGACATTATTGTCTATTCAAGCTCACTGCAGGAACACCTTGAAACATTAACTAAAGTATTTCAACGTTTAAGACAGAATAATTTTAAAACACAATTGGACAAATGCGAATTTCTACGTAAAGAAATAGAATTATTAGGGCACGTCGTAACGTCCGACGGAATAAAGCCAAATCCTAGAAAAATAGACGCTATAACAAAATTCCCTTTACCTAAAACACAAACAGAAATAAAATCGTTTCTCGGATTATTAGGGTACTACCGCAAATTCATTCCAGACTTTGCCAAAATAACTAAATCATTAACACAAAATCTTAAAAAAGACGCCAAGATCAAACTCGACGATGAATACATTAAATGTTTTAGATATTGTCAAAAACTCTTAGTTAACGATCTAATACTTCAGTATCCCGATTTTGAGAAACCGTTTATTTTGACTACCGATGCATCCAATGTCGCAATTGGGACAGTACTTTCTCAGGGTAAAATAGGTTCGGACAAACCAGTGTGTTATGCGTCGCGAACATTAACTAAAACGGAACAGAACTATAGCACAATTGAGAAAGAGCTACTCGCCGTAGTATGGGCTACAAAATACTTCCGCCCCTACTTATTCGGTAGAAAATTCACGATAGTAACCGACCATAAATCTCTCACCTGGCTTTTTTCATTAAAAGAACCAAATTCCAAGCTAGTCCGTTGGAGACTAAAACTAGAAATTTGATTACGACATCATTTATAAAAAAGGTACAAAAAACACGAACGCTGATGCCCTATCCCGCGTACAAATAGACGTTAATCATAGTGAGGGAGATTCGTAACAGGCAGAAGTATCTACTCAACATTCTGCACAAGAAAATATTAACAAAGGTATTCCTATATCAGAAAGAGCTTTAAATGAATTTCATACGTAAATAATAATAGACACCGGTATACGCAATCAAACTAACGTAGAAACACTTTTTAAAACACGAAAACAAATAACAATAGAAAAGGAACAAATAAATGACGCCGACACGATCCAAATTTTTAAGGAATATATCCCACCTAACAAATTGACCGCTATCCTTACAGACGACAATACCTTCAGCATTATCGCACGTATATTTGATCAATATTTTAGTAAATACAAAATTGTTCGTTGTACCAAACTCCTTACCGATATACAAACCATTGAAGAACAAACAAAAATTATAAAACAATATCATGAATTATCAAACCATCGCGGAATTGACGAAACATTTAACCACTTAAAACGTACCTATTATTTTGATAACATGAAAAGTAGAATAACATCATACATAAACACATGCAGTACATGCCTTACACACAAACACGAACGACACCCACTAAAACTAAAATACGAGCAAACTGAACAAGCACACGAACCATTCCATATAATTCATACAGATATACTCTATTTAGAAAATAAATATCTTCTCACACTTCTCGACAAATTCTCGAGATATACAGAAGCTCATGTGATCCCATTCAAAACACCGGTAGAAGTACTCAGAATCTTTAAAAACTATTTTTCTAGACACGGTATTCCAACTAAAATTATTCATGACGGAGGGTTAGAATTCACTTCCATAAATATAAAAGAATTTTTAAAATTGTATAATATACAAGACCACACCACTTCAGCACGAAATTCGACCGGTAACTCACCAATCGAACGCTTTCATAACACCTTTTTAGAAATATTTCGTATTATCCATAAAACAGATCCCAAATGTGATTTCAACGAAAAAATTGACCAAACTATACTGACCTACAATAACTCAATCCATAAATCCACTAATTTTACACCGTTAGAAATTATAAAAGGTATTCGCCACGAAACAATTATAAATTTAGAAAATGAAAATGCCATGACTGAATACAACGAAAAACATATCGAGGAAATCAATAAAATCAAACAGTTAATTACTCAAAAACAACAAACTAATAAAAACACCCTAGACAAAATAAATCTAGACTGATCAGATCCCCCGGACATTGAATTAAATCAACCAGTTTACATTAAAAACGTACAAAAAAATAAGGTAAAAGCACCATTCGATCAAGTTCACCCAATTAATCAAACTAAGCTAACATTCAAAACTCGCAAATACAAATATCATAAAGCGAAAATTAAACCTAAAAGAAAATCATTGTTACAGGGCCGTAATTATTCCAATGGCATTCAGCCAACGAATTCACATAACTAATTTACAAGATTCTCAAGGACTATTCCCATTGAAATTAGGTAATTGCAACATTATTCACCACCATATCAATCTCATACATATTATTGAAATAAAATCAATTCAAGCCAACATAGACCAAATTGAACATAACATTAACGCTCTTCAACCAAACGATCTAAACGCATATAGCTTACAGACAATGCAAACCCACTTAAATTAAATCAAACATAAATTTAGCTCAATTACATTTCATCATAGGGGAAAGCGAGGATTGATAAATGGTTTGGGCTCTTTAATTAAAGCTATATCCGGAAATATGGACGATTCTGACGCTTTAGAAATTAATAATCAAATTAATACGCTAAAATCAAACCAACACGATATTTCAAATAATTTAAAGGAACAACACATTCTAAATCAGAAAATGATAGATAGATTCAATAACATTACCACATTTATCAATAAAGAACAAAAAGTAATTAAAGAACTTATCGAACGTTTTGGGAGATCAGACAAATTGAACAAAATTGAATCTCAACTAGCACAATCACAAATTTATTATACATTAACGAATCAGCTACAAATACTCGACAATCACCTTAACAACATAATTGATTCTATTACATTTGCTAAGTTAAATTTGATTTCCAAACATATATTAAATCATGATGAATTAGATTATATATATCAAAAATTAGTAAATCAAATAGATATCAAATCAGACGAACATCTATACGAACTCTTGACGCTAAAAGCATATTATAACAATACATCTATAATATTTACCATACAAATCCCTCAGTTTGCTAACGAAACGTTTTCCTTATTACACATTAGGGAAATTCCGCAGAATTCCTTAGTATTAAAATTAGAAAAAGCCTTCCTTATATTAAGCAAGCAACATCATAAGTTTATTGACAAACCATGTCCAAATATAGAACAAACCTATATATGTGACAGCAAAAATTTAATCAGTAATTCAGCCAACACCTGCGAAATTAAGATCTTAGAAAACCAACACGCCAAATGCAAATTGTACCAGACCAAGGAAATCGAATTCGTAGAAATGATCGAACCAAACAACATACTCATCAACACCAAAACATTCGTAACTATCAACTCAACATGTACCAACAGAGAATTTCGATTCAATGGCACGTATCATATACAATTCTACAACTGTACAATTTTTATCAATGGAATATCGTATGTCAGTTCAGAAAAATACTCATGGGACTAACTAACAATGCCACAAATAATATTTAACAAAATTAATGTTACAAACTTGTTAAACGATGTAAGCCTACCAAATCTACAGCTTCAACATCTGGAAAACATAAAGGATATTAATCTACTAAAATCAAATAACAATTACCATATCAGCGCCACCATCATCATAAGTATGGTATTGTGCAGCATAGTTATTGTATTCATCGTACAGAAAGTAAGATCCAGAAGTCAAGCCAACAACATAAGGATGGAAATCAAACCATCAGCACCCAATCTACCCCTTGTTGTCGACTTCCCGTGGAAGATCGAACAACAATCTTAGGTGGGAGGAGTTATCATTCCGGACATAAGCCAAGTACACTCTACGAATGTGCCAACATAATCAGTCAGATAATGAACACTCATCCGGCTGGTCATCGCCAACCAGATAAAGGACACTCATCCGGCCACACAAGAAACACTCATCTGTACAGCCATGGTCCAAACGATAAGGACAGTTACCCAGGAAGTCACCACCACTGCCCGGCCCACGCATAAACTATCCAATATATAGAATAATTCTTTGTCAATCAGTCAGTCTTTAATAAACATTCGTCATATATACTTTAATGTAATCTTTTATTATTGTAATTATTGTAATTATTGTGATCAAGCAAAGTCATATTTGTATAATTCGTTTAAAATAAAATCATTTTTTTTCAATCTTTTAATAATTGAATTGTTAATTATAATACTAATCAATACCTATAAATAAAATAGAATTGTCTGTCTGTGATTTTCGAATTTTTAGGTATTAATATGATCTTCAGTTAGCAAATTCGACATATATAGCAAATCTAACTTTAAAAAAATTTTGTCTGTCTGTCTGTCTGTTTGTACGAACCGATTTAACTCACAAACTACTGAAGCTACTGAGTTGAAACTTACAGGGAATATAGATATTAACTTCCCGATCAATCTTAACCACATTTTAATGTAATCTTCCAAATGGTTATGTACAGGTGACTCAAAAAAAATCTCCATTAAAAGTTTATGATCTTTCAAAGTAGATTTTTGAAAATTTGGTTTTAGAAGTTTCCAAATACGAAGATTTTAATTAAAATATTTCTAACTTTCTGCCACTTCCGGTTATACCGGAAGTTGACACCAACGTTGCTATTTTAAGTGTTTTTAACAATAAATAGGAATTCGCTGGGAATTCTTATTAATATTCTATCTGATAGTGGCATTTCAGCTTCCTTAACATGATACAGGGTGGTCACATAAAGCATTTTTTAAATATTTTTTTGTTTATTGTAAAAAACTTTTTTTTTAAATAAACTACCTATATTTTTTATTATAACTATGTAAAAATGTAAACTCTATCTATTAATATCAGATATTCTTACACCTAAAACTGATATTTTGGAAGTTACATCGAATTAATATAATAAAATGATAAGTTAGGTTTTCCATGGGCACGGTTGACACAAAAATCACTGGACAGATTTGAGTGAAACATTGTAAATTTATTCCTTAGATTCTTCATCATCTCAATATCTTCAGTCAGAATCTTCACGATATTCTTTATGGAGGTTGATATATTCACGACAAAAGTTGATATACCTATCAAAAATACTCATTTAATAATAAACGGAAACTAAAGAAAGAAAAACAATAGATTACCTAGGTTACGATAAAAATAATATTCAAAAATTTAAACATTAACTTCAGAACTTTTTTATTAAAATTTCACTTTAGAAAAGGATTGTAGTAAAGCCTAATTACGAAGGAACTGAACGTAATTTTGAAAAATCCACCAGGGTTTTCGGATCTCGAAAAGAATCCAAAATTCAATTAATTCTAAAACCATAAATATGGGAATCTATGAAAGGATTTCAAAGTCTGAAAATTAAATATATTAATATGGTTGTTTTCGAGTCGTTTGCCGAGCGGAGCGAAGCATTACATGGAATTAACCTTTTATAGAATTTTAAACTGTTTGGCGAGCGAAGCGAAGCACTTTAAAGAACTAATTTTGAATTAAATTTGTCTGGTTTGTTTCGGAATAACTAATTTAAAGTAGCTTATTACTCACAGTTAACATAATTTTACACGAATGAAACTGGAAGGCATAGTTGTCAGAAATAAATTAATGAATACATGTTTCAACACTTTTTGAAAATTAATCCTGTAAAGAGTAAAATAGGGAATAAACGCAAAAAATGGAGGGAGGTCAAAGTTTACATATTTAACGCCTACTATTCTGGCGTCTCCAACAATGAGTGAGTTACTTTAGGAAATATTCAAGCATAATGTAAGCAGACTTAGGGGGATTTAAATTTTCCAATAGGATAAGGGAGGATACTTATTTAGAGTAAAGTGTACAAATATCAGCTATTTTAAAAATATATAATATTTGAGTATTTTAAGTCAACATACTTTTTTTACTTCTATACCAAATTCATTGACATCTACTTGATAGGCTTACTCTGGATTTTTAGTTTATGTTATATCTATGTTTGAAGAAATGGCAAATTAGTTTTTGAAAATTTCCAGTTGCTCCTAGATAACCAGCCAAAGGTAATTCTCAATAATTAAAGCTTATCAAAGTTTATGATAAGAAAACGGAACCGGAAACTATTGCACCTCAATTTTTTTTTTGCGATCCTGTTCAAATTGCCCTACTGATGATATAAATGCATGTTGCCAGGGGGCAACTCGGGGCCATCTTTTCACGATAAAGTTAATATTTTTAGAGGTATGAATTTTTAAAGGTTCAAAAAATCTCAATTTGGGTACTCTTGACCCATAAAAAATATATTAAAACAAAAAAATAAAATATAAATAATATTTTTTTTTAAATTCTTTGTACAATAGTTAATAATATCCTTAATAGAGATTTAAAAAAAATTTCATTGTTCATACCTGTTTTTTATTTGTTAAATTCGTGCGCTCACAAGTATGCGTCCCCTACCTTTAAAATACCTTTAAGTATTTTTTCAACCGGACAAATTGTTTTTTTATATTCTTTATTGAAATACAAATAAAAAAGTCCTATGACTTTTCACGATAAAGTTAATATTTTTAGAGATATGAATTTTTAAAGGTTCGAGATTTTTCAAACCTTGAAAATAACTGACATAAATTAATAAAAAATTTTACTATTTATTTAAATAAATATTAATGTAAATTTTACGAAAAAAATGTTCCCCCAGACAAACTATATAGTGTAAAATACGTGGGAAAAGCTTGCGGGCTCGCGCAACAATCTCATATTCGTGAAAAATAAGCCACTTTTCCTACTTATTATTGTACAACATACTATTGTAAAAGTCTTTGTATTTTAAATTTTCATTAATAAATTCAGTGTATCCCTTTTGCGCCCCTGGTCAAAAAATATCTTGCTGTTTTACCGTAATAAAAGTTTTATGATGTGAGAAATCTATACAAAATTCAGTTTTAAACCGAATAAAAATAAAATTTCCATCCTTCTCTACAATTATATATACTTTAAATAATATTTATATATTTATAGTCAAATATGTTATTAATAATTTTGGTTAAATTTTGAAGAATACAATTTTGTAATTTCGTTATACTTGTATGTTGTGTTCATAATTGTACTACTTACAATCAGTGTTGACCAAAATTTAATCGCGGTTAACAATTAACGATTACGATTAAAAATCGTTAACCGCGATAAACGATTACGATTAATCAAACGTAATCGTCTCTGCGACGATTGACAATTAGTAACCGTCCGTAATCGTTAATCGTCTGATTAAAAATGTACGATTAATTTTGTTGTTTCTTGACAAATGAAATTTTGACTGTTTTTACTATTTTTTTACTCGGGTCATAAAAGGTGATCCAAAAAACCCAAAAATCAGCCTTCATTTATTTGGAAATTATTGCATTAGGAAAACTTGATACTATACAACGACGCGTCTTGTCTTACAATACATAAGTAACTACTTAATTAACTAAAATATGTATTATGGCATTATGTTGACCTAATATAATAGTGTTTAAAATATGACAACTCGCTTGTTCCATCCCAGTCAGTGAAGTTTTCGAAGTGCTTCTTTGATTGAATTCGGTCTTGTTTTTTACTGTTTTTTTCTTTTTTTTTTTTTATTAAATGTTACTTTACATTTAATAAAATGTAATGGAAATGTAATGTCCAATAATGGAAACTTTGATCGTAAATATCTCCTAAACGGTGCGTCGTAGCACAAAAAAATTGAAATTTTTGAAGGCTTAAGCGAAGCAAGTTGTGTGTACTCCGAACATATTAGGACTGTCAAAACCCTTTTCGTTATCGAAAATAACGATATTTTAAAATTTTTAATATGAAAATTTCGACATATTCGTTATCATTTGTATTACAAAATTCTGTAAAATTTTTGGTAGCCTTTATTTCCAGTATTTTTTCTTTTATAATGACGTATTCAATTTACGCGATTTTAATCCGCGTAAACTGAATCCGCGTGGATCCCGTGAAACGGATATTTGCGTAAATCTAAGGACCGGTGTAATAAAAAATACAAATTTGGTTGCGGTCAAAAAGCCTATTTTCTTCTACTTTATGTGAAAAATAACGTCAGAAAAAGGGCATAATAAAAATTTTTTAGTTTTAGAAATAAATATTAAAAGTAAATCCTAAAAATAGGACGATGACACAGAAATAGATTCGGTTCAGTGAAGAGTTCAGTAAAAACACACGTACAGTTGCACTACACAGAGTCATTTTGTGACACAGCTCTTTCGAATACCAATGGTAAATTTGATCAAGTTAATCAAATTAACGATTAACGATTAACATAATGAATCAAAATAACGATTCTTTTTTAAATCGCGATTAATTTAATCGAAAAAAAAATTAATCAAATTAATTAATCGATTAAAAATTCTGTCGATTAGTGCCAACACTGCTTACAATAAAATTAATATTAAATGTACTTTATAATTATCAACAAATACATAAAAAGTTTTTTTCCACCCTCTTGTCTTTCGAGGGGTCAAATTTTATTAATATCGTATTAGTAACTTAATCGAATATAAACTAATTAAAATATGGGTATAATCTCTTATATATATATATATATATATATATATATATATATATATATATATATATATATATATATAAATATATATATATATATATATATATATATATATATAAATATATATATATATATATATATATATATATATATATATATAAGTAGATAGGCTATGAGAGAGCGGTGACACCGTAAAACTAACCAACTTGAACCCTTTTGCAAATGTTTGAAATCGTGTAACTTTACGGTACTAGTGCAAACCTTAACCTTCGACCCGGCACGTACCAAGTACATGTATTTAAAATTTGTTGTTGATATTTGACCCCACACGCGCTCATACTGTTGGCTTTGAAACTCCAAAGACCTGAGTCATCACAAGCAACCAAATTAATTTATGTTAACCCATTATGCGTCATCACAATTTACTTATAACAATTTGGTTTTGTGTTAACCCATTACCCGCCAGCACTGACGTAGTTTTTTAATGCAAACCTAACGCATGCGCAGACTGAATTTAAGTACACGACGCATGCGCAGACTGAATTTAAGTACACGACGCATGCTCAGAGTGAATTTTAGGTTACAATTTGATAGATGGGGTACACTACCGCGTCAAAAATGTGGGGTTACCCTGACTCGGGGGTGGCCCCAAACTTTTGACACCGTACTATACTTAAATTTTTGGTACACTGCCGTGTCAAAAGTGTGGACCCCCCCTGGCCAAAAAGGTATCCTATCACTTTTTGAAGCGTACTGTACGTGCAAACCTTGACCCTAACACGCGCTTGCGTTAATTGCGTCATTTTAAACGAACTACCGCATCAAAAATGTGGGGAATACCCTAACCCACGGGGTGGCCCCAAACTTTTGACGCCGTATTGTACTTAAATTTTGGTACACTGCCGTGTCAAAGGTGTGGGCCCCCCTGACCAAAAAAGTGTCCGATTACTTTTTTAAGTGTACTGTACTTATTACGTGTAAACCTTGAACCTCACTTAACTGCGTCATCTTAAACGAAAATCGGTAGGCCGCTAAATTTTGTGTGGGACACTGTACCAAGCGCTAGATTTTAAAATCAGACTCAGGGGTCCAAATTTCTGACCGATTATATATTAAGAATATGTTATGTATACACTCTGTATATCCCTATTTAATTTTAATTTTATAAATACATACTAGTAAATGTAGTCTTTATGTCAACAAAATCTAACTAAAATAATTTATCACTTTTATCAGCATTGGAAAAATATTTGCTTAATTAGCAAAAAAGTAATATGTTTGCAAATAAATTCGTATATATTACTGTACGATAAATACTTGGATTATTTCTTAATATGTATACTATAATTTAACTATGTTGCTTAATATAAAAATTATAACATCATTAAGATTTGCTAAATTTTTTTTTTATAAATTAGTAGTTTTGGGGTAAAAAATTTATAGAATATCATCTTAAAACTTACATCACACATACATAATATAATTATAATATACAAATGCATGTATAGATGGGTGCAGCTATAAATGCATGTATGCATGAGTGTATTCTTATACAGGGTGTATCATGAAATATGCTTTTCAATTAGAATAAAAAAATTTCTTAAGATTTTTGTCAATACTTTTATAGATTAACGAAAGTAACTACTTGCTGTAAAAAATAGGGGAATTCAGGGTAATAATTAAATAAAACGAGCATAATTTTTTTTTTTAAATTTTATTTATAGAATATGTATACAAAAAATTAAATTGCTTAAATCTATATATTACTTAAAATCTATTTATTTTCCATACAAAAATTTTTTAAAAGAATACAATTTTCTAAGGAACAAATTTTATCTGAATGAAGCATACAGCGTCTTGAATAATATGCATCTCGCAGAATGGAAATCTTCGGTACATCAAATATTTCTTCCAAATTCAGAATCCACAGTTGGTTTTCGGTACCATCAAACAAACTTGATATCCATTTCTTCTTTTCACCGCCCTTGACGTATATAACATCATACTTCTTTAATATAGGTTTCAATATGGTATGAAGTTTTTTTGTACGGAATAAATCCATACGACCAAGGTATCCCATGCCAATTTCGGCAAAGCCAACGGGCTACTCGTTGATATTTCTTGGGCAACTCGTTGAAATCAAACGGTGCGTCGAATATAAGATGTAATATATCATCTGAATTCTCTGTAGCAATACCAACTTCTTTAAAATAAAATTCGTTGTTAGCTCCTTGATACCCTTGTATGTCAAGAAACGCCATTTTTTACCGCCGCCGTAGAACTGAAATTATTCACACAATCCACAACTTTATATAGAATAACTAAAAGTGGTGGGGGTAATTAGTTATACTTTTTAACCAGGTTAGTTAGTGGAATGTATTCGAAAATGACATCATGAACTAAAATGGCTATTGCTGTCGTACCAGCTGGAATATCTTTATTACATTTAAATTCTAAACGAAGATCAACTGAACCGCTTTTCAGTGACTCATTTTGATATGAGCAATTGATAAAAACTATCGGAGCTATAGTTTTAAAATTTTCCCAATTTAAGAGCGGTTCATTGGAACGATGATAGTATGAGGATTGAAAGCGGGTATACATATCATAAAGTATTGCATACTGATTAATATCAAATTTAATATTCAAATCATCATAAGGGTACACTTGTGAATTTAGGTAAAGTTTGAAATTATTTAAATCACAATGATCAAACAAGAAACATTTGTATCCTTTTTCTGTAAAGCGAAAATGATATATTGCGGTTTTTCTAGCTGTGTAGTTGTTTTTACAACCCAAGTGTTTTGTTGTGTAGTGGGTAATGAGGTTGAATATAAGTTTCCCACGCTCTAAAACTAATCTGTATAGGTTCAGCTTTTTCAACATATTTTAGTAGTGATAATTTAATTTCATCTGAAAAAGTTACATGTGGAACACGCCATTCGAGTTTATTTATTTCAAATTTCAACGAATCCGATTCTGAAACAATTACATCGTTGTCAGTTCGTGCACGAATAATAATTGCTTTGCGTTTAACATAATTTTTCCATAATCCTCAGCGAATCCCAATAATTTTCTAAGCGGAATGCAAAAGTTAAAGCTGGCTTGTGGTAATTTTATTGTACAATCATTATCAATCGACCAACCAGCGTTTAGTAATTGTTTACTCTCACCATCGTTTAACGATAAATAATTTTTCAATGTCGATCTCAGATCAACATACCTAACACGTTCAAGTTCAACCCCATTTAATTCATATCTAATTTCATCGAATAGAAAAGCAATACAATTATTAACCAATTTTATATCTGGAACGGCATTTTCATTATTTAAAAGTTTCCCCTCAATGTAAATAAAACTTTCACTAGGTAAAATGTACAAGTCCTGGTTTTGAATTAATATTCTAACTTCGTCATTATTCTTAAAGGATCGTAAAAAGGGCGCATATGTATGATATTCAAAGTTCGTAATGCTATCGTCAATTTGTGAGCCACCAGGAATATTTAATACGTCACTGTATACCATTTTCTTTTAACTTTGTGACCCATTGCTTCAAGAAATGCTAAACGTTCAGGTGAAATACGTTGTTGCTTAAATGCTTTACGTTTAATGGTATTCAACCGAATGAGCTCAGGTTGTAAAAACCCTCTATTATATAGCCTAGCGGCGGGTTGCTCCAGATTGTAAATTAACATGGTCTCAAATGCAAACGTACTGTGATTGTTTCACCGCGAAAGTCTACCAAATCACCGTCTTGATCGACAATTTTCAGCGAAAGATGTGTTAACTCTCTAACGGTTACTGGTGAATAGATTATATTTCGCGGTACCTCAACTATTTTATACCCTGGCGCAACAAGAGGTGAAAATTCGTGAAGTGTGTGAGCTAGCATACCATTCATATAAGCATTACTCGTAATATTAGATTCAATGCGTATTGCATTCACCTTCATAATACTGACAGGCTCATTAGATGAGTGAAGCTTGTTTGGTTCTAATATCCGTTTAGTAAACCCTAAAAGTGAACCAGTCGTATTAGGTTTAGTGAAATCAATAGCTTTATTGCTAATTATTTCGCATTTGAGTGTGTTATTATTAGCCCTTAGATATATGTATGGTTTATCATTATCGTTGTTATATATTATATTGCCATACTTGTTGTAAATAGTTTTGTTTATATATGTAGCTAAATCATCTATTTCAAAGGTGCCGGTAGGAAATGATATTACATCATGATCACCGTAATGTAATAAATTATTTTTAGCAGTTACATTAGGAATTGAATTGTATACTTGGAAATCTAATAGAGCACACTCATATTGATTTCTAAGTTGAATTACCGGAAAATAGTGTGCAGTGAGTATAGAAGTATTTTCCGACAAAGTTAATGTGAACGCCATGACTTCGTCTTTCGAAATGACAAACATACGTGAGCGTTGATTTCTTTTATAAATATTTATCACCACCACCGTAATATTTATTATAAAGAAACTCCAAACATAAATGACCACATTTATAGGAATTGTAATCTTGATATTTATTATAATCGTATGTAATATTGTTTCCACTGAGGTAGCGAGCCACTTCAAGCGGTGGTTTTAAATTACCAAAATTATCAAAATAATCTACCTGATTCCCATTTTTCCAGTAACAGGTCCAATGAGTACCAGGTCCGGTAGAATTATCTAAATTTAAAATACCGCATTCATTATACCACGGTCCACGTTTGGGTAAATTATCACGCATAAATACACCACGAAAATGGGGTAAATATTTCGCATATTTACGTAAATCTCTATCTGTTAGTGCCCGCTCGGGCAATTTCATTATAAGTTTTTTGGATACGGTTGCAAGTAAAATCTTAATCCTTTTCTATATGGTTTTATATACAAACCCCGGCCATTACGTATAGCAATAGCCTCCATCGTTCGGTTATGGCGTTCACTTTCATTCAACTGTTTTTGTGCCGCTTTAGCATCATTAATAGCTTTCGCAATTCCTGATGCACCTCCGGCTAGCGCACCAGCTGCCGAAAGTGCCGCAAAAATTGGTAAAAGTGGAAGAACACCACCCGTTTTAGGTATTGGAATAATACGTGGTGTTTTAATTTTTTTACCCCTAGTTGCAACTTTAGCCGCTTTAAGAGCAAGCTTTACAGCATTATTAATTGGTTCACGTTTTAATTTTTTAACGGTACCGCGTACACTTCTTCGCACTTGCCCGAGTGTAGCCTTTTTGTTCACACCCATACCAAGTTTTACTTTAGCTTTCATGGCGTTTGTTATTGCCCTCGCAGCAGCTTTTTCACCAAATTTTGCGTCTGAAGGTTTAACCCGATCCCAGGCTGCGTTTGCTGAAATTAAATCCGCCTTATGTCGATCAGAGAGATTTTTACTTTGCGAGTAAGCGATATCGTGTGCCTTACAAGCTTCGTCTAATTTATTGATTCCCGGATCACCTCTTGCTAATCTTTCTTGTAATTTTGTACCCGGTCCACAATACTGATAGCCGGGTATGTGAAATTCGAACGGTAATTTGTTAATTAATGGATTAACAAGTCCACGACCACTTCGATGTTGTTGCCGGTTGTGACGTAACATTAGAACTGAATGCTGATAATATTTGATTCGAGCTATTTATAGATTCATGAAAAATTGAAAAGAATCAATTTCATGAACAGCTAATTTACAATTTTGATCACTTTCAATCAAATAAATCCTCTTTCCACAACAATTAGAAATTATAATACATAGATGCATAATATCATCCTTTTCAATATGACTAAAAACTATTGACAACAATGATTCATCAGAATCGTTAAACCATTTAATTTCATTGTTGTCGGTAACTTGTGGATCACTGCAACAATTAAATTCATTGTTGACGAGTATACATTCAAGACCTAAGGTGCGCCAATCCACGCTGTAGTGATTCATGATGACTACTGCGCGTAAGTATATAAGGGGGTTAGCGCTTATATAATAAATCAGTAGCGTTAAAAATGCGTTACGTAAAACAAGATGTTGAACTACCAATCAAAAATATGGATTTTGTGTCAACCACATTAGCTGAAAAAAGGCATGGCCCCTTATTACCGGATAGTATAAGATGTATAATCTCTGGTCCTTCGGGGTGTGGCAAGACTAGCATTTTATTAAATTTATTAGAACATCCGAATGGATTAAGTTTTGAAAATGTTTATCTCTATTCAAAATCACTCTGCCAACCAAAGTATGAGTATCTGAAACACGTTCTCAAACCAATAAGGGGCTTAGGATATTTTACTTTTTCTAATAATGATGATGTTATAACGCCAGAAGATGTAAAAAATAATTCAATTTTTATATTTGACGATGTTGCAACGGATAAACAAAATAATATTAGAGCATATTTCAGTATGGGACGTCATAAAGATGTTTCAGTCTTCTATCTTTGTCAGACATACAGTTTCATACCAAAACAATTACTTAGGGATAATGCTAATTTACTAGTTTTATTTAAACAAGATTTAACTAATATTTTCATAACTTTATTTAACTAATATTTAACTAATATTATTATATTAACTAATATTTAACTAATATCTAACTAATATTTAACTATTATTTAACTAATATTAACATGTTTTCCAAGAACGTGTAGGTAGTGACATGTCATTTGATCAGTTCGAAGAAATTTGCAATGAATGTTGGCGTAAAAGGTTCAACTTTTTGGTTATAGATAAAGACAGTGAGTTGAATAGCGCAAGGTATCGTAAAAATTTCGATAACTTTATTCAAATTAAGAACTGATCAATAACATATAAATTATTTCTATATGAAATACCATTGTGTTTCGAACCGAAATAGACTAATTCATTTTACCATTTACATATAGTTCATTGCTAGATAATACTATACTTACTCAGCATCAATATTCAAATACTTGCCCCTGAATATAGGCAATTACACTGCATTGCCAAGTGGCACCATACCTACTGATGCAGTGCGGTTCGACCGGAAATGTGTGCGGTCCGACCAAAATAGTGTGCGGTCCGACCGAAATACTGTGCGGGTCGACCGAAATAGTGTGCGGTTCGACCGAAATAGTGTGCGGTTTGACCGAAATAGTGTGCGGGTCGACCGAAATCTCTGTTCAGTTCATCAATTCGGTTCGAAAAAGCTATAAAATGGCTGTGTACACGTTCACACTGCACATTTGCTAGTAAACTGTAATAGCATAAGCACGCACACACTATGGATAAAGCACGGGTGCTAAAACGAAAAATCATCAATGCTACAAAATCTATACGCGCCAAATACCGTGCGCTCAAAGATAGTCAGTTTAAACGAGAGAAAAATTTACAAGAATCATTTAAGCCAATAACGGAGCCACTTAAGGAACTAGCTGCTGAAATAAGAAACGAACCAATAAAAAGTTTCTTGCTTAAAGATGAAAAACCTAAAATTAAAAAAGCACATCTTTCAACTGATTCTGATGTCGATATAAAGTCACATTTTCTTAGTAATGATAATAATGATGATGATACTGAGATATTTAGGTCAACGCTTATGGAACAAAGTAGTCAACCTACAACAAGTCAACCTACACCAACACCTTATGTGATGGAACAAAGTAGTCGACCTACAGCAAAACCCTATGTTGGTGCACTAGCTGAAAAATATCTCACGTTAGCAACCACACGCAGAGCTAAAACAACCCTTGATCGTACCTATGGACCGCGTATAGATGAGCGAACAAATAAATGGATGATTGCTAATTCTGAATTGGATATAATTGATGATAATTTTATTATTAACAACATCGTTTACCCCGGCACTGAAGGTCTCTTTGAGTTAATGTTTAAAAAATATCCAAATGATCATGTATACACAGAGTCGGATTTAGATATTATAAGACCATTTTAAAAAGTACTAATGCACATAAAAGAAGTTATAATATTAATGCACCAGTTAATTCAAATCAAAGTTATAAGTATAGAATAATTATAAAAAAACTTTTTCCATCGTCACCAAGGTACACGTCAACACCCAAACGACAACCAACCGGTTCCGGTTTAATGCATTATGATGCTAATCAAACGATTGATTATCGTTTTTGGAATGATATAGACGAACTTATCGATAGGCTAATATTATTGGTTGCATCACAGCAAGCTGGACATACCAATCATCAAAATGAGATACAAGCCATTTTAGAGGAATTGCGTGAGGCTGATGTAATAGAATAAATACAGGTGATCAACCTGATTAGATAGTCATTTCAAACATGAGCGTTGACAAATTCGGTTATTCAGCAGTGGTGGAAAGGCCGCTTCCATTAATTTAACAACGAATGGTGATTATGATATGAAAGGTAAACGTCTGACAAACGTTCGCACACCTAAACATAAAGCTGATGATGTTAACTTGGCTTTTCTTAATGAAGCGCTTGCTAAAATTTCGGACGGTATGACAACACTTGAAAATTCACATAAACAATTTGAATCAATTGTGACCGCAAAACTTAGTCATTTGGAGAACATGGATAATGAGTTGAAAATGGTAATGGAAACTATTGCAAATGCGGTATTTAAAGAGGAATTTCACGTTAAATTTAAGCAATTAGAAAATAAAATACAAATTATTTCGAATCTATATAAGCAACTTTGGAGAACATGGATAATGAGTTGAAAATGGTAATGGAAACTATTGTAAATGCGGTATTTAAAGAGGAATTTCACGTTAAATTTAAGCAATTAGAAAATAAAATACAATTTATTTCGAATCTATATAAGCAACCCACTGTAAATACCATGCCAACAGTTCAAGATGAGTAAAGTTAAAGAACAAGTTGTAAGCGAATTACACAAACCGGCTCGTAAAAATTTCAAAACGCGTCGTGTTATAACTAAGGGTGTCGATGATTTATGGCAGGCTGATCTTGTTGAAATGGGTGCTTATGCGAAAGAAAATCATGGATATTGGTACCTGTTGACAGCTATTGACACATTTTCGAAGTATGCTTGGACTGTAACGGTAAAAGATAAATCTGGAGCGCTTGTTACTGCTGCCATGGAATCAATATTCAAACAGAGCAAGCGCACACCGACGCACCTTCAAACAGACGACGGCCGAGAATTTTTTAATTGTAACTTTAAGGCGTTAATGGAAAAACATAATATTAATCATTACTCTACGTATAGTACGTTAAAAGCTTCAATCGTTGAACGTTTTAATTGTACCATTAAGAATAAACTTTGGCGTGCTTTTTCTCTAAACGGTAATTATAAATGGTTGCAATTAATTAACGATTTAGTTGATGAATATAATAGAACAAAGCATCGTACAATCAAAATGGCTCCACGAGATGTCACTGCTGATAATGAAGCATATTTATTATCTAATGTATACAGTAATATAAAAATTGCTGGTGCAGCCAAGTATAAAGTTAACGACTTTGTTCGAATTAGTAAATTTAAATCAATCTTTGAAAAAGGCTACACACCGAATTGGTCTACGGAAATTTTTAAGATCGTCAAAGTTAAACATACAAATCCGGTCACATATCTACTTGAAGATATCAATCAACGGCCTATCCGAGGCAGCTTTTACGAGTATGAATTACAGAAAGTTAAATATCCTGATGTGTACCTCGTGGAACGAATTTTGAAGAGACGTGATGGGAAAGTATTGGTCAAGTGGCTTGGTTTCCCATCGGATAACAACAGCTGGATTCAAGAATCTGATATTGTTTAAACAATACAATTTTTGATAATCTGTAAGATAAAAAGGTTTTTTTTTTTCAAATAAATAACACATATATGTAAATAATTATTGTTCTTTATTTTTAAAATATAAGTATGAATACAAAATATTTTCACAATAAATGTATATGTAATATTTTTTACAATAAATGTTTTGTATATGAAATATTTTTTACAATAAATGTATATGAAATATTTTTTACAATAAATAAATATTAAAAATTGTATGATTTGTTTATATATTCAATAACACCCGAACGTAATTGTTTCATGTTTTCAGGTGACTGATCCCATACTTGACAAATTCGTTGTGCATATTCGGGTATCATATATGCATACAGATGTTGCACCCAAATATCATATTTCAATAGTTGTTTTGTTAAGTATAATAACATATCGAAATTTCTGACTTTTTTATACAAATAAGGATGAGTCAGAAATATATCTTCAACGTGTGAAATCCGTGTTGCAAATGTCAATGGTTCCCAACGGGCGGTTGAAAGTTTTCCTCCATTTTTACGCCATTCTTGCACATTTCACAGCGAATTTTCAAACCAGGTGGTCCATCAATATGATCTTGTTGCCATGGTCGATTATAATGTTCAAAACATGGTTCACATTCTTGAAACATGGCTCGATAATCGGATGGTAACCAAATCCAGGCGCGTTGTATGATTTTCGCACCATAACTTTTCAGCACATTCAAACTGATCCACTTGTAGATTTGAAGAAATGTTTCCAAAGTCAGTTCGTTCAGTAGCATTGGGTCACGTTCGAAAAATTCACCAATTGAAACATCCATTTTATCCCAGTCCATTGATTCCGGTTCAGACAATTTCAAATTTTGCATTTTTACAAGAGCATCAATTGTTTTTTCGTAGTTATCAATCCGTTTACGTAGTTTATCCAGTTCACTTGAAAATATTTGTAGCCGTTTCCAGTAAGCCGATGATGGCGATGCCATTTCCACTTGCGTACTAATTTAACGAGTAATGTCCCCATGCTAAAGTATCCGTTTCCCCCTCCACAATATGTCGTTTCGTATCATACGGGCTGAACGCCACCTTGTTCTGAGTTACACTATACACGTTATGTTTTTTCGATTGTATCAGGTTTTGTTGTCGGTTTATGATTGTATTGTGTTTTAGACAGTCCACGTAATCGTTAAAAGTTATTGTTTTCTTAACCACAGAGTTCTTTACACCTTTCGCTTTCTTCGCGTGATCCTCGCCGTCCACTTGACAACTGTACATTTTTGACCTTAAACCCACAAATTTTGTAAATATTCGTCCATTTAGCTCATCCTTCATTAACCCGGGTATTTTCTTATTGACTCTTGGCATATTATATTGATTATCTACGCTGTAATCTGACGTATCAAAGTATTGAATATCTCGTTTCATTATTTCGTAAATATCTGGGCATTTTATCTCGTAAATCAATGAATCGGTATCCGTGTAGAGTAATTTGCTGTTGTTTCCGAACGTTGGCTGTATGTAGTTGTAATGAAAATCGTAGACACATGTTTTCGAAATATCCAGGATTGCTTGCCCGACGTATATTGGTTTGTTCATAAACACTTCCGTTTTCCGTAGTTCGACCGCGATAAGATTCTCGTCAAATATGGTGCGGCTGTGGAAATTCGGTTTCGCTATCATAACTTCCGCACCATATCGTCCATACCATTTCGTTAACAATTTCACAATCGAGTGTTTCCGTACATTTTCCATCGTTTTCCCGAAGACTGCGTTGTTGAGTAGCTTGTAGAGATTTTTCTCGAATTCGTTTCCCGCCATTTGTCTTAGAGTTGTATTCAAGTCGATGTAGGATTTAAGCCGTGGTGATTGATTAAACTGTAGCACTCTATGTATTTTCTTTAACTTCATCCCGTGTTGTAGACATTGTTTCAGGTTCCGATAGTATATCACGTATTTCTGTTTGTTGTATAACGTTGCTAGTAACATTTCCTGTTTAGTACCGGGTGCACACATTCTCTCTGGACATAATGGTAAATCGTTGTGTTTATCGTGTAGTTCTCTCGGGTATTCCAAATCCACTTCCAGTAAATATCCTATTGGTGAATCATCGGGTATTTGTTGAATATCTATGTCAGTATTTTCCATCCATTTGAAATTTCCCGTTGGTAAGTATTGTGACATTGCCCATCCATATAAGTTGTTCACGTCATAGTACATCAGGTATTTTGATTCCTCGTCCGGGTCGTAGGTGTTCATATATTTATTGTTTGCTGTCGCGTATCGGTTACTACACTGGCTCAATCCACCTCGAATACCACGTTCAATGAATAATAATTGATCCACATCAGATATCAGTTCTAACTCCACTTTTGTATATTTTAAGGCTGCATCCCACGTAAGTCCCATCCATATAAGTTGTTCACGTCATAGTACATCAGGTATTTTGATTCCTCGTCCGGGTCGTAGGTGTTCATATATTTATTGTTTGCTGTCGCGTATCGGTTACTACACTGGCTCAATCCACCTCGAATACCACGTTCGATGAATAATAATTGATCCACATCAGATATCAGTTCTAACTCCACTTTTGTATATTTTAAGGCTGCATCCCACGTAAGTCCCGGCGTCGTGTAGTAATGAGCTGGATCCAATCCGTGTGTACGCATGCATGTATCCCGAAAATTCTGAAAAACATCCACGAGTAGTAGTATGTCCGTTTTCATCTATAAATCCGAATATTCTCCAAGCGTCTGTATGTTAACGTGTTCCAAACTTTTTGTGCGTGTGTATAGTCATCCATGGTGATATCGTTGTCGTTGAGCCGATTGTAGAATTTCTCCCGTGATGGTAAACATGTTTCCTCTAATTTATCCCAGCCTGATATATAATCGTACGGAAAGACACCTTTGCGCGTAAGTAATTTGTAATCTCTGTTCGGAAATTGCGATTTTACTATGTTGAACTCGTTGAGGTATGAAAATAATTTATCCAAACTTGATGCCATAAATCGGAAAGAGTCGATGAATCTAAATGTAATTTCGCTGCCCGTAACATGTTTAGTGAATGCAATGTATCGTTCCTTGTTGATTGGTAGTAAGTCGACACGTCCCTCGAATGCTGTTGCTATATCCTTTATTACGAAATGTGCATCATAACCACTCAAGTTGTGGAATACAACAGGAATCATATGAAAATCCTTATAATTCAAGTTGCATCCCTTGTGCGCAGGTCCATTGTATTCGCCGGTGAAGTGGTTATGATCACGAACCACAATATCCTCAGGTTTGAATGGTTTCTCACAGATGTGGCACCCGGTACTTCGTTGTTTAAGTTGCTGTTGTTCCTCTGGTGTTAACTCGTTCATTGGTATTATGTTGTCATATATGGGTTCCAAGATATTTTCACGTAACGTTGCCAGTTCTTCCGCGAACCATTTTCCGCAATTTGGTCCGCGGTATGATCTATAGTGGCTTAACTGGTTGTTGTAGGAGCAGTGAAAGTAGTAACCGATACTGTATGCCCGATGTTGTTGGTACGTTGTCGTGTTTTTCTGATTTTCGTTATCCGTCACAGGTTGCAGGAATGATTCGACGTCCGCGTAAATTATAAATGGAACACGTTTTTTGTTGCTATAATTCTTGAACGATATGTATTTGCTTTTCCCTTCTGGCATTATCACCCGACAGTTGTTCATATTCACGCAGTCTTCAGTATGTTTTATCAATTTATTCTCCGTATGAAAGTAATTTAAGCATCGATCACAGATGAATTTTTTCCCATTACGATTTGCTAGTTGTCTTGACACAAGTCGCGATAAGTCCTTAATCCAACAAAAGTGGTAGCGTAAATCTTGATCGTTGTCCTGTTCGTTATCCTCATCCTCGTAATACTCGTTCTGGATCATTAAAAGGTTTATGTGGCTTTGTTTCTTCTCTCTCGTTAGCGCAGCAGGTACGGTTTCGAAATGTCCATTTTGTTTTTTTAGTATAAACACGTTGACTGATATTGTTGGCTTCTGTTTCTCGAATTTGCTCAGTTGTTGGATCGTCATTGGAAATTGTACCCCGTCTAAATTTAGCACCGTTGAGTAGTGTGGGTAAGAGGTGGTTCGAGCTGGATTTTTATTTGATATAGCTGGATGAAGTGCAGATACCACTGCCCACGCGAAACAGGCGTCATCGTCGAAGTTTTTAACGTTGATACGTGCTTGTTTTCGTTTTATTTCCTGCGGTAATTCGATGTAGCTTGATCCACGGGAAGGTGTATACTTGTTGATGTTCACGGCTAGGTTGATTATGCTTGATAAAGCCGATCCGCTCCCCGACTCGGTAAACTCGCTCAATTTTCTCAAAATTGGTTCCCGTACATGTTCCATGTAGCACCGCTCTCTCATAGGCTATCTACTTATATATATATATATATATATATATATATATATATATATATATATATATATATATATATTTCTAACTATGATTGAAATACTTTATAATACTAATAATAGTTCCATCCTTGTCGTCTGTTTTAATAGCCTGGCGTACTCTTTGTATACTGTAATAAAAGTTGGTGTTTTTATGACATCAACCTTTAGACCACCAACTGATTTTTTTCAACCGGGGGGCGCAAACGGGATATCTCCAATAAATTCGTGGCGACAAATAATCAATAGTAACTAAATTAGGAGCCCAAAGAAGACGGCAGTCCCAATCCCTTAGATGAATTCGTTGGCCAGACACATCGGATGCCAAGAAATAGGTTTTTCAAGCACTTTTTGTCAGGATTCTAAATTTTTTTTTATACCATTGAAAAAGACTGGAAAAGAATTTTCATGAAAAATTTAGAATTTAGATAATAATTTTGAGAATTATAATCAATATTTTATTATTTTTTTAAGTGAATTATTGTGTATTTCTTATATATATATATATATATATATATATATATATATATATATATATATATATATATATATATATATATATATATATATATATATATATATATATCAAAGAAGCACTTCGAAAACTTCACTGACTGGGATGGAACAAGCGAGTTGTCATATTTTAAACACTATTATATTAGGTCAACATAATGCCATAATACATATTTTAGTTAATTAAGTAGTTACTTATGTATTGTAAGACAAGACGCGTCGTTGTATAGTATCAAGTTTTCCTAATGCAATAATTTCCAAATAAATGAAGACTGATTTTTGGGTTTTTTGGATCACCTTTTATGACCCGAGTAAAAAAATAGTAAAAACAGTCAAAATTTCATTTGTCAAGAAACAACAAAATTAATCGTACATTTTTAATCAGACCATTAACGATTACGGACGGTTACTAATTGTCAATCGTCGCAGAGACGATTACGTTTGATTAATCGTAATCGTTTATCGCGGTTAACGATTTTTAATCGTAATCGTTAATTGTTAACCGCGATTAAATTTTGGTCAACACTGATTGTAAGTAGTACAATTATGAACACAACATACAAGTATAACGAAATTACAAAATTGTATTCTTCAAAATTTAACCAAAATTATTAATAACATATTTGACTATAAATATACAAATATTATTTAAAGTATATATAATTGTAGAGAAGGATGGAAATTTTATTTTTATTCGGTTTAAAACTGAATTTTGTATAGATTTCCCACATCATAAAACTTTTATTACGGTAAAACAGCAAGATATTTTTTGAAAAGGGGCGCAAAAGGGATACACTGAAAGAAATAACACCAAAAAATAACACTAGGCAACAAAAAAAAGTTTTTTCTCCTCGCGAACGAAATTATATGATTTGTATTCCTCACTTATTTATTTATTTATTTTATCGTTTATTTATTTTTAACATTTAGGTAATAAAATTTTTAAAGAAAAAAATTTATGTAGTCCTAAAAAACGAACTTTTTTTAATTTTTTTTTTTAATTTTAACATGCATAATATGACTAAGTACATATTAAGTTAAAATGCAATAGTTAAAATTAAGAAAAAAAATTAAAATGGCATCAAAACTATATGAAATAATATTGTAAGTGAGTAAATCCGATGAATAACTAATGTTGTTCTTCTTTATGTGTACTTACTGATAGAAGCGTAACTACCAATTTTGCCTCCTGCAGCGAATTTGACTCAAGTGCTCCTGCTTCAAAAGTTATCTTTTTTCTGTAAATGAGCAAACTAAAATTGCTGTAAATATGTAAAATTTTCGTTTTTTTCGCCAAGCAAAAGAAAACCAAACTTTTTTTTTCTTTCTTTTTCTCAGGAAATACCGCTAGCGAGCAAAGAAATTTTCAATTTTCTTTTACAGGTTCTAAGGACTATAACATAAACACTAACACCAATAAAAAATTTCTTTTACTTTTTGCGCTTACATTTCATAAATTATGCCCCTTTTCGCCGTGCGCCCTAAAGTGGCTGGTCCACATGCTCCATTGTAGTTACGCCTCTGCTTATTGAACTATAAAATACATCCTTGTTTTAATGTTTTTCCGTGCAATGGACAAAATTTTCTTACTTTTTTGTCATTTTTTGCTTGATTCTAAATAAGATATAGTGTTAAAATCATCCTTGACGTTTTAAAATATATCCACTCTTTGTGACGTGACTGAACAAAATTAATTCTTTCTAGTATCAGGAGTGATACCACCTGGGCACCTACACATTTCACGGTATGTTTTTCTCGAGGTTTTTTTATAGTGCTGCCCAGTGTAATTAATAAGAAGTCGAAAATATAGGATCAAAAAAAATTTTTAATACGAAAAAGCAACTTTTAATATAAATGTACGAAAAAAATACAAATAATCATTCTTTTTTATTTCGAGAATCCGATGCACATTTACAGGGCTAAATTTAAAACTCTGGCAAGGTTGCTTCGTCATTTTCCGTGGGTATAAGTTGCCATTTTTGTTCTCATAGCCAATAAGGTATAATCACTAGGCTCAAATTATATTTGATCAGCATTTAGCGAAACATGTATGTTTGTGCCGTAGCTCTTAGCAAATGTAAATCCAAAGCATCTAATGTGCACATTACTTTTAATGAATTTAATCCGAAGCCGATATTTTGAGAAATCAGTTTATACCGAAGTTCGTCAGCAGATAATTTTTCCTTTGAAAAAGTTAGGTGCAAACTGTTTTTAATTCTGTTCAACACTTATACCTATATCGGTTTCTCAAATATGCTAGAGGTTTTTGAACAAAATTTTCTTATAAGAACCGTCGAATCATAGACGTAAACAACCAAGGCGTGCTATATCTTATTCCAAAAATAAATTCCCAGAAAATATTTGCATCGGCGCTGGGATTATAATATGAGCAGATTGAATTTTTACTGATTTGCTTTACCGAATTTTTGCTTTATTAGTGTGCAGGTAGCCTTACTCATAAATGGTTCCAAGAAGATTTACCGACAGAAAGTATTTTTGGGTGCATAGTAGTTCGCTCCCGCGGTTAGATTTTAATCTTATCTTGAAAAAGGGTCGTAGGTTAGTTCGCTCCCGTGTTGCATACTAGTTCGCTCCCCCGCTCAAATTTTATTTAATCTTATCTTGAAAAACGGTCGTAGGTTAGTTCGCTCCCGACTTATTATCTACTGACAGGTAAAATTAATTACCTAAATGACGGTGGAGATACTCCATATAGTAAGATGAAAAGCAAATACCCAGTGAACATTTTTCTGTAAATTTTATGTCACAGTGACAGAACTGAAAGTCACGTGTTACGTAAAATGTGAGTCACATATGACTCACAAGTAACTTACAATTTCCCACTCATAAACGTAACAGTGTGACGTAACATTGTTATGTTCTTGTTACGTTTCCGAAAAATATAACTTTGATGTAACCTTATAGATAAAAATACGCCTTACGCCTTTTTTTGCAAAAAGCAAATTCAAAATTCCCTTTTCCTATTAACATTACATACACATATTACCAACTTATTGTCATATACATATACCTAAATTATTATTTCTTATTTTTTTGTTGACTGTTGCAGGATTCGATCCATTAGCCAATTCCAAGTTGAAGCATCTTTTAAATTATCGGCAGTCTTAACTCCTAGTCTACAATTTCAATAATCAACTTTTTAATTTGAAAAAAAAGAAACAAAAGTACTCATTTGCGGTGTTGTCATATAAAAATTTTTATAAAAAATAAACGTATAAATATGCTTTTTATTGCGAATATTCTTATGATAAATTCAAGAAACTACTTGCGAAGAATTGAAAAAACGAATATGCAATTACAATATTCGCAACTTTCGTATACGTAACTATACGAACGATTTCAGGAAACGGGCACCTGAATATCACCAAAATTCAAATTATTTTAACTTAAAGGAATGTGAGTTATTTTGAAAGTTTGTATCAAACATACGATAATTGCGTACAAAACATTACATTCTATGATGCTAGTCATCCGTATTAAAATTGTGATATACCTTTTGAAGAATTCGGGTGTTCCTTAATACCTACACTTATTCGCCAGGTACTGATGGTTGGCTGTATGAATTCTGATAAAGTTAATGTGACCAGTAAGCTGGTCGCATTATCTTCTGAATACGTACAATGTCATAATGAACACTGAGGATATACCAGTTAAATGGACTGAAGTTCTTATTACCTTAATTTATAAAAAAGGTGATAAAAGTGATCTTTCTAATTATAAAAGCTTATAGGGCTTTTAAATTCTGTATTAAAGGTATTTACAAATATTTTGAATTTTAGATTATCACTCTGGGCAGAGGACTTTATAGGTGAATCTCAGAACGGGTTTAGATCAAACCGAACGGAATTGTGTTGATAATAATATACATAAGTATTTATTCTTTATGCTACTATTGGTGTACACTTGAACATAGGTGACCAAATTTTTGTTGTGTTTGTTGACTTTCGAAAACAGTTCGATAACATAGATGATTTTCTTTTATGTAAAAAATTGTATGCCCTTGGGGTAGAAAATTTTTAAGACTAATTAAAAAACTTTATGATGTTGTTCATCCTATTGCCAAATATACGAATTCATGTAATGTAATAAATAGCAAAATATTATAAGAAGTTATTCGTTTGCGGTACAAAATTGATTTCAAATCAACTTTGCACTAGACCCTCTAAGTCACCGAACCTTACTTTTAGTTAGGTCTGCCCTGACCATGGATATAAAAAGACGTTCGGTAAATTTAACTTACCGGCGTTGTCAACCACATTGGTAATTACATTAAAATACACGATTGTACAGGTGAAAGGAGTTTTTGAGGAGCGGTCATCCCCCACGTGCCAATGAAGATAATCAATGTATTAACCGTGGCCCCGGTAACGCCGAAACGAAAAACTGATTTTTTTCCAAAACCCATTTTTGGGAATTTTTGATGTTTTTTTTTTTTTTTTTTTTTTTTTTTTTTTTTTTTTTTTTATCTGCTATTGCATAAAATGAAAGAAATGTTATAATTCCCATTGAAAAAAATTGGCAGGAAGTTTCCACTGGCCGAAAGAGTGGAAATAAGGATGTTAACTTGCAAAAAAATTTTTAAATTTTCCACGACTTTTTTTTTACCTAAAAATTAACAGAGGGGAAGGTTAAGCTATAAGTTGCTGATAAATAAAATGGTAGGTGGCTTAGGCATTACCAAGTGTGATTTTCCACAACTTTTCCTTGATTTTTTTTTACCTGCCGTAACATCTATATATAATTCATTAGCAATTGTTAAACATGTGAAATTGGGAGCCAGTTTGATTGGGACCAAAATTGTGGCAGGTGTAAGAAAGACTGTAAGAGAACAATTACAAATTTCCACAATTTTTTTTTTAGCTGCCATTTTGAATTTCAGTTAGAAATATTATTTTAATTTGAAATTGAAAAAGACAAGAGGTTTCATAATAACGAACGTTCGGAAAATTAGCAAAAAAATGATTAAATTAATCAGTCCCGTGCGTGATGCAAGATATTGACCAATTTTCGTTGATTTTATTTTACCTGCAGTTTTGTACTTAATGGGATGAAGGGGATACCGCCGAAATTACGCATTTATAATGGTAGAGGTCTTACACTAACGAACAGTTGTAAAACTAGAAAAACGAGCATCAAAGTGGATCATGTTAGACTAATTATTCCAATATTTAAACAAATACCGCATTAAAGTATTTTTTTTTCATTAAGCAATTAGTAGGAGTAACCAAATAAACACATGATTAAATTATCAATTAAATAAATACTGAAAAATACTTGAACCAATATCAGAAAATAAAAATTTACATTTTTATGTTGAAATAAACATAAAATTAAAAAAATATACAAGGTATAATTTGTATTCAATAATAAATAATCCAATATAATCCATCCTATTTTTTTAGTCGAATTTTTCCCTGAAAAAATTAGACTTATACAGTCTATACGACAAGAACGGCGAGAGGCGAGAGTAGGGGCGCTATCCGTTTTCGGACCCGTAGAACAGGAATACGTAGAAAAAAAATGTCTGATATATATATATATATATATATATATATATATATATATATATATATATATATATATATATATATATATATATATATATATATATGATATATATATATATATATATATATATATATATATATATATATATATATATACATATATATATATATATATATATATATATATATATATATATATATATATATATATTCCAGCTACCTTTTAATATGTGTAGGGTCCCCCTATGGAAGTTAAGGGCTCAAATTTGGTAAATGGGGCTCATTCCGATGCACAACAAGACTATCAAAGTGGGGTCAAATTTTGGGCAAATTTTTGATCCGACCCAACCTTTAAGGGGGAGGTGGGGGCGGAAAAGCAATAAAACTTTTCCAAACCAGTTGGAGATAATGTTTCGGTCACTTATCTACAACATATCCAAAATTCAGCTTCCTAGGATGATTTGGTGGGAGTAGAGGGGGAAAAAACGATTTTCGCTGGATCTAACACGCCCCCAACATTAACGTAGAGGATTGAAATTTGGTGTGTTGATAGAGTTCATACCTAGGTTGTGCATTTTGAAGGTTTTAATATTTTACCCCCACCCCCCTCATTTTTAAGCTACAATTTCATGCTTTTTCGACGTTTTCGAAGTTTGTACAACTCGCACAGGTCACCCAAATAAACCTAGAGGGCTGAAATTTTGTATTCGGATTGAGTTAGTATCAAGGGGTGCCTTTTGGGGGTCTCGACTTTTAACCCCTACCCCCACCATTTTTATACTCAAAACATGATTTTTCTTGTTTTTTAACAGTTTCGTTCGGGTCAAAATCTCCCCAAATAAACCTAGAGGGCTGAAATTTTGTGTACAGGTTAAGCTAATAGCCAGACACTGTTTTTTGGAGGTTTCAACTTTTAACCCTTACCCCCACGATTTTTACGCCAATATTTCCTTAATTTTTTTGCTTGTTTTCTAACACGACTAGAGACTCTCTTAGGAAACCTAGAGGGCTGAAATTTTGTACGTGTATTCAGTTAGTATCCGGTTAGTACCTTTTAGGGAGTCCACATTACTTTTCCCCCCACTTCTCCCATTTTTACATCGGAATTGAATGCTATTGTTAAATGTGTTTTAAATGCATTATTTTTATTCTAAATACAAGTAGGCGAATAGTAATTTTAAAAAATTAAAAAAAAAGTGAATATACTTTTAGAACAAATGAAATACATACATATTAAGTAATTTAAAAATGTTATTAAAGTCACTGTTTATTTATAAATTAGAAATTTTGGATTTTTATTATTTATAAAATAGAAATCTTGGATTTTTTTGGAAAGAGAAAATATCTTCATAAAAGCCTTCCAGTTTACTATTTAAGTTCCTTTTTTAATAAATAAAAATAAAACACAAAGGCAATTGGCGGATGAGCATGGGTAGGAATGCCCTCGTACGAATTGTGTTGGCTTTTTCCCTGTTAACTGCTATCGGCACAAAATTGAAATTTACTGAGATTCAGCCCTTAAAAACTTAAAATCTTTTTTTAAAGCCCCGATCAACCGGACACTCATCATCAGTTTTGAAACCACCAAAATGACAAATCGCTTTTGGACTTTCAATTACATTTCGCTTGTAGACACTCAATACCGAAGATGAAAGGAAAAATTCGACTTCCGTGTTGGGGCTTCGCTGCTCACGGTGTTTTAAAGTCACTGTTTATTTATAAATTAGGAATTTTGGATTTTTATTATTTATAAAATAGAAATTTTGGATTTTTTTGGAAAGAAAAAGTATCTTCATAAAAGCCTTCCAGTTTACTATTTAAGTTCCTTTTTTAATAAATTATATGGAGCTCCAATAGATTGGAGCTCCATATAATAGTACTGAGTGTACCACACCGGCCAACACCTCTCTTCGGTAGCTTACTGGTCCGCCAATGTTAGACATTACCCGAGATATCGCCGCAGATGTTTTCTCGGCCTTCGTAACAGCACTGCTAACGTGTGTTGTGAAGGTTCTCCGGTGATCTATCATGACCCCTAGGTACTTGATAGCCTTAGATGGAGTTATTATCTGTTCCCTCAGCAGGAATCTAATATTATCACGGTTTCGGCGACCCTTCAAGATTACAGCTTCAGTCTTCTCTGGCGCGAGTTCTAGTCCATTTACCAGCATCCAGGTGTCCACTCTTCTCAACGACTCATTTGTAGCAAACAGCAGATCCGCTTCGCTTTTTGCCTTGACTATAATTGCCAAATCGTCTGCAAAACTAATACATTCAGCCCCATCCACCAGCCCTAGATCAAGTATCTCATCGTAACTGATGTTCCATAGCGTGGGCCCCAGAACCGATCCCTGCGGTACTCCAGCCGTAACCTCTATCCGTCCCTCCTTGTCAAGATGCAAAAACCTGTTCTGTAAGTAACTCCCCTAGGGAAACGAAGGCCTCCTTTGGCCTCCTTTAGGAAATTATAGATATTTTTAATATCGTTTACACCGTTCTTGTCTACCTTTGCCGGCACCAAGTAAATATATTTATCCATCTCTACTTCGCCCCTCTGCTAGTGGAGGTTTTTGTGCTATATGCAATGTATTCCGTACGTCCCTCTTGCAACTCCTCATCTAAGATACTCGTGATGCCGGGGTACCGATCCACCATTACCTTTAGTATGCTTTTGTCTTTGGCCTCAGCCGGGTTTAGTATATAGAAAATATCCTGGTTTGCATAAACACTAGATAGATTTCCCGGTCTCACCTTTGTTTCGTAGATGGTCTCCGGCCATTCTATGTCCAAGAGTTGAACATGATCCTCAAAGATACTACCTCTGTCTAATATGGAAGTTATCTCAGCCTCCTTTGTGTCTAGTATCGCCTGTACACCAGTATCATTGGTTGTTGTTTCTCTCGACTCAGTCTGAGTACTCACTTCCGTCATATAGACCTTCTGTTGAGCCTGTATTTTGGAGTATTTCTCAATTTCTAGATACCTTTGGTTCATAACTTCCACATCCTTTGCTAGTTTGCTTATTTTATCTTTGATATTTGTCTTGGTATTTGGAGCAGTTTTTAATGCTTCAACAAAACCCATAGTACACGTCGTGATGACGGCCCTGAGTTTCCTCATCTCTACGGGCTCAACCAGAGTTAGAGAGAGTATTCTCTACTGATTGGATATCCGCGTTGTTTCTCTGTGGCCTCTTGGCTGTCGATCGTATCTCCTCGTCTAGACAAAATACTTCCTTCTCCTTGTTTTCATTTCCTTCCTTCCCAAGCATACTCACTGTACTTATGTTGGTCGTTGAAAAGATCGTTGCATCAGACTTCCCCTTCTCATATTCCGTAGCTTCAACTAAGGATTTCTTTTCTTCCATCTTCTCCGCTACTGTCAGTGCACGCTTAACTGGTGGGCTCATAGTTTGTGCTAATCAGTTGCTATATGCAGGATCCAACTTTGCAGTATCGGGTAGCGAATTTGCTCTCGCCCTGCTGCCTACAAGTGGTGGAAACCTTGGTATACTGTCTCTCCTTTTGAAGTGGCCTTTTATGACCGTTTCGTTTTCCACGACTTCTCTCTTCGTTAAACGATTTTCGTTGTGTTGCCCCCCCCCGTATTCCGCGAGACAGCCCACGGTCCTTAGAGCGATGGGGCGGGATACCCTGGCCTTGCCCGGACCGGCCCGGGGAAAAATTTTCACAACGTGTAGGTTTCATTATATTTAAAGCAAAAAGAACATTTGTGTTTTCTGTAAGGGTATCATCCCTTAGGAAGGTTGCCTGCCAAGGCATCGAAGCCCTCCTCCCCGTTTGATTGTTGGTCCGCGGGAAGTATTTGATTTCCTTCCTACCACCCATATCTGGGAAGCATTCCCCGATCCGCCACCTGGGGACGCGCTCCGTAGGGGTTACAACATCCCCCCGAAGGGTCTAACCTAACCAAACTTAACCTAACCAAACCTAACCTAACCGAACCTAGCAAAATTTTTCCTAACCTAACGGAACTCAACGGTACCTGATCTAACCTAACGGAACCCAACGAAATTTTGTCTAACCTAACCTAACCTAACGAAACCTAACAGATGGCGCAGCCACCTTCGAGCCCTGTAAATTCACTACTAGATGGCGCTCGTAGTCTGGATACTAGCGATCCCTGTGCGTAAGTTTGAGAAATTATCAACAGATGGCACGGAAAATCCCTTTTCATAGTTAAAAGATGGCGTTGCTAGTCTGAACCACCGCGAACTCTGTACCTTGATTCATAATTTTATCATAAGATTGTATATTCTTATCTGAAAACAGGTTTTCCTTGAAATAAAAACACATTTTTTTTTTAAATAAATTTATTTAAAAGAAATATTTTACAATAAATATTTAAATGTTATTACAATAATATTTGTATATGGATATAACATTTTTCATGGTGCATGTTGCTCCGGAATGATGACCGCATCGAGGACTAGTTTATGTTGATATTATGATTCCCAACTTGGGACAAATTGTTATTCCTTCAAAGTTCATAATGGGCGCTGATGGTAGTAGTCGTTTCAAATACCGCACTTTTCTTCTCCTTTCGCATAGATGATTCGAGTTCCGTGTAGATTGTTTATTAAAATGTATTGTAGTTCTTCGTATTCAATATGCCCATCCATCCAGGAGAACCCATGATGATTTTTCCGCAACAAACGAGCTATGTACTGATCTTTTTCGCTTAATCTGCAAAACGGTATTGGTGATTTGAATACATAGTGTTCTAGTATGTAATCTTCACCATAATTTTCTTCGGAATAATCGAATTTCAACACAACCAATTCCATTATGTAGAATTTCCTATTAGTTGCATTTGGAAATCCTTGGAAGTCAACAATTGTCGCGTCGGTCTTCATTGTGCGTTGTTTAGAGCGAAGCTAGCTGATTTATAATCGGACTGCGGTGTTTCTATACATATTTTGTAACAATATTCGTCAACGGATTATATTGAACCACACGATCATTTAATAGAAGACAGCTGGGCTAAAATCCAACCTTCAAGTCCCCGTTCGTGCCCGGCGGGTAGCTGTTAGCTTCGGCTAGCAGGCTAACGAGGCTCTGGTACTGTGTTTCGACAAGAATGATCGTGTGGAGGGGACGATGTTGTATCCCCCGAGTGAGTGTTATGCCTGCGTCAGTTTGATTTGGTTTAATTGGTACCTTGACCGAAATTCAACGCGTCACCAGTGCTGCATACTCCAGTGGGCGTGATCTTCGGAGTCCGACGATACCGTTCGGATGTGTCGAAAAGGTGATATTGCGTCTGTGATTTATGTAAAAATTGTGATCTGTGTCTGTGATAGTTGTTATGCCACCTTGGGTTCTCATGCCTGCGGTGGTACTTTTTAATTGTTACTGTGATGTTTCCCTGGCCTTGTTCTTGTCATTTCGATGGGTAGGAATGCGGCTCCCGACGCACTCGTTCTCATCGGCCACACGTACGAGTCGACGTCTGCCCGAACAGCTTGAGCGAGCTCGCCCAGTAAGGAGACGTCGTCGTCCCTCGTACGGATGCGTTCGTGGGCGTTGATATGGCGGCTTCCGCCCCGTCGAAGTGATACGAACACAGGTCAGATGTTGGCTTTGTGATACTCTGTGGCATTGTTCAGTTCTCTGTAGCCTCGACTCGGACGAACGTGGCCTAGTCATCGTACCGGTCTCTCGTGTAGGTTGACCCCGACATCTGACAGAACGGCACATGTACCCAGTAATCAGCTATCTGACAGAACAGTACATGTTGCTCAGTAATCAGATGTCACTGTCCCTATACGTGTGAGTTCCTAGGTGTTGACGAAGCCATTTCGGAATTGTTGAGACTATGGGGAGCGGAATCGTGCCACAGAGCAAGAAATTTTTTAAAATCTGTGGTATTGTTGTTTTTATTTTTTAATAAGATTGTTTTAATTTGTTTTGTTTTAACGATGTACCACTGAGGGCCTTTTCCACCCGAGGTGGTACATCATCTTTTTATTCTTATCTGTGATATTTTGTTGTGGGCTTGCTGTTGTGGCCCTTCAGCGGTTTTGGTTTTAACTACTTATTGCGGCACTGGTCGGCCTGTGGCTCCCCAGTGACGTAATAAGATTTTTTTTTTTTAATATTTGATAAATTTTTTGAGTGTTTTCTAGTCAGTTTTCTCCACTCCGAGGCCATTTACACCTCGGAGTTTCATCGTTGGTTTTCAGACCTTGGTGGCCGGACGCTCTGGCTAGTACTTAGCATGCCGCCACCGGGGACTGTCCACTCTTTGTCAAGTCCTGGGATGGCAGGGTCCATCGTTGAATTTTATTATGTGTATGTTTGTCCTTTGTCTATTGCATTTATGTGTTCCTGTCTTTATGTGTTGTTTTTATTTATATCGTGTTTGGCGGCGCATGCCCTTAGTTGGCGATGCCGCCGGACACTGCTGACCGCGCAATCCACCGGCAGCAGTGTCCCAATTTTAATAAAAAAAAAAAAAAATAGAAGACAGAATGCTGATGTATTCTCTGGTAACTCCTTCAACGTTTTAAATTCAATTCGAATATCCACCGGTCCACTCTTCAATGATTCGTTTTGATGAGAACAATCGATGAATATGATTGGAGCGACATTTTTGAAATCGCAATACAAAACACTGGATCTTCTGGAAATTTGTAAATTTAAAAGAATTGCCATATTTTTGTAAAAAATCTTATTGTTCACATGTTAAAAGTGATTATTGTACCAATTTTTACATATTTTTAATAAATAATTATAAAACAAAAATTCGATTTTTTCATTCACGTCCCGCCTCTAAATCAATTTTTGAACTATATATAAATTGAAAATACTTATGAGCAATCTTTGATATTTATCGTACCCTGAGTATTAATTGTAAAAGAAATCGATGATATCTTAATATTTTCCAAATTGAAAAAAGTCAAATTTTTTCATAATAATTTCAAAACTCTAATTTATATTTAATAAAAAATAAAAAATAATTTCTTAACTACCTATATGTAAATTATGTGTATTTTAACGACACAAAAATTATAATCATAAATAGCAAAAATGCTGATGAGACAGATTCCAAGTTATCATTTCGCATATGTGAAGTACATCTCATATTGCAAGATTGTACCTACTTGTTTAAATTTTTAAACATGAAATTTATACTAAATCAAAATTTGATTGTAAAAAATAGGAAATTCTGCCAATATTAGAAAACTTATTTTCAAGAATAGTATTGTTGATATATACGCGTGATAAATATAAGAACATATTAAACATTAAACAAATCAAGTTTTTTTTTAACTTTTTGCTCCTGATCATCATAAGAACCTATTCATTTAACGTAAAATGTTTGGTCATCGATAATGTACTAGATTACAATTAAAACGATTTCTTTCTCTGTAATAAAATTAGCATATTTTCTTTATAAACTGAGCACTCAAAATTGATATGAAAATGAAAATTCTGGTTTTTTCTATGATAGTTATGTTAAGAAACACTTTTTAGGATTAAAAAAATTAATGTTGTGTTAACCTTTCTACTCCTAAATAAAAGCATTCATACAGTTTAAAACTTTCGATTTAATAAAAATCGAAAATCGATAGTTTTAAACAATGAGAGTGGGTCTTTGGGAATGACTCCTTTGGAGTGACTCTTTGGAAGTGACTCTTGCACCAAAAGGCACCAAAATGCATCAAAAGATACCAAAAGGCACCAGACCAAAATACACCAAAAGGCACCAAAATGCACCAAAAGACACCAAAGGATACCAAAATATACCAGACAGCAACAGAAGACAGCGATAAGAAAACATCTGCTAACGACAACGAATACACTGCTAGCGAAAGAGAAGCCGATGATGACGAGAATACAGTCGCCGACGATGGTGATGAAAAAATTGCGAGTAAAGGGTTATACTTACGACCCTATAAGTTGTTAAAAATCATCGAAAATTAAAACAGTAGTGTAACTTTTCCAATAGCTGTAGTACTAAAGTTAATTTTTAATAAAATATTTTAAAATTATGTGAGTGTCATGATTTCTTACATACAACTGTTCTTAAACAATTTTAGTAATTAGTTAAAAAGATCATCGAAGTGATTATTCTTACAATGAACTATGTAATGTGTATTTTTAACTATTCAAAATGGTCTCATTTAAATGTGTTTAGGAAATTCGTATATTTTGAGTACACACTGAGATGAATATTGTTAGCCTAGCATTGGTTAAAACATGTAACACACAAAATGTGTTTAAGAAATTCTAACATGAAAATGACGAATGGAGAAGGGTTTAATTACATCATTCGAACAATACAGATATAATTAAAACGGTATATAACCACACAATGATTGAAAAATTATCAAGCTGAGGTGGCTGATATTTGAACCCAGGTACCTCGAATTATATATCTCTATTGTTCGGATGATGTAATAAAACTCCTCTCCATTCGTCATTTTCATACGTACGTTCAATATTTTTTTTAAAATATTACATGTATATGTATTTAGTGTGCCGCTGGTTACTGTTCGAGAAATGCTACCACTCTAGCATGTATATATATGTGTAACACAGCAGTGTCATAAAACGACCTTAGCTGTACCTTAACCATAGGAGGTCCTTTATATTTTTAAAAAAGATTTCTTTCCAAATATACAATTTTATTTGATTTTTGAGTTCTATAGGGAGTTAATTGTAGCTTTATTGTATCTTTAATAATATGTATACAATAGTCAATAAACTTATTGTCAGGTATTAAAAACTTTTAATTTCACAAATTAAATGAAATGTTATATTTTTTTGTAATCTTTATAAATATAATAATTAAATATTGTGTTTTAGGGTCCCGAAATAAAAATTTAAGAACTAAAATCTGGCTCTGGTGTTTGTAGGTAATATACCTAAATCGTAATAATTGCTAATATGTATTCGATTTGCTATGACTTAATTGAGTGTAATTAGGTTTTAAATACATTAACTATAAAGTTCGTTCTGTAAATTCAGTACAATTAAAAAATTCACGAACTCAAATACAACAAATAAGTTAATTATTGATAATGAATATTAATATCCAAATTAAATACATGCAATTTATAAAATTTATAAAATCGTCATATTATGTGATTCCATAAGTCGCTGATTGGCACAAAATTAAGCATTTGAGACTTTACCAAACGTAACTAAATGAGAAACGCTGTTATAAATAATACACAATTCAGGTACGTCAGAATCAAAAGGTCTTTTGTTTGACTGAAAAATTGTATATTATCATTATCCTTCTGTTTATTGTCGGTCAATCTGCCAATTCTCAATTAAAATTATTTCGGATTACTTGGGTGGATACCTTTAAAAGATATCGGTAACTAATTATCATGTAATTGACCCACATAGTAACATATGAGGAAGTAACATTGTCCAATATATTGATCTATTTTTAAATTAACCGTAAAAGATACACTTGAATGTCTTACAAACTTTATCTTGAAAGCGAAAATTACTGGTATTCAATTTTAATAAAATGTAGTACATTTAAGTACATTCTTTTTCTTTACGGTTTACCATAGGATGGAAAAATATAGCTAACAATATGCCTTGCACATCTGTTACTAATGCTACTATAACGATTAAACACATGATACTTAATTTGGTTCCCGATGTCTTACATAAAGAAAGGTATTTTCTTTATAAATGATGGATATAGGCCAGCGAACAAGCATTTATGTTTGTATATGGCAATAAGCATTACGTACACCACAAAACATGTAATTGCGACAAATGAAAATTTTTATTCATTTCTAACATTTCCCCTAGATTATATAAATTTCATTTTTTAAGGGATGTTTTTTAATACCAAAAATTACAAAAAATTTAATTTAACTTAATTGGCGAAAATTTAGTTATCTATATCTCCGAAAGTTACCGACACAACTTAATTTTACTTGAATGTTCTTACAAGTTCTAGCTATTACTAGTATTGATATTTTTGTTTACTTTCCAGAATCTGCAGTGAAAATTTTTGGGCAGACGGAAGGGAGACGAGGGTGTCACAAGAGTTATTTTTTAAGCTCAATATTCGCAAACGAAGCTTAAAAATGAAAAGTGGTACAAAATTTTCATCCCCATTTTCTAATATAGAAAAAGACATCAACAAATGGAAATTATTTTCTTTGCTGTTCGTTAATTGAAATTTACACCTGTAGCTTATACATAGAAAATATCATGTGCATAGACCGAAAGATGTAGGAATTATTCAGATGTGATAAACGGACAAACGTAGATTAAATTTATAAAGATTATAATTAATAATTTATTATAAAAGTATGCGATTTATGTAATTCATTTTGTGAAATTATAACAATTTGCAACTTTTTTTTAATATTCGACAATAAATTTATTGTATATACATACTATTTTTAATAAAGATGCATTTAGCTCCTTATGGAACTTAAAAATCAAATAAAATTAAAAAATATTTGGAGAACATAAAAGACTCCTGCAGTGCGGATCCTTTTATAACAATGACTGTGTTACACGTACATACACATGCATAATTGGTACCAGAATCTGAACGATGCCCGTGCCGCTTTCATTAATTTTTCAAAATTACCCAATATATATGCAATGTTCTTACATGCCCCTGAATATAGGCAATTAAATTCCATTGTCCTACTGACATTCTAGCACAATAGAACATATGTACAACATATGTACATATGTACAACATAGATAACGCACAATGAAGACCGACGCGGCAATTGTTGACTTCCAAGGATTTCCAAATGCAACTAATGGGAAATTCTACATAAAGGAATCGGCTGTGTTGAAATTCGATTCTTCCGAAGAAAATTATGGTAAAGATTACATACTAGAACACTATGTATTCAAATCACCAATACCGTTTTGCGGATTAAGCGAAAAAGATCAGCCCACAGCTCGTTTGTTGCGGAAAAATCATCATGGGTTCTCCTGGATGGATGGGCATATTGAATACGAAGAACTACAATACATTTTAATAAACAATCTACACGGAACTTGAATCATCTATACGAAAGGAGAAGAAAAAGTGCGGTATTTTAAACGACTACTACCATCGGCGCCCATTATGAACTTTGAAGAAATAACAATTTTCCCAAGTTGGGAATCATAACATCAACATACACTAGTCCTCGACGCGGTCATCATTCCGGAGCAACTTTCGCCATGGAAAATGTTATATCCATATACAAATATTATTGTAATAACATTTAAATATTTATTGTAAAATATTTCTTTTAAATAAATTTATTAAAATAAAGATAAAAATGTGTTTTTTTTTTTTTTCAAGGAAAACCTGTATAAACCTGTTTTCAGATAAGAATATACAATCTTATGATAAAGTTATGAATCAAGGTACAGAGTTCGCGGTGGTTCAGACAGCAACGCTATCTTTTTCATGGAATTTTGAATCAAAGTACAGAGCTCGCAATGGTTCAGACTAGCAACGCCATCTTTTAACTATGAAAAAGGATTTTCGGTGCCATCTGGACAATTTCTCAAACTTACGCACAGGGATCGCTAGTATCCAGACTATGAGCGCCATCTAGTAGTGAATTTACAGGGCTCGAAGGTGGCTGCGCCATCTGTTAGGTTTTGTTAGGTTAGGTTAGGTTAGGTTAGGTAAGGTTAGGTTAGACAAAATTTCGATGGGTTCCGTTAGGTTAGATCAAGTTCCATTGGGTTCCGTTAGGTTAGAAAATATTTTGTTAGGTTCGGTTAGGTTAGGTTCGGTTAGATCAAATTTCCTTAGCTTCGGTTAGGTTTTGTCAAGTTCCGTTAGGTTCCGTTAGGTTAGAAAAAATTTCGATGGGTTCAGTTAGGTTTGGACAAAAACATTACTCCACCCACCGCCGGAGGTTTCTATAACCTTCCCGGTAGTTTTACCATCTCCCGAGATCGCTCAAAAAATCGGGAGGTGGGGAGGTGGATCCCGTTCTGTCCGATCCTTACTACTAACACGTATCCTCTATTTTTTGTACTCCGGCTATACAAGAAAATTTAACCAAATTTTCACCCCTCCAGCCCTTCTTATAAACCCGACCCCGGTTTAACATTTCGTCAGTTTAAAATTTTCCTCTATCCCTTATAGTTTTCGAGATACCTTAAGAAATATGATTTGAACCCCCTACTTTAGGGGCTGGTTTCATACCGTGAACGTGGGCCTTGGGCTGTCAAAAAATACGGTCCCTTATTTTTTCCTATTCTACACACCAGCAAAGTTTCAAGAAGATTGGCGTTAGCACTTCGATAGTGTTACTTGTGAGTAAGTATATTCAATCAAATTAAGTCACAGTTTTCAAATGGAATTTGAAATTTAAAATATTAAACTAAAACTTTATTACCAACAAATTAGAAACGTGTATATACGTACAAAACAATAAATGTAAATTTTGGTTAATGGCTAATCTGGTGAAAGCCAAGCGGCCACAATAAAAAAATTCATTATTTAGTGTGTAAATTTCTAAAATAAATATTGACAATATTTAAATTATTCGAAAAAGCATTTGAGTTTATTCCTATATTTTAAATATAAAGTGATTTGAATAATTCTTATCGCCTACAAAATTCATTAAGCCTTCTAAATGTGCATTAAGGTACCATCACAGTGTAGAATTTTGAAAAAATCATTTTTTTTTATCTTATCTTAAAGTGCCTAAATATAGTTATGCATGTTCAGGGCCGTGGAGAGAAATGGCGGGCCCCCGGAATAAAACACACTACAGTGAAACCTGCCAAGTTGGACACCTCTGTATACTGGACACCTGCTCAAGTTGGACACTTTTCAATTGGCCTGGCGAAATTACATTGTTTTAAATGCATATTAATACTTATAAGTTGGACACCTCTATATGTTGGAAACCTGTCTATTTTGGACAGTTTTTTAAAATGATTTTTGATATTTTGACCTGTTTACGTTGGACATTCATGTATTTTATACGTGACCGAAACCGCCGATGCCTACTTGGAGGTACACGATCATGTCTTCAATACACATCAAGACGTTCTTCAACATGTTTTACAACTAGACGAGGAACAAGAAATCGAAGAATCTAGTGACGAGTGCGAGAAAGTAGCGGAGAAACCAACAACCCCTGAAGAAGCTTTGAACGGAATAAATACCGCCATTAAGTATTTAACTGAAAACCCATGCGAACTGTTAGAAGATTTATTCAAAATTCAAAGCAAATTAGAAAGCAAAATTTTCCTAAAAATTGTATCCAAACAAACTAAGATAAGTGATTTTTTTACGAAAGATAATGTTTAAATATCTATAATATGTATGTATTACGATTGTTATTCGATAGTTTATTTCAATAAATATTGATACGTAGATGTGTGTATATGTATTACTTTAAAAATAATTAATTTTGCATTATATTCTAAATTAGTGTTAACCTTAAAATTACTAAGCGTAGATGATTTTGGTATTTTGCATATGTTGGACACCTGTTTATGTTGGACAGTTTTTGATTGCACCGCGGGTGTCCAACTTAAACAGGTTCTACTGTACTAAAAAATATCTCCCCGAAAAATTAAGCGTCGAACAAAAAAAAAGCTCGTTTTACTATTTCCTGGACCCCTACAAACCCTGGGGCCCCATTTTCCAGTCCGGGTCCCAGGGCTGCATACCCGGCTACCCCACCCTCTCGTCGGGCCTGTGCATGTTCTCTCAAAATTTCAAATTGAAATTCGAATTATTACGGTCGCTACGACCACGGATTCAATGGATTCAGATTAAATACAAAACTCTGTGGATCGATTGGTGACTTTTAGCGGGATGTTATACCACTTTACATTCATTCTTTTCACAACCAGTGAACGTATAGGATCAATTGTTGTCACCACAGTATCACATTATTGTTGAAACAGTTTCGAAACAAACTTTAAGCGCATTTATCTCGAAATTTCCTTTTGAAAAACGATACCCACTCTCAGAGGGAAAGTTTCCAAGCTATAAGTTTGAAATTTTGACAGAATATTCTTTGTTCCATTCTCCATGTACCTATGGACGCTTTTTTTTTGAAATCTTTCTATTTTTTCACACGGAAAACTGTTGAAAAAATGGCCTAAATTTTGTACTTTTTATTCAAACCGACGCCATTTTTTCAGATTTCAAAAAAAAAAAAACCTCTATAGGTATTGCACATAGCGGCTTACCTACAGGTTGATAATCTATTTGATTTTTTTTTAAATGAAAACTGCGGCCGCAATCGTAGGCACCAATAGCCGCTCTTTTTTAAATACACTTTTTTCAAAAAATTATAATAATTATAAAAAATAAATAAAAATTAATAAAAAAAATATTTTTGTATTGCTAAATAGTGGCACTAATCGTAAAAAAAAATCCTGCCCATTCCCCCATCCTATTCATCCGAAAAAAATTGCGAAAATTGACTATTTTTCGGCAGGTCACACTGTGATGATACCTTAATACTAACCGATATTTAAATTCTCTAAATATAAGAAAAAAATTCTTTTAAGATAAGAAAAAAGAATTTTTTAATGCTCAATCTGATTCATACTAACAATTTTTTTTAATTTACAAATGTTCGTTACTATAGAATATACTACCATATTAAATCTGAGATTTCGATAATATCCCCAACTTAGGTACAAAACGGCAGGTAAAATAAAATCAATGAAAATTTCCGAACGTTCGTTATTATGAAACTTCCTATCATTTTCAATTTCAGACTAAAATAATATTTCAAACCGAAATACGAAATGGCAGGTAAAAGAAAATCGTGAAGAACTTCAACAGTCATTTTGAAACATTTTTGGATATTTTTAATGTGACGATCACGTTTAAATCACCTCCTGCCCTTTTGTATAATATTATTTTATAGTGCCAACTTCATGCTATAATTTATTTAAAGTAAAAAAAAATCACGGAAAAGTCGTGGAAATTTTTGCAAAAGTTTCCCGCGGAAAATCATACTTGGTAATGCCCAAAACACCTGTCATTTTATTTATCAGCAACTTATAGCTTAACCTTCCCCTCTGTTAACTGGCAGATAAAAAAAAGTCGTGGAAAATTTCAAAATATTTTTGCAAGTTAACATTCTTATTTCCACTCTTTCGGCCAGTGGAAACTTTCTGCCAATTTTTTTTCAATGGGGCTTATTATACCATTTCTTTCATTTATGCAATGGCAGGCAAAAAAAAAAAAAATCAAAAATTCCCAAAAATGTGCTTTTGAAAAAATCGATTTTTCGTTTCCGCGTTACCGGGGCCACGGTTAATACATTGTTTATCTTCATTGGCACGCGGGGGATGACCGCTCCTCAAAAAGGTAGGTAAAAAAAATCAAAACCTTTCACCTGTAACTAGTTCAAGGTCTAATATTACAATTACATATTATACACACGCAGAGCATATTTTAACAGATTTTCACTGGGCGACATGGAGGGGAGCGAATACACATGGTCCAGGGAGGTACTGAATACCGGAAACCCGCTACTTCAATGAATGATACAAGGCCCTTCCTGAAAAAATTCAATATTTTGAAGCCGTAAAACGTAATTTTTCGCCTTATTTTGATATTAAGATTTTTTACGTACGCACGCACATCCACACACACCACTGAATAGTTTATACCGCTACACTATACGCAATAGTGGTGGGGAACTCTCGATAGTCGTGAAACTATCGATAGTTACGAATAGTTTATCAGTCGTTTTTGATAATCAAGTTTCTGTTGCTAAAATCATATTTCATAGAACTTTTAGACTAATACAATGGACCAATTGCTTATCGTACCTACCTAACTAAAATCCGACTTTTTCGAACTTACTATATCTCCCAAGAAAAATTGTATTCTTGGGAGATATACCTATATGAATGCATCAATGCGTGAATATAATAATCCGCTGTCACTATTGATAATACAGTAATCCGACGACAATTTAAATATGAAATTTAAAAGTAAATTTCAAAAGTATTTATAATTAAAAGAATTTAACGGAATTTCCAAGTTTAAGTAAATGTAATATTTAATATTGCCTACTAACAATAGGATAAATTGGTAAATTAAATAACTGGATGAAAAAGAGATACTACTAAAAAGTTTTACAAGGGAGATAAATATTGAATAGGGTAAAGTGGGGTAAGTCACCCCCATTTTTTGATAGTTAACTTTCAGACCATTATTGTATCAATGTTATTAATCGCATCTGATTGTTTATCAGCGATATCAACTACCTGATCTTTAAACTTAAATAATCATAAGAAAGAAATTCTAGAGAGCTTCGTGATAATGAACTGTAATTATTTTTTTAAAATGTGTACATGTAACGCATTTGCCCCATGGTTTGGGGCAAGTGCGTTATGCTTATGTAAAGAAATGCTTACGTAGAGAAAAGTATGCTTATTCAACGCACTTGAATAAGCATACTTTTCTCTACGTAACTGTACAAAAAAAATTTAAATATCTTTTTATCTTAAGTGATAAATTACCTTTTATTATACATATTATATTATATTATAATTGAGAGGTATACTAATATCATCTAATGCAGTTTCCAAGGCCGCTGGTGACTACTGTGTGTTTCTGGCAGTTTTTCTTGTATAAGTTTGTACCATTTCTACCTAAAATAAATAACTATAGGCAAAAACAAGCAGAATTTACATCATATAACACAGTGGGGTAAGTGCGCTCCCTTTAGCGCTACATCATGTAATACATTAATAGCGCACTTACTCCAATCCAAAAGACGCACTTGCCCCGTAGGAAAAAATGTTGGGGGTAAGTGCGCTCCCTTTAGTGTTTCTAAAATAACAGAATAAAAGAAAAAATCTTCTCAATTAATTAAAATTTACCTTAATAACAACTAAAAATATTAAATAAAAAATATAAAAATATTATAATAAACTCTATTAAAAATTGATTGAAAATGTACTCAGCAACTCGTTGTTAAACCATAAAACACATTGTTGAAAAACATAGCCGTTACTACTCTATATAATTGACAGAAGTGCCAAATTAAAGTTAACCTGTTTCTTTTGAGTGTTAGCGGATATTTTAAAATTGATTTTAAATCACTTTATAGTTAGTTGGAAATTCTATTTGACGCGAAGGCACTTGCCTCGGGTGCGCACTTGCCCCACTTTACCCTAAATATGAGAAACACAATTTATGAACAGATTTTTATTACCTGCAATTATTATCTAAGTTTGCCGACATAAACTTTAATACACAAAAATATCTTTGCTATATTTAATTGTTTGGGTTAATTGGACAATTATTTAATTTCTTTTGTCATTTTGGTTTATTTTGAATAGTTGTAACTATACCCTCATTTGGAAATTCCTTTAAAATGGTTGTTTTTATATCTCTGGTTTATTATTTCTACGAAATTTTTATTATCTCTAGTATTTATAAGTAAATGAAATGACTGCAAAAAACTATCGAAAACTATCGATAGTGAAAGAAAAAATATCGATTGTTTTCGATAATCCAAACTATCGATAGTTATCGATAGTGCTATCCACTAATACATGTACCTAACCTGGACCACAACAAAGTGACTCATTAAAGGTGGCTGTACACCGAAGGTAACATTGCTAATAACACGTGTTATATTAACATCTGTTAATAACATTTGCAATTAGCATGTTAAAATTTACTGAAATATTTAATAACATTTTTGCTATTAACTTTTGTTAATAACATTTGCTTTTCGCATTTGTTATATTTTTCACTAACATGTTAAAAAAGTTGTTAATAACATTGTTAGCAGCACAATTTTTGCTATCGATCTGGAAGCGGTCTAGATCAAAGGATGTCAGTAACAAAATGTTAAAAACAAGTTAATTGTGAATAAAACATGTTAACAATATTCTGCATTTTTCGAATAGTTAATTTGTAATAGGCGATTGCGTACATATCAGCTGTTATTATTTTATAGATATATTTACAAAATATATGTCTCTGTACATTTCTTGTAAATTTAATTTTTTATTAGTTCTTGTAAAAATAAATTATATGATAATTTTTATGACTATTAATAATGTAATACTTGACATTTTAAAAGAAATGAAAACTCAATTGACAAGTTTCCTAGTTTCATTTATCATTCTTTTTTTTTTCTTTTTTTTTAATTATTTAATATAATTTGTCCATTATGTGTGTCTCTTTTTTGAAGATACGGATAGACCGGGAGGCGGTAATAAGAAAGTGTTTACCCATCGAGTTAAAGAAAATTTCATTTTTCATCTAATAGTTTATCATTCGAAGTTACTAAAATGCTTTGTCGGCCAGGCCAACTCTTGTCCGGTTACGCGGGCCGACCTCGAAAAGTGGTCAATTTTTCGAGGCCCCCTTACCCATCGAGTTAAAGAAAATTTCATTTTTCATCTAATAGATTATCATTCGAAGTTACTAAAATGCTTTGTCGGCCAGGTCAACTCTTGTCCGGTTACGCTGGCCGACCTCGAAAAGTGGTAAATTTTTCGAGGCCCCCTTACCCATCGAGTTAAAGAAAATTTCTTTTTTCATCTAATAGATTATCATTCGAAGTTACTAAAATGCTTTGTCGGCCAGGCCAACTTTTGTCCGGTTACGCTGGCCGACCTCGAAAAGTGGTAAATTTTCCGAGACCCCCTTACCCATCGAGTTAAAGAAAATTTCTTTTTTCATCTAATAGATTATCATTCGAAGTTACTGAAATGCTTTGTCGGCCAGGCCAACTCTTGTCCGGTTACGCGGGCCGACCTCGAAAAGATGTCAATTTTTCGAGGCCCCCTGACCCATCGATTTAAAGAAAATTTCATTTCTCATCTAATAGTTTACCATTCAAAGTTACTAAAATGCTTTGTCGGCCAGGCCAACTCTTGTCCGGTTACGCGGGCCGATCTCGAAAATTGGTCAATTTTTCGAGGCCCCCTTACCCATCGATTTAAAGGCTAAAATTTCGCCAGGTTAAAGATAAAACCGTTAGTATTATTATTTGATTGGTTTTCCAAGTCATAACTTGTCCGTTTTGTCTGGCCGACCAATTTTATGTATGGAAGTAAGATCACGTGGTAGTTATTAATATGCTGTTTCATGTATGCAGTTACTTCTATTAATAAGAAAATGAGACCGTTCATATCGGATGGGTATTGCGTTTGTTAGGAAATTATTTACTCGATTATCTGTGTAAGGGCGAGTCTGAGAAAAATTTTGTAAGAAGCTTTTGTAGATTACATAATTATCTTCAACTCTTATTTGAAACATTTTGGCGAAAAATTAGTATTTAAAAAATTATGATAAAGTAAGTTAATTAGCCAAAGCGTGACAAATTTTTAGGTCGTATAACTTTTCTATTTTCAGTCCAAACAAAAATGTGCTTCTAACCTTTTTTATAGGGTATTTCCTAAAAAATAAATTTACCTAGTTAGTTTTTTTACGCGTTATTTACTTACTGACTTTAAGCGAAGCGAAAGTGGACAGGTGAGGTATGCAGCTACAGAAAATATTGGGAAGTAGTGTCGTATTTTCACTTTGGAAAAATTTGAGTCTGGTAGCATGTTAGCGTATACTTTTAAATTGCTATTAGAAATGATATACAAAGAGTCCATATTAAAATATAATTGGGGAAAGTAGTTCGATGACCACATCGAAAACGAGAAACGTGTTTTTTTTTTTTTTTTTTGCTAGTTTCTCGTTTTCTGTGGGTCGTTTGACAATTAATAGTAAAATTTGTAAATTAACTAATTTTCTATCAAAATCGTCGTCTTTATTATATCATTGGTCGGCCAGGTCTTATACCTTGTGTGGACGTAAGATTATGTGCTACTTATAAATGTTTTATTTTTAATATGTAGGACATTTTGTAAATATTATGAATTGGTAAGTAATTTGACACTCTTTCTTTAGATTTAACACAAATATTTCTACTGATATTTTTTTAAATCTTATGTCTTATGTCTTTCACACTTATTGAGACAATGAGGGTTCACTTCGTGGGGGTTCGTATAATAGTTTTACTAGTATCACATATAGTAAAAGAGGTCAAACACTGACCACATCGCGAAAGTGAAATTGACCGAAATTGTATAACTTTGCCCTTTGCCCTAAATATTTGTTCATATTATTATACTTCTATCCAGTTGTTCCTTGAACGTTACCATAACATATTGTATAAAATTAATTATTAAATAATTTTTAATAGGGTATTTACCAATATAATTAATAAAGTAGTAAAAACATAAAAAATTTTTGTTTTTTAAAAATTAACAGAATTTAGCCCTAAGACTTCACAGATACAGTTAATGTTTAATTACTTTTTTATTAAATGAAAAAATATTGTAAGGAAATTTCCTAAAATTTCCTATTCGAAATTCATTGTCCACTTTCGCTTCACTTAAAGTCAGTAAGTATATAACGCGTAAAAAAATTAACTAGGTAAATTTATTTTTTAGTAAATACCCTATCAAAAAGGTTAGAATCACGTTTTTGTTTGGACTGAAAATAGAAAAGTTATACGACGAAATTTGTCACACTTTGGCTAATTAACTCATTTTATCATAATTTTTTAAATACTAATTTTTCCCAAAAATGTTTCAAATAAGAGTTGAAGATAATTATGTAATCTACAAAACAGCTTCTTACAAAATTTTTCTCAGACTCGCCCTTACACAGACAATCGAGTAAATAATTTCCTAACAAACTCAATACCCATCCGATATGAACGGTCTCATTTTCTTATTAATAGAAGTAACTGCATACATGAAACAGCATATTAATAACTACCACGTGATCTTACTTCCGTACATAAATTTGGTCGGCCAGACAAAAAGGACAAGTTATGAATTGGAAAACCAATCAAATAATATTATTAAAGGTTTTATCTTTAACCTGGCGAAATTTTAGCCTCTAATCGATGGTAAGGGGGCCTCGAAAAATTGATCACTTTTCGAGGTCGGCCCGCGTAATCGGACAAGAGTTGGCCTGGCCGACAAAGCATTTTAGTAATTTCGAATGATAATCTAATAGATGAAAAAAGAAATTTTCTTTGAATCGATGGGTCAGGGGGCCTCGAAAAATTGACAACTTTTCGAGGTCGGCCCGCATAACCGGACAAGAGTTGGCCTGGCCGACAAAGCATTTTAGTAACTTCGAATGATAATCTATTAGATGAAAAAAGAAATTTTCTTTAACTCGATGGGTAAGGGGGCCTCGAAAAATTGACCACTTTTCGAGGTCGGCCCGCGTAACCGGACAAGAGTTGGCCTGGCCGACAACGCATTTTAGTAACTTCGAATGATAAACTATTAGATGAAAGAAGAAATTTTCTTTAACTCGATGGGTAAGGGGGCCTCGAAAAATTGACCACATTTCGAGGTCGGCCCGCGTAACCGGACAAGAGTTGTCCTGGCCGACAACGCATTTTAGTAACTTCGAATGATAAACTATTAGGTGAAAAATGAAATTTTCTTTAACTCAATGGGTAAACACTTTCTTATTACCGCCTCCCGGTCTAGAACCCTTATTCTTTTTTCTTTTTACTCTAATAATCACCACAGGAACTACTACAATAGCAAGCTAGTTCTTCCTACGAAATCATTTTTAAACTTAAAGTACTATCAGTTCTACTGAAGTATACAAAGTTCAAAAACAAGTATGTTAGTATCATGTTTTGTTTTTAATTAGCACCGTTAGTAAGGATGTTAGTAACACTGTTATTAACTTTGTGAATAACAATGTTATTAACAATGCCACAACTATACTCATTGAAGTGATTTAAAATGTTACTCATTTTATATCAGAAACATTGTTATTAGCATATGAATGTTAACATTTTCAAAAGATATTTAAACAAATGTCGATAACATTTTTGTTATTAACATTTTTGTTTTTAACATGTTTTTGCTATTTTTTCGGTGTACAGGCACCTTAATTCTCACATTAACGAATCCTGTTTTGAACCTTTTACAAAGCTTAAAAAACGTAATAATTTGCATGAGGCCAAATTTTTAATTTTTAAGAACTTCACTTAAATTTATGATTTTGTCCCTTAAAAATTTGCCGGTACTAGCTACCTCCACTGGGCGAGAAAATCTTGAAACTAGGCGACACAAGTGTCGCCCAGTTAACATGTTATCTTATGCACTGTACACACGTACACATAAGTAATGTATACATTACACAATAGTAATCTTTCCTGCCGTTTCTCAAACATAATTACGTATTTTATTTTGCGTATAATTTAATAACATACTACGCATAATTAGTTATAAAAAAACAAAGGAGGTTTCCTTACTTATTATCTTCATTTGATTAAATAAGCGATGAAAAGACATATGTACAATTCCCACAATTATCACGGGAGCGATCAGACTATATTATACACAGCATAATAAATATAGCATATTAGCATATTATATTATAAAAGCAATAAATAAACAGGAGACATAATAAATAAACAGGAGGAGAATGAGTTTTGCAAATTTGTTATAATTATTGTCAAAAAAATTAAACTTTCAACTTTTAAACTGAAATAATACGAGAAATATTTGTGTTAAAGAAATAGTGTTTAAAAAAATTTCTGCTAACCTTAAAGCCTTAGAATTTTCTGTATTTTGTCCAAATAACGATTATCTTAGAATTCTGAGACTAAAATACACACTTGCTTCTCATGAAAGAGAGCAAAGTGTCATTTTTGTCAGCAGGCATTTATAGAACCTCACCAATCACTAAGTGAAAGGGTATCCTCGAATAAAAATAGCCAATTGGCCCCTAGACGAAATTTTCGACGGCACTTTGGCTATTATAAGGGCAGCCGATAAGAAGCCTTGCGTGCAAGTTTTAGCCTCATATCTTGGGTAGTTTATAGGAGTTATTTGTAAGGTGATCAGGTTTGTAAAGAGTCAAAACGGGACAGCCGACCTTACCAGGCAGTTTGGGGTACGGAGTACCCCTCATGAGAAAAGGGGGTCCGGGTTTCCCCGGAAAATTTTTGAAAATTTAAGTCAATAATGGTGTTTTTAAAGTCATTTAGAGTGCTAATTTGTCTTTCTACCATAAAATTAATTCGGTGGCGGATAATTTCACCATCACCGTAACATGAGAACTTTAAAAATGAATCGATAATTTGGATAGAATAATTTGTGTTAGGAATAGGAAGATAGAAAAACAAAAAGATCAGTGGCGGTTATTCCAGGTATGCGGGGTAGGCGCCGCCTACCCCAGCTATTTCTGAAAAATTGAAATAAATTTATAATCAGAAAGTACCTAACATTGTTTACAAAATAATTTAAATATACAGTTTCCATAAGATTTAGTTTGATAATATTGCACATAATTGCATATATTGCCCATTAGAATATATACAATATTATAAAGTCCATAAAATTTAGGTACAGTATTACAATAAATATTGTAATACAGAATGTGCGTATATTATACACACTTAGCCGCTACAATCACTCTATCCAGCTCAAGGTTTATATATATGTTATATATATAAACATATAATAAACCTTGATCCAGCTATACATAATTATAATATGTATGCAACTTATACCACATCTTCCTAATGCATACGTACCATACATACCCGGGTAGGCTACGTCCAGATCGAATATCCGTGTGTACTGAATCTGTATATGTATATGTGTGGCTGTATTAGTTGCTTATAATAAACTTGCTTGTATTTCTTCAAAGTAGGCGCTAAAAAAGTGCTTATCCTATATTCGATAAGAGTCGAACAAGAGCCGAACTAATCAAATCTTAATTTGTGCTCTAGTCACCTCAGTTTGTGGAATTTTTAACAGGCTTCTTATATATATATATATATATATATATATATATATATATATATATATATGTATTTATCGTTGCTGTCAGTTGTGTTTTGATTGTTAAGATTTTATTATTAACTGTAACTTTTTTAAATGATTATTTAACAAACAACGGTTGTCTCGTTCAACAATAGGGTATTAAAAAAAAGCTTTTTTTAAGGAATATTGACGAAAAGAATTTTTTTTTTTTGAGAATATTGAAGACATTTTAATACCATAATATTGCGGTATCTTTGCTTTTGCTGTAAAAAAAGTTTTTTATATTTTTTCTGAATAAATTTGGATTCTCTATAACTCAATTTTCTTTTTTTTTTTTTTAGAGAATATTGAAAACAATTTTACTCATGTATATTTACCCTATAAATATTGCGGGTTTTTTACCTTTGATTAAAAAAAAGTTACAACTGATATTTTATCTTTTTTTTAAATAAATTTCTGTTTTTTACAACTCAAATTTGGTACCTAAAAGCAATTTAATTCGAAGAATTGTCAATTAGCAAAAATACGACAGGGAAGCATAAATATGTTGGGCACTAAACTTTTGTCATTTATAAACATAAATATTTTTAATAAAATACAAATCTCTCGTGTAATAATAAGTCAATAGGTAAATATAATTATTCGAGTGATAGATCCATTCCCAATTCACCCTTATTCTGAACGTTGATAATTCAGAAAAAGCACATAAGATAATTCAGAAAAGTACATCATTTTCGAAAACTTCTTTTGATAAATATTTTAGGTTAAATTGTTGTTGGGTATCAAAAAAGCTATTCTCTTGTCTGTTATATTCAGTGGACAAAATTGTCTGAACAGCTAGGTGCTAGGAAATTTACTATTCTGATATGATAAAAAATTTAACCAAGATGCTCAATAATTTTTTTATTTCTTAAATTTTCCTTTTTTAACTATTTAAAATTTCTATTTGCAGTTAGTATTTATCTATTTCCATGCTCAATATATTTTCTCAAAAAACGAAACGTACAGATTTAGAGTACGAATTATTTACCTACAATACTTTACGATATTTTTTAGTAAAATAGTATTTGTTAGTATTAGACTGCACGATATTTAGTAAAAATTAGACAAGTATGATTTATCTTTTCTGAAAGCGCATACTCAGTCTTAAAGCTCACGAGCCGCCACTGAAAAAGATATAAAGGAAATCATAGCAAAACCTCTTATACCAGTGATAATATTTTATTTAAAATAATAAAAAAATTAATTTTATCGTCAGAATATGAATAATATTTGGGAAAAGACGAAAGAGCCCAAGTACAGTGGACCACCTCAACAAGAAACATCTCCCTCTCTCTCTCTCTCTCTCTCTCTCTATATATATATATATATATATATATATATATAGAGAGAGAGAGAGAGAGAGAGAGAGAAATGTTTCTTGTTGAGGTGGTCCTATGTAATTGATTTTAAAGGCAGTTAAAAATTATTTCAAATAATGATTAAAACTTTTCATAAAATAGCGTATATGTTCAAATATTGCCAAAACGGGACAAATAGACGTCCCGAGAAGTTTGGTCAGGACACCGGGGCATGTCTTCGAAAAACGGGACTATCCCGTTGAAAACGGGACGTCTGGTCACCTTAGTTATTTGTGGTAATACTTAGGGTATTAAGGCCATGATTTTTTTAAAACCCTTTATATGTCTTAAACTATTGCAGATATTGAAATGAACAAAAAACCATCGAATAGGTCTAAATTAGTGCTATCATATATGTAGTTCTTTCTAATTCTTTCGACAATAAACAATCATAGAAAATTCGAGAAAAAAAATAGAAGGACACTTTTTTAGTGGTTCCTTCAGAGTGACAATGACGAAAAAAGCCTCAAATACTGCACATTAAGTCTTGTTTAACCACTACTATAAGTTCTGTTAAAAATAAAAGGGTGGAACACTGTCATAGAGAAGAAACCTCGATGGAAGCCACCATCGGAAAGGTGAATTTTGTCATTCTGTTATGTTTTATTTTGACATGCACACAGTGTTGGCAGTCAATGGTTGGCAGGTAAATAGAGGGCGCTAATCGTACAAAAGGCGCAAAATTATCGTATTTTTCGTATTTAAAAAAAAAAAAATATTGTACACAATAAATTAGGGTCTACGAACAAAAAAAAAAAAAAACCTTTTAAGTGCTTTACCATTTCTTTATTTAATCATCGTTTAGTCATCGTCACTTCCAGAATTGTTACATAATTTACCATTGTTAGATATATATTTTTCTTTTTACGGATACAACTCATACGACTAAATTCTGGTTTCAATGGTTGATAATTAACACAATTACCGTGAACTCTTTGTTTTGTTTAAATTCTAAAAAATGGCAACAAATTATTTTTAAGGTACAAAATTTTTTTATATATTAATGTGATGCACATGTGTATATGTGTATATGTGTATATGTAGCCATGCATATATATATATATATATATATATATATATATATATATATATATATATATATATATATATATGTACACAGGTGTAACTAACTTTATGTATATATGGCACCACCATTAACTTATTTTAACTTCATATTTTATAGACCTGAAGAGTTTTTTAATAAACGAAATATATATAGTCAAGAAAATAATTTTTAACAGTATAAAAATAATAATGTTATAGTACAAATTTTATCACAAATTGGTGGAAAACACTCCAAAAAGAAAAAAATAAAAGTGATAAATTATTTTAGTTAGATTTTGTTGACATAAAGACTACAATCATTTACTAGTATGTATTTATAAAATTAAAATTAAATAGCGATATACAGAGTGTATACATAACATATTCTCAATATAAAATCGCTCAGAAATCTGGACTCTGGAATCTGGAGTCTGAAGTCGTGATTGCGGCTAGCGCTTGGTACAGTGCCCCCCACAAAATTTAGCGGCCTCCCAATTTTCGTTTAAGATGACGCAATTAAGTGAGGCCAAGATTTGCACGTAGTAAGCACAGTACGCTTCAAAAAGTGATCGGATACCTTTTTGGTCAGGGGGTCCACACTTTTGACATGGTAGTGTACCAAAAATTTAAGTACAGTAACGGTGCCAAAAGTTTGGGGCCACCCCGTGGGTTAGGGTAATCCCACATTTTTGACGTGAAAGTGTACCCTTCGTTTAAGATGACTCAATTAAGTGAGATTAAAGGCTAAGGCTTGCATGTACACACAATAAATAAGTACAATGCGCTTCAAAAAGTGATCGGACACCTTTTTGCTCAGGGGGCCCGCACTTTTGACACGGTAGTGTACCAAAAATTTAAGTACAGTACGGTGTCAAAAGTTTGGGGCCACCCCGAGTTAGGGTATTCCCCACATTTTCACGCGGTAGTGTACCCCAGCTGTCAAGTTATAACCTAAAATTTAGTCTGCGCATGCGTCGTGTACTTAAATTCAATCTGCGCATGCGTTAGGTTCACATTCAAAAATTACATTAGTGCCGACGCATAATGGGTTAACACAAAAACCAAATTGTGATAAGTAAATTGTGATGACGCATAATGGGTTAACATAAATTAATTTGGTTGCGGGTAATGACTCATCTCTTACGAAGTTCAAGGCTAACAGTATGAGCGAGTGTTGGGGTCAAATGTCAACAACAAATTTTAAATACATTTACTCGGTACGTGCCGGGTCAAAGGTTGAGGTTTGCATATCGATACATTTTGATGACTCATCAGTTCGGAATGTGTGGTACCGTAAAATGGGGTACAATAGGACCCTAAGACACACGCTTTCAAACATCGTCAAAGGGGTTCAAGTTACTCCGTTTTGCGGTGCTCCAGCTCTCTCCTAGCCTATCTACTCGATGTATTGAAAATTATCGTACTTTCTTGTAAATTATCGTATTTTCACGTACGATAATAAAGTGTTATCGTACATTGTACGTCACTACCGAATTATCGTATATTATTTGTTTTTTCTGGATAGCATATACGTCATAACTTTCCTTGCCTATTTCTCGTCTTCCTCTACTTTCTAAACATTTTTTTAATTATGACCCTTAAATAAAAAAAACATAAGATCCCTGCAGCTAAATATTTATATTCTTTTTTATATGACATCATAATCCGCGTATATTTTTATTATCTACGACATACGTTTAAGTAATTACTTTGTAGTTAGTTGAAAAGAGATATCTAATATTTTTAATGAAGTAGCTAAGAAAAGTATTTATTAAAGAGAACACCTAGTGTTTGTCCTAATATACTGTTAATGACACGCCCTTAAATAAATTCTAAAAAATCCAAATATCTCATTAATAAATACCCGTGTTGCCGCATCCTGCATAACATAGCGAATTTCCGTTTATAAAAATTAGTTTTTCTCGGAAACTAGTTGACATAGAATAATATTTTAAAGACCTTTTTTATGTAATTTTTGCAAAATTTTTGAATAAGTGGAAATTTTGGCAAGAAACTAATTTTTTGCAAGAACAAAAACCATGTTCCTGGCATCCGATGTGTGTGGCTGAAGAATTCATCCAAGGGTTTAGGACTTCCAATATCTTCACCAAATTTTGTAAACCTAGGGCATTTCGTTCGAGAGTTATCGTGCGGACACATATGTGTGTCCAGAATTATGTACCGTAATTGCTAGAGCTGATAGTACTTTCAAAAATAATGGTACCTCTTCAATTACACTTTTTTCAAAACTCAGTAATACGGGAGATATGTACATCCCTCTAGAGGGATGAAACGAAAACCATCCTTTCCTAAATATTTTCCAAGTGCTTTTGGATAACGGATTGATATTTTAAGGGTACGTATTTTTTATTAGGAGGATTAAATTTATATTAACACTTATTTCACCACTTAAGATCAAGAGATGATTTTGGGTGGTAGGTTTTAGTTATCACGTCTTTTCTTTTTTAATTTGAAGTTATTTAAACAAATTTCTTAACAATATGATTCCCCAATAATTCCACGCAAAAAAGGTATGCTTGTTACAATTCGATAAATAATACCGTTTTCGAGTAATTTAAAGTAGAAGTATATTTCCAAAATAGTACCATAATTGGTATAATAATTGGTACCATAAATGATGTTCATACGCACCCCTAAAATATTTAAAAAAAAGAAGTAAGTTTCGTTCCCCCTTCTACATTTCACCCCGCCACTTTATCTTCTGATTATTGAGTTTTGGAGAAAAGTGTAGATGAAAAGGTACCATTATTTTTGAACGTACTATTCTAGACCACCCTATATATATATATATATATATATATATATATATATATATATATATATATATATATATGTAGCGCAGGAAGAGAGAAGGACTTAAGTCCATTTTTGACTTCTTTTTTTAATTTTATAATAAGAACCAAGAGAGTCTGTCTCATATATTTCCAAAAGGACAAAAGTCAATTCCACCCCAACACCTTTAACTTATACACTTGTTATAAAAGAAATTATTTTCAGAAACTGAAAAAGGAACTTAATTTCTTAAAATTCTTAATAAAATACTCATTGTCATATGTCAAATAAGTACATAGGCTAATTAAATTGGAAATGTATTTTTATGGCAACAACTACCGGCTAAAACGGGCTAAGTCCACAAATGGTTTTAACAATGAAATTTATTGTTGTTTTTTATATGTTAAGTCCATAAAAATGTCTTAAACAATTTTAATTTAAGGCTTAAAGTTAATTCTTTTTTTATTTTTATTATTTACTGTGTTACATGTTAAGAAAGTAATTTATTTAAGAAAAACTACAAAATGTCATGTAAACTTAATGATAATTCAAATACAGTCTGTTAAGTAAGATCGTGGTCGACCATACTCACAAATGGTAAAAGTTTTTCTCTAAATATTTTGTGAGCAGATAGAGTGAACCTTTGTCTACCACGCACTTTAAAGAAAGATTCAGTTATTTGTCTTTTGTTAGAATAACAAGTGAAGAACCATGGGTGCCAAATACGCGACACGAATGCCAAATCTGGCATCGTTACATTCGACTGGCCGTTACAGTCGCCCGATACCAATCCGATTAGGTCACATATCAAGTAAAAACTTCGAGGAAAACGCATATATACTTTTAAAGCAGTTAACTCGCGAGATTCGTCTCAATCTAAAAAATTGAAATCTAAGAAATTCGTCAATTTAACTAAAAGTATGCCTCGAAAATAGCGTCACCACTGGCGATTATCGACGCCGGTGGTGACTGGACACCTTATTAAGTTAATTGCATCATAGGCCTCACCAAGTGGAACGTATATATGTATTTCAAAATTTTTTTAAATAAATTTTTATATAAATTATTTCGAACACGATCTTACTTGACAGACTGTATATTTGATAGATTTGAGCGTTACTTTATGGTATTCCATTTTAAAATAAAAAGACAATTTTTTACTTTACTAATACCACTTTATTTAGAGTTTTAATTATCTGTGACTGTTCGTCAATGGCCATACGGGCCGAAACATGTCACAGACAATTAAAACTCTAAATAAGTAAATAAAGTGGTATTAGTAAAGTAAAAAATTGTCTTTTTATTATAATTCAAATAAACTAATGTTGCATGCATTTAATTTTAGTTTTTACTCTCTACTGTAAAGTTGATGTTTTGGACTTAAGTTCTTTTGTCTGCCCGCGCTATATATATATATATATATATATATATATATATATATATATATATATATATATATATATATATATATATATATATATAGGTGTATACAGGGGTGACTCATAGCACCCTGTAGACACTAAAACCCTAAAACCGGAATTTTTTCGGAATTCACAGTCACGTCACCCCTCAAAAGGATAAGAGTTATTTCCCAATTCAACAACAAAAGCAATTCCATTATAAAAAAAATTGTAAAATAAGGAAAAGTAAACAAATTTGTGTGGTCATTAAAATAGAGCCGTTACATATTTTGTATTTATAACCCTAAATTTATTCAAATATTTTAAGTTCCAATCACTCAGTTTTTTTCAATCACAAAGTAATTTAGTAGTTTGACCGTCCTAAGGCGTCACAACGTCGTGGCAGTGATTCAAATAAGTGTTGACACCGGATGACGGAAATAGGTCTATTATTTTTGAACCTCCTTCCATAGTTGTGCTTTATTATTAATTTTATAATTTCTAAGAGAATTTTATAATTGTATACATTAATTTTGAATCGTATCGAAGTCGGATGATTGAGAAGGCCAAGGTAAAACCAATAAACAATAAATAACACTAATAACACATCATCAAAAATCCTTGATAATTTAATAAACAAAGCAACCAAAAAGAATTGCGGCATACGACGTTTTGAAGTAACGGCGACGATATGCTTCTGTAGCAATAAAAAATTTTAAATGAAAGTTTAAGAAAAAAATAATATTTATCTTATTTTTGGAAGAATGAACTTTCGTACGTACTAACAACAAGTAGACTCCATTTACTTAACGAAAAATATAACGTTCCGCATAATTTTGAATTTGAAATGGTTAATTATTGCTAACTGACTATGATAATTATTTTCGCCGATTTGTGTTAAATTTGTGGAAGAACTGTATTAAAGTTGATGTAAGTCAATGTTTTTTAAATTACTGAAATAGGTTAAAGATGTTTGCTAAATTTAAAATTATGAATTATAATGTAAAATTTGTTTTATTACAAAATATGTTAAAATTTTTTTGTACGCTATTGTACAGTCAATTTCAAAGATTCCTGCAATGAATTAACTAGCAAATTAATTAGTAATTATGAGGTTTATATATTTTACACCCTATATATATACTTTTTAATTTCAAATGTTATCGAGTGCCTGTGAAACATTATTAGTGTATGGCGGATTTTTATCCGTATTTAAACATACACCAATATTCATATGTTCACTCAATGTTCAGCTTTGGCTGATACTTGAACACTCGATGTACTTTGGCAAATGGCCAATTCATTATGTTAATTAAAATTGACATAGTGTTTGAAAAATTACCAAACTGGATCGGCTGGGACTCGAACACGGATCTCTTGGTTACCAGCCAAGCGCCTTACCAACTAGGCCACCGATCACTTGTTCGAGTGCCACTCCAATTCAGTAATCAATCAAACACAACCTCTCTCTAATGCGAGACGCAGTTTTATACTTTTTAATTTCAAATGTTATCGAGTGCCTGTGAAACATTATTAGTGTATGGCGGATTTTTATCCGTATTTAAACATACACCAATATTCATATGTTCACTCAATGTTCAGCTTTGGCTGATACTTGAACACTCGATGTACTTTGGCAAATGGCCAATTCATTATGTTAATTAAAATTGACATAGTGTTTGAAAAATTACCAAACTGGATCGGCTGGGACTCGAACCCGGATCTCTTGGTTACCAGCCAAGCGCCTTACCAACTAGGCCACCGATCACTTGTTCGAGTGCCACTCCAATTCTGTAATCAATCAAACACAACCTCTCTCTAATGCGAGACGCTGTTTTATACTTTTTAATTTCAAATGTTATCGAGTGCCTGTGAAACATTATTAGTGTATGGCGGATTTTTATCCGTATTTAAACATACACCAATATTCATATGTTCACTCAATGTTCAGCTTTGGCTGATACTATAGACTATATATTAGAGGTTTTCGAACCCGTAGAACACGATCCGAAGAAAAAATGTCTGAAATATATATATATATATATATATATATATATATATATATATATATATATATATATATATATATATATATATATATATATATATATACATAGGAACTCCAATATAACGTAGTGGCCGGTACAAAATAAGGAGAAGTACGTTATATCGGATCACCAGGGCCGTCAGTAAAATTTTTTAAAGGGGGTACAGAAACATAATATGCGAACACATACGCATTTCATTATTGATATGTAGACACATATACACTTACTTAAATGCATGTTTACAAGAACACACGTCTTCAGCTAAATACATACATATACACAACTCTTGTACATTGTAGTTGTAAGTATATTAGAAAAATGCATAAGCTGCAAAATTTGACAACAATTTTAGGATACTCTTTTTAGAAACCAGTCAAAATATTAAAAAACCGACTTCACTATTGGTTAGCAATTGAAAAATAGACCAAACAGTGGAATTTAATAACAGTTTTAGAATATTGTATTCGGAAACTAGGAAAGATATCGGGAAACAAACTTTACTATTGGATTTGCCATTAAAGAAATGATTGAATAGCGGAATTTGACAAAAATTCTAGACCATTCTATTCAAAACCTAGAATAGGTATCAAGAAATAAAACTTTACCCATCAGGTCATTAAAGAAAATGCTAAACTACGGAATTAAGAAATGTTTTCGAATATTCTATTAGGAAACTAACAAAAATATTGAGAAGGCGACTTCATCAGTAGATTGCTCCTTGGCGAAAAAAATAGTGGTGCTATACAAAAGTTTCAGTTATAAATTTACACCAACGTATACAATTGCGAAAACGTATTTTCCTTAGATAAATTATCTTAACTCTTGTTAAATTCCGGTATTTGATCTTTTATTTAATAATAATTGGATGAGTGATAAAATCGGTTTTTTGATATTTCTACTAATTCTCGAATAGAACATTCTAGAATATTGTTCAATTTTTGTTATTTAGGCTTCCATTCGACGACAAATCCGATGGTGAAACCAGTTTTCCGATATTTTCACTAGTTCTCGAATAGAACATTCTAGAACATTGATCAATTTTTCTTATTTAAGCTTTTATTTGATGACCAATTCGATGGTGAAGTCAGTATCCCGATATTTTTGCTAGTTCTCGAATAGAACTATCTAGAACATTACTAAATTTTTGTTATTTATGCTTTTATTCAAAGACAAATTCGATGGTGGAGTTAGTTTCCCGATATCCTTGCTAGTTCTCGAATCGAACATTCTAGAATATTTCTAAATTTGTTATTTATGCTTTTATTCGAAGACCAGTTCGATAGTGAAGTTAGTTTCCCGATATCTTTGCTAGATGCCGAATAGAACTTTCTAGAACTTTTGCTGAGTTCCGCTGTTTAGTCCTGTCTTTGGTTGACTATCAAATGATGAAGTCGGTTTTTTCGACATCTTTGTTATTTTCCGAATATAATATTCTGTAACTTTCATCAAAGTTTGTTATCTCGCTTTTTTCCATAACCAATCAAATCTTGAAATCGATGTGTACTCGTATATGCACACATATTTGTCTACGTATGCATATACATGAAATAATATGTACGTGTATGTCGGTATATTGGTGTAATTGTTTGTTGGTGTTGATAAATTTACTGTAAAAGTTCACAGGAATCTGAATATTTTTGAACAAGTTCATACATACAAGTTGTAAATGTGTATATATTTACACTGATTATATTTATTTGTGTATATTATTTGTGTATGGCTATGTGTGTGTCTATACGTGTGTATGTGAGAAAATATGGGAACTTCTCAAACCCCCGTATAAATTTGCTACGCCCCTGAATTGACGATTATGTATACCTTGACACAAATACAATCTCACGTCTTCAAATCTGTGAGAGGGGTACCCCACCACTCGCTACGTTATATTGGAGTTCCTATATATATATATATATATATATATATATATATATATATATATATATATATATATATATATATATATATATATAAAGTGGTATTTTGCAAAGTATTTGTTTATTATTTACAAATATGGAATACTATAAAGTAACGCTCAAATCTATTAATATCAGTTCTAATTCATTGACAAATTAAAAAATAAATACTCGAAAGTCATTGTTTGACAGATACATAGGCGTCTAAACATATTTTTGTAGCAAGTATTTTCAAAATAAATGAAAAGTTGTTTGTGAACAAATGTCTCCTTTTTAATTTGGTTTTTAATAAAAAGAAAATACTACTGAATTTCAAATAATTTTTACACTATTTGAGTTCATTTATTAATAATATTTTTGTTTCCAGTTAACCCCACTTTGCTATTATTAAGAAACGCCAATTTCACTTTCTTGTATACATGTTATTTTTCTGAAATTTGAACTTTTTTTGTTTATTTTGAGTGGGGTAGAAGTAATAAGTGATACCCACAGACCAATGAACACTATTATATTATACTACTAAACAAAGAGTAAAGCCAGTTTCTAGGCATTTTTTTTGAAGCAGGTAACAATGGTGAGACGGGTGAAATTTAATGAAATAATATAATGTCAAATTTTGAGCAAGTGCGACTCTAATTATTGCAGGACATAATTTGTATACGTACGTATTTTGAAAATAAAGCATATACTACTTTTTTCTTTCAAAATTATATATATATATATATATATATATATATATATATATATATATATATATATATATATGTATATATATATATATATATATATATATCCTATGTATATTTATAATTATGGGTTTAAGTGTCATTAATAATCACCAAATAAAAATCAAACTTATTTAATTAATTATTATTGTCAAAATATAATGTTGATAATAAAATTTTACTTTTTTGGGAAGAAACTGCAAAATTTTGAAAGAAAAAAGTAGTATATGCTTTATTTTCAAAATACGTACGTATACAAATTATGTCCTGCAATAATTAGAGTCGCACTTGCTCAAAATTTGACATTATATTATTTCATTAAATTTCACCCGTCTCACCATTGTTACCTGCTTGAAAAAAAATATATATATTTTTATATATAAATATATATATATATATATATATATATATATTTTTTTTTTTTTTTGTTACATCATAGTTACATCATTTGTTACAAAATTGGATGCATTCTGTTTATGATGATGTTTTTTGTAAGACTATCTAGAATTAAGTACACTTACTTTATAACGATACATTTTCTCAAAGAAGTGCTTAGGACCAAAGTTATAGATTTCAAAGTGATGCACTTGATGATGACTTTGAAGTTGACCTTGGGGTCAATTTTCAAAGTCATTTGAAAATCATTTAATATTTTTCAAAAGGAGTAGTTTACTTTTCATCCCTAAATGGTTCAAAGTATATTCGAAGCAAATTCACGTGTAAGATAGAAAATAAGTGATCAAGAAGTAATAAATTTTGGAAAATACTTGCTCATCGGCAATCGAGAAAATAATAGTTAATCATATGTTTAATTGAATTCCTAATATAATAACTACAGGGTAGCAATAAAAATTTTAAAAAATGTTGAAAATTTCTAATATAGCATAAAGTTAATGTTTAACTTACAATTGGAGTGACATTAAATGTTTTCTTAACTTTACTTCTAAAATTATTATACTTACAAAAATGTTTTCTTCTAATTTTTTTTATAAATTTGCGCCTATTTTTTCATTACGTCAGTTTTTTTGTTTCTTTTTTTTTTTTTTTAGAAAAATAACGCAACAAATCAATTTTAAAGATAGATTGATGGTCGAAGTTCGGCAACGGCTAATCATTTTCAACTGACGTTGAAAATCGATTTCAAGGCCGACTTCAAGGTCACCATCAAGTGCATCACTTTAAATTCTACAAATTTGGTACTCAGCACTTTCTTCAGAAAATATATCGTTTCAGAAATATTTAGCTATATAACTGTTTTCATCTACAGGGGTTGAAGGGTGTTTTCTACCCCTAAAAAGCGTATTTAGCCGAAATAAAAAACATGTATTTAATATTTTTCGCTGTTTAATAAGTATGTTAAGTTTCACTCAAATTGGCGAGTATCAGTTGGGTCGTGTTATTTGTCAGAATATTTTGCCGATCTAGTTTTTTCAATATTTCTTTGCTCGTTTTCAGAATTTGTAATTTAATTTCTACGGACAAATAACTCATTTTTTCTTCGATTTGAATAACTTTTATTTGCTGATGTTGATTATTAATTGATCGAAACATATCAAGTACTTTTCAATGACTTTTTTAGCGAATTTCGAAAATTTTGAAAATTTTTTCACCGTTAGTAAGTTAAAGTATTTGAATTAATTTAGTAATTAAATGATGTCTACAAGAACCTTACGGACTGCCGTAAGTTACAGTAGCGCTCAAAAGTATTTTGACAAGTACAGTTTGTTAGGTATTAAAAAAATAAAAACAATATTGTATTGAATCAAATAATGTATTTAAAGTGATGATTTTTTTACAAATTAAGACCCCTAAATGTTATGAATTTTTAAAGAAAAAGAAAATATCGAACTAAGTCTTAATAACGTCAGGTCAACGATAATAACAAAAGAAGTCTTGTCAAAATACTTTTGGGCGCTACTGTATATGAGATCCCTAGGACCCTTTTTTTTACTGTTAGGATAAACTTTTTACTAAAATTATTTTAGATGAATAAAGGTTATGTTGTATGAGTTCCGCCCGGGTTTACTGATCCCATTATTGTAAAAAATAAACTAACCAACCAATTTTGAAAGTTTTTTCACTGCTACAGAGCTAAACTGTTTGAGATAGATATAGATTACATTATGTAAGGTCTGCTAGGGTCCCATGGACAATAGTCAAAAATAAACTAACCGACCGATTTTGAAAGTTTTTTCAACTGTTAGAGAGCTTAATTATTTTAGATAGATATAGATTACGTTATGTAAGGTCCGACAGCGTCAGTGGGACCCAAAAGTGTCAAAAATAAAATAAGTGACCGATTTTGAAAATTTTTTCACTATTACAGAGGTAAACTATTTTAGATAGGTACAGGTTGTGTTATGTGAGATCCACAATTGTCCTGCGGATGCAAATGGGGCGTAGAATGCTACACAACGGGTTTTGAAAATACTTTTACTGTTAGAAAGGTAAAATATCCTATATATACAGTGATAGTGCACAGAAATAGAGCCACTGTATAGAATTTCATAAAATTTGTGGTGAAATTTGATATAAGGTGCATAAAAGAAAGAAGTAACTATCAAAGAAGTATGTATTCTAAGTATGTAAAATTTATATAAAAATTAACAACAAAAGTAATTCCATTATAAAAAAAAAAATTAGTAAAATAAGGAAAAGTAAACAAATTTATGTGGTCATTAAAATAGAGCCATTACATATTTTGTATTTATAACCCTAAATTTATTCAAATATTTAAGTTCCAATCACTCAGTTTTTTCCAATCACAAACTAATTTAGTAGCTTGACCGTCCTAAGGCATCACAACGTCGTGGCAGTGATTCAAATAAATGCTGACACCGGATAATAGTAATAGACGTCTATTATTTTTGAACCTCCTTCCATAGTTGTGCTTTATTATTGATTTTAGGGGATACTACGATTAGTACGGCCCCAAGATTTAATGACACTTCCTTATAGAACTTGACAAAATAAAACGAAAAACAAGAATAAAATTTTTCGAGATCTCGCTTCGTTCTCAAGATATTGATCGTTAAATTTGTATTTAAAGCTACCCTTTGCCCGAAAGTTAGGCCAGTTATGACAATAAACTTCGATTTTTGATATAAAAACTAAGTGGTGAAGTTAGTTAAGGTTACCCTTTGCCCGAAGGTTAGGCCAGTTTTGACAATAAACTTCGATTTTTGATATAAATATATTTCACCAATATGTTACCAAAATATTACACAATACACAAATACAATACTTATATCCGAATTTCATGATAACTTAAATACAAGTTTAACGATCGATATCTCGAAAATTAAGGCGAATTTCAAAATTTTTTACTCTTTATTATTTGTTTAGAATGCCAAAATCTACCAGATCCGCTTGTCAAATTTTGTCGCCTCAGATATCGTACTCGTGCCCACATCCCATACATACAATATATATTGGAATTCAAAAACAAGTTTAACTCGAAAACGAAACGAGATCTCGAAAAATTTTATTCTAGTTTTTCGTTTTATTTTGTCAAGTTCTATAAGGAAGTGTCATCAAATCTTGGCGCCGTACTTATCGTAGTCTTGCCTGATTTTATAATTTCCAAGAGTATTTTATAATTGTATACATTAATTTTGAATCGGATTGAAGTCGAATGATTGAGAAGGCCAAGGTAAAACCGACAATTTGTGACCCACGAAAGCTCTTTTTGCCTTTCAAGACGTAGGCTTCAGAACATTGTCTTGTGTTAATCTCCATTTTAGTGGCACATTTTCCCCAGTAAATGGGAGCACAGTATTTTTAAGTATGTTGGCATATTCGTGGTAATCCTTGTTTTCTCTGATCCAAGAAATTGGTCCAACTCCATAGCAATCAAAAAATATCTCTATAGTTTTATGTTTCCACCTTTATGTTTCAAAGTTTTTTTGATATGTTGTGGAAGAAATTCTTTGCTTTGGGGCCTTCTAATGTAAACCCGACCATCAGAGCTGAATAAATTTATTTTTGTCGCATCATTTATTTTTCTTCAGTTTTTTATGCCTTCAGGACCATCCCAGATAATATGGCCAATACAAATTTTATCCGGGTTTTGTTATTTTTAAGAGTCGCTAAAAAAGTTCCCCATTTATCTACCGTTAAAATTATGTTCTTGCAGTCTTCTTCGTACATTACGTGAACCAATATCAAGATGTAATTCAGCCTTAATGCTTATCGAAGACTTGAATGGATCTTCTTTGAAGTATGAATGATAAGCCGATCAGTTTGGACCGTACTTTTTCTTTTTACCCAACGATTTTCTTTAGTTGGTTTTGGTTTCAATGCATTTTCAACCATTTTCTTTCAACAACCGACATTTCTAACTATTTCACCTTGAGATTTTCCCTCGTCTCGTCGAGTTACAATTTTTGTTCTTTCTTCGAAAGAACAATGTATTTCGTTATCCATCTTAATATTTATTTGAATCACTGCCACGACGTTGTGATGCCTTGTTAAAAAGTGATGGTCAAGCTACTAAATACTTATTAAAATTGAATGACTGGAACTTAAATATTTGAATAAATTTAGGGTTTTAGATACAAAATATGTAATGGCTCTATTTTAATGACCACATAAATTTGTTTACTTTTCCTTATTTTACTAATTTTTTAGTCGAATTTTTCAACTGAAAAATTAGACTTATACAGCCTATACGATAAGAACGGCGAGAGTAGGGGCGCTATTCGTTTTCGATATTCGATTCGTAGAACACGATTATGTAGAAAAAACATGTCATATATATATATATATATATATATATATATATATATATATATATATATATATATATATATATATATGTATATATATATATATATATATATATATATATATATATATATACACATATATATATATATATATATATATATATATATATATATATATATATATATATATATATATATGTGTGTATATATATATTCCCGCTACCTTTTGATATGTGTAGGGCCCCCCTATGGAAGTTAAGAGCTGAAATTTGGTAAGTGGAGCTCATTGTGATGCACAACATTACTATCAAAGTGGGGTCAAATTTTGGATCCGACCCAAATTTTAAGGGGGTGGTGGGTGGCAACAAAACAATAAAACTTTTCCAAATCAGTTGGAAATAATGTTTCGGTCAATTATCTACAACATATCCAAAATTCAGCTTTATGGATGATTTGGAGGGAGTAGAGGGGGAAAAAACGATTTTGGCTGGATCTAACACGCCCCCAGCCCCCCCCCCCCGAATTAACGTAGAGGGTTGAAATTTGGTGTGTTGATAGAGTTCATACCTAGGTTATGCTTTTTGGAGGTTTTAATATTTTCCTCCCACATTCCTCATTTTTAAGCTACAATTTCATGCTTTTTCGACGTTTTCGAAGTTTGTACCACAGGTCACCCAAATAAACCTAGAGGGCTGAAATTTTGTATTCAGATTGAGTTAGTATCAAGGGAGTGCCTTTTGGGGGTCTCGACTTTTAACCCCTCCCCCCACCATTTTTATACCAAAAAGAACATGATTTTTCTTGTTTTTTAACAGTTTCGTTCGGGTCAAAATCTCCCCAAATAAACCTAGAGGGCTGAAATTTTGTGTACAGGTTAAGTTAATAGCCAGCCACTACTTTTTGGAGGTTTCAACTTTTAACCCTTACCCCCACGATTTTTACGCCAATATTTCCTTGATTTTTTTGCTTTTTTTCTAAAACGGCTAGAAAACTAAAACATTTAAAAATAAAACACAAAATCAACTGGCGGATAAGCATGGGTAGGAATGCCCTCGTACGAATTGTGTTGGCTTTTTTCCTGCTAACTACTATCGGCATAAAATTGAAATTTACTGAGATTCAGCCCTTAAAAACTTGAAACCTTTTTTTAAAGCTCGGATCAGCCGGACACTCATCATCAGTTTTGAAACCACCACAAATCGCTTGTAGACTTTCAATCACATTTCGCTTGTAGACATTCAATACCGAAGATGAAGGGAAAATTTTGACTTCTGTGATGGGGCCCCGCTGCTCACGGCGTTTTTTTTTTTTTTTTATAATGGAATTACTTTTGTTGTTAATTTTTATGTAAATTTTACGTACTTAGAATACATATTTCTTCGATAGCTACTTCTTTCTTTTATGCACCTTATATCAAATTTCACCACAAATTTTATGAAATTCTATACAGTGACTCTTTTTTGTGACCATCACTGTATATACCGGCTGTTCATAAAGTTGCGGAACAGCTGAAAATCTAAGTTAATATTGACTTTATCGAAAAATGACCTGGACAAAAGTTTTATGGGAAGAAATGAGGAACTAGAAAATGACCTCAAATTTGACCTTGAACATAACCTTGACCAGAATTTGGAGGTTAACTTTGTTTTTTTTTTAAATGGAAACCTCTATTTTTGACCTCGGATTCGGAAAGAGCGGGAAATTTTACGTTGAAAACCATATTCATACTTCATATCCCAAGGTCGTGTGAAGGTCATAAAAACGAAAAAATATGATTCAAGGTCAAATTCGAGGTCATTTTCTAGTTCCTCATTTCTTCCCATGAAACTTTTGTCCGGGTTATTTTTCGATAAAATCAATATTAACTGAGATTTTGCTGAACTTTTGCGAAGTTGTTCCGGAACTTTATGAACGCTCTGAACAGAAAATCGTCCGCAAAATCTCAGTTAATATTGACTTTATCGAAAAGTAACTCGGACAAAAGTTTCATGGGAAGAAATGAGGAACTAGAAAATGACCTCGAATTTGACCTTGAATCATATTTTTTCGTTTTTATGACCTTCACACGACCTTGGGATATGAAGTATGAATATGGTTTTCAACGTAAAATTTCCCGCTCTTTCCGAATCCGAGGTCAAAAATAGGGGTTTCTATTTAAAAAAACAAAGTTGACCTCCAAATTCTGGTCACGGTCATGTTCAAGGTCAAATTCGAGATCATTTTCTAGTTCCTCATTCCTTCCGATGAAACTTTTGTCCGGGTCATTTTTCGATAAAGTCAATATTAACTGAGATTTTCAGCTGTTCCGCAACTTTATGAACACCCGGTATATATATATATATATATATATATATATATATATATATATATATATATATATATATATATATATATATATATGTATATAGTTATGTTCACTCGTTCGCGAGGTTGATTAAAAAATAAATTTTATTTTTCGTTTTATTACAATATTTATTATAAAATATTTAATTGTTACAAATTTCAATAGTAGAAACCTCACGTCTAGCGAACTTTGAAACTGAATTGAATAATAGCGAAACTAAACTCGTTGAAATTGACTTAAACGCTTGTATTTATACTATCTCGTAATATTCTAGAAAAGTGCATTTAGCTGACTTAAGAAATGAGGCTTCTAATAACAATTCTTAGAAGTAAAAAGTTAAAAGCTGATATAAGCTGTAATTGATATTATAAAGTGATTACATAAGCATATGATTGAAATATGATATAGGTGTGAATGGTATGTAAAGAATGTTAGGTAACTGATACATATTAGATAAAATATTATATAGGGTGTCCATAAGTTGTGTCCATTACTCCTCCCTCCTTAAGACGAAAGCGGTGGCCATAGAAGTTTGACTTCTTGGGATGGCGCTTTTGGTTGGTATTGTACTTGAATTGAAGAATCCTCTTGAATATGTGCTTGAAGTGATGCATTCTCTTGGAACGGCTTCCTTGTGTAACGAATAATGAATAGGATACTGATGATTAACATGGTTGCAAGAATAAAGTAAGTAGTAGATACGTGAATAGTGCCATGTGTCCGCAGTAGCTGGATTTCTTCTCGATTTTCTAAATGATAGTTTTTCAATTTGTTGAGGTCCAGTTTTTCTTCCAATTTGGATATGTTGGCCGGAAGATTGTATCTTGGTTGCAAATAGATTTTTTCCCATTTTCTTAATATTTTACTATCGTAGGTAATGTCGTTGATTTTTACGGAACAGTTTTCAAAGCGTATTAAAATAGTTCCCACGATGGTTCGATTTTTGATGCCACATGTTGAACTAATGACAATTCCATATGAGTTCTTGATGATGATGTGGTTGTTGTAGATTTGTTTGATTTCGGTTATGTTGTTGTAGTATTCATAGATGCAGGTAGGCGATTGATTGGAAAGTAGATTTCCGATGCACTTTGAATTTTTCAGTTTAATTGCTGCAGTTTTGGGCTCGCATACGTAGATTTCCTCTATTTTGGGGCACGCATTATCGACCTCGTACAACTGATATTCATTGGAAATGGTATATGGTTTGGGAAATTTTATTGTTTTTAAATGAATATTTGGTAAAGGTTCTAATTTGTTTAATCGATAGGTAGAGGATTGGAAATTAGGTATCTGTATGTTAAAAATTATGTTGCTATCGTTGTAATAAGCCTGCAGTTTAAGGAACTCGTATATTTGTTCGTATGATTTGATGGGTATGCCTTGTTTGTTCAATGAATTATAAGCGTACTCTAGTTCATCTGGAAGTAGAATAGGCTTTGCGACAATATTAAGTTTTGCCAAATTAATGGATTGTATGATATCTTTAATGTGGTCATTAAGTGTCCCAATATTGAAATTAATTCTGTACGCGTATTGTATAATTTTTAATTCGCTTTGTTCTTTTTGACCGATGTTCGTATATAAAAATTTCAAATATCTGTTATTAGAATTTTGCTGATCGTTTATGTGTTTGGTGATGTTTTCAGATCGTTCGATCATTTGGGAGTTAATGCGGACCTGCTTGTTTAATTGATTCACAACGTTATTTTGATTTAGTTTTAAATTTTCTATCTTTTTATTAATTTCGATGGCATCGTTATGATCCATGTTGCTAGTAATCTGTTTAATGACTGTTCTTTCAATTCTTTAAATTTTAGCCGAATATTTTCCTCGAATTCTGTATTAGGGAGTTTTTGTGAAATGAGATTGATTGAGTTTTCAATATTAAATAGATTTTCTTTGTAATTATTAAGATTAATAATGTGAATATAATGGTCATAACTATTCACGACTCGTGCTTGGCCTAGGTTCATTACTAGGATCCCTGGATTGTTGGTCTGGTCTATTATTTCTATTTTCTGTGCTGTTACCGACAGCATTATCCTGCAATTTAAGTGGACGTCTTAATTTTTGTTTGTTTAACTTTCTATTCTTATTATCTAATATGGTTATTTTATTATTTTTGGATACAGCAGTTTGCTTGAATTTAGCATGTAATTTGTTATTATGTTTGTTTTCAGTTAGATACGCGTTTGTGCCGAGTACGTAATTTAAGGGTTCATGTCTATCTCTATTTAATTTTACAATTTTTTCTTGTTTCTTTTCTTGTTTCTTTTCTTGTTTCTTTTCAACTGTTCAGTTGAATGAACGGAATTGTTATACGTGAAAATTGCAGATAGTAATTTTTGTTCGGGTTCCATTTCTCGATTTTTGGGATCTTTATGGATAATTCTGTAAATTTCTAACAGTGTCGAGTGAAATCGCTCGATGGGTGAATTTGAATTTGAACTTCGTACCGAAGTAGTGTGCAAATTTATGTTATAGTTATCACAAAATTGACGAAATCGAATAGAATCAAATCCTTTTTCAGAATCTACAACTAGTGTTGTAGGTTTTCCATATGTGGCTATAAATTTTGAAAATGCTTCTATTAGGTGTATGCTATTTCTACTAAGAAGAATGTACCCTTGGGCAAATTTAGAAAATTTATCAATTATAGTAAATATTACAAGTTTATCGATATAAAATATATCTGCATGTGCGATTTCAAGTGGACGGACTGGTGTAGGGGTTAACTGAAATTTTTGTTTTGGGGGTCTCCTATCATATTTATTTTCTTGACATGTTTTACAATTATTAATGTAATAAGTTATTTTACTTTTTTTAAATTTGGAAAATAGTAATCTCGTTTTAAGTGAGCCCAAATTTCATTAATTCCACGGTGGTTACTAGTCTGGTGATAATCTGAAATTATGCGGTCTTGTTGTTCGTCATCTTCAATATCTTCTAATAATTTTGTTCATCTTATAATTTTCAATTGTCTACCATGAGAAAAGTATTGGTGATAGATTTCTTGTACTTTATTAAACAAATCGTCATCGGGGCAGTATATAGCTGTACGTTTGTTTGGTGATAAGAACTGTCTAAATATTTCAATTAAAATTTCGTCAGTATAATTTGGACCTTGAAAAGTTTGTCTACGTTTTGTTTTAAACAAAATTTTTAATTTTCGGCTTGTCGTTTTTAGTTCTGGGTTAATAAGGAGAATGACTTGTTGAGTGAAATCATTTAAAGGATTTTCAAAGATTGGAATAAATAATATATCGTCATCGTCAGCACTATGTACAGTACTGTCTTTGTTGTCGGTGTTATTTGTTCGAGTAGAAGTATGTCGTGTTACATGGGTTGAAGTATTACTACTAGTTTCGTGTGAGTTAATTTCTGGAATAATAACGCGTGAAAGAGCATCAGCATTTGTATTACTCTTGCCTGATTTATGTATGATTGTATAATCGAATTCCTCAAGTTTGAGGCGCCACCGAACCAGTTTACTATTCGGTTCCTTTAATGACATAAGCCACGTAAGAGGCTTGTGGTCTGTTATAATTTTAAATTTGCGACCAAATAGGTACGGACGGAAGTATTTTGTGGCCCACACAATAGCCAGAAGTTCTTTTTCTATTGTGCTGTAATTTTGTTCACTCTTAGTGAGTGTACGGCTGGCATAACAGATTGGGCGATCCTTACCGATAGGTCCTTGCGAAAGTATCGCGCCTATAGCACAATTACTAGCGTCTGTTGTTAGGTTAAATTCTTTACTAAAATCAGGATATGCAAGTACTGGCTCATCAGTGAGTAATTTTTTGCATAGTTCGAAAGTCTTAATATATTCCGGGGTTAATTTAATTTCCTCTCCTTTTCTTAAACATTGGGTTAAAGGCTTAGTAATTTTCGCGAAATCTTTAATGAATTTACGATAGTACCCTAGTAAACCGAGAAAGCTCTTAATTTCTTTTGGTGTTTTAGGTAATGGAAAATTTGTAATGGCTTTGATCTTATCCGGATTTGGTTTCACACCTTCTGAAGAGACTATGTGTGCAAGGAAAGCGACCTCTTTATGTAAAAATTCACTTTTATCAAGTTGTACTTTAAGACTTGCTTTTCTAAGTTTTTCAAAGACTCTACGTAAATTTACAATGTGTTCGTCTAACGATGTGGAGAAAACTATGATGTCGTCCATATATACTAGACAAACAGTGCCCTGTAGTTCTCGCAAAACGTTGTCCATAACCCTTTGAAAGGTGGACGGAGCGTTTTTTAGGCCAAAAGGCATTCTCAAATATTCATAGTGGCCATTCTCGACGCTAAAAGCTGTCTTGGGAATATCTTTAGGATGGAGTTCAATTTGGTGAAACCCGCTAGCCAAGTCAAGGGTAGTAAAGTACATACATTTGCCAAGTTTGTCAAGAATATCAGTGATGTTTGGTAATGGATATTTGTCATCGACTGTCTTTTCGTTTAAGCGTCTATAATCTACTACAAGTCTCCATTTTTTCTTTCCACTTACGTCGGCTTTTTTGGGGACAATCCAAATGGGGGATGACCAAGGAGAGTAGCTTGGTCGAATTATACCTTGTTTTAATAGTTGGCCAATTTGTCTCCTAACCTCTTCTTTATGAATTTGTGGATACCGATGTGATTTTGTGTGTATTGGGATGTCGTCTTTAGTAATGATACGATGTTTGATTTCATTCGTAAAAGTCAGGTCTTGTCCTTCGCGATAGAAAATATCGTCAAACTGTTTACAAAGGTTGATAATTTTGGACCGTTCTTCCATATTTAAATGATCGACTCGAATCAAATTGTCGATGCTATTATAAAAACTATTAGTTTGTGAATTAATTTGGTTTTCCTTAAATTCGACTAATTCGTGATTTAGAATTTCTGCCTTAATCGGTTGTTCTATAAAAAGAGTTTATCGTTTGTTAAATTTATGACTGTACAAATGAAGTGCCAGTCGTTTGCTTTATAGATACCTTTAGGTATCAGAAGTTTATTGTCAATAAAAATGTTTTTTAAAATAATTTCTCCTGATTGGATATCAACCGGTAATTTAACTATCATTTTTGAAAAAGGTTGTAATGTAAATTTTCCAGACATAAAATTTGGTTTTGATAATAATTTTAATGTAGCGTTTTTTATTTTTAAAATTTTATTAACAACGTCAATCTTTGCGTTAATCTTTTTCAAAATATCTAAGCCGATTAGACTGTCAAAATATTGGTGAAATTGAAAAATTAAGAAATCAATCGTATCGTTTGGTTGTCTAAATTCTTTAAACATGGGTAAGGTTATTTTTTCCTTTAAGTGATAGGTGTTCAGTACTGCTTTAATTTCTATTGGTTTAATTTCTTCGCAATAATTTAGATCTACATGTTCAGGTTTTATAAATGAATTTGAAGCGCCAGTGTCAATAAGAAATTTTAGATACTTGCTGGATGGGGATTGAATATGTACATAAGGAAGTGTGTTGCCGTGAGTGTTCAGGTCTAGGTAACCAAATTGTGGTCCCAGGTTGACTGAAAATTTGAATCGTCTAGTTCGTATTCGGAACTGACAACGGACATACTATAGGATTTGTATTGTTTTCGTTGTCTTGTTCGTCATATACGTCGATATTTTCAACAATGTCAGTGTTTGCAGTTTCAAAGTTGTCTAAATTTTGGAAATCTTGTTGTTCATTATTATGTAATTCTTCACTAACAAAAGTTGGTTTAGACATAGGGGCGAATACACGATTAGTATTTGAATTATATTATTGTGTTCGTGGTTGTGCCCTAATACTTAATCTATTACTTCCTGTTTCCATAGGTTCCGGTTTATATCGCGTTAATTGTTGCGGAGGGAATCTGGAAGTTGGTTGTTGTGGCGAATTTGTTGTTGGTTTATACGTAAATTGTCTTTGTACCATTTGTGGTCTATAGTTCGTTTGTTGCGGAATAAATGTACGATGTTGTGATTGATTTGGAACTAATCGATTGTTACTAGAATTAATATGTTGAACTATTGGTTTTGGTTTATTAACTATGTTTGGGGTTTGTGATTTGGTATAGTAGATATTCTGTTCTTTTATGCAAAAGCTGAAGGCTTCTGATAATGTGCTTGGTTTCATTGCACGAATGGTGGATCATAAAGGTTCCCGTAATCCCGATAGGAAAACATTCAAACACATTTCACTTTATAAGCTTAGTTTGGAAGCTCGAACATCTCCATTGTTTTCATGTATTTTAACATGGTTTGATATTGTAGACAAAATTTCTATTATACTACTGTAAAATGTCTCAACAGTTTGATTACCTTGTCTAAGGTTATGTAAATCTTTAATTAAACTGGTTTCATTTCTCTTGTCCGAATAATGAGTAATTAAATTATTTTTGATTTGGACCCAATCGATAGGTGTCCCATACATATTGAGTATTTCATTAGCCTGTCCAGTGATTTTATTTCTAATAGCTCTAAGGAGAAGTTTGCCGTAACTAGTTCCGTTAACATTAGGAATGAGACTTAAAATTTCTTCTACGTTATTTATAAAATCATACAATAAGCGTGTATTACCATCGAAGGTTGGTAAATCTTTAGTAGCATCTGGGATTCTTAATGCATTAAAGACTTCACTAGGCGTTGCCATTGTTAAATTATTTGAAATATTATTTGTATTATTTAGATTAATTGTATTTTCGTTTAAATTAATTGGATTGAGATTTTCAAAATTTTCGTAAAAATTATTTAAAGAATTACTTAATTCAACACTATTCCCGTATTCTGCGGCGTTACTAGTGTTGGGGTAGTTTTGGGTTTCAACACCGTTCCCGTTTACTGCGGCGTCAAAGGTGTTGGGAGAAGAGTTTCGCTTATAAGGAATTGATCTTAGTAAGGATAATTTGGGTTTGGTATTAGGCATTAAATTTCCAATGAATAACAATTGAAACAAAATCGACTTACGTGAACAGCCAGAATGCGACCATAGTACGGATGGTTGTAGCAGCTCCACTGGATGATGTGCCCTCACCGTAGTTCTGCGTTGTAGTTGCTGGTTCCTTGTATGCTCCAAGTCCAACAGCTGTAGGTTCACGAAGATCTGCTGGTGTCCGTGTTCCCGTGAAGAGAAACCCTCGAAAGCCAAATAAACCGTTTAGCTCCGGCAAATGTTTCGATATGCCCTCGAACCACTTGTCCGCAAGTTTAACCACTTTACACGAAAACGCGTTACAGATCCGAACGACTGCGCCAGTTATGTTCACTCGTTCGCGAGGTTGATTAAAAAATAAATTTTATTTTTCGTTTTATTACAATATTTATTGTAAAATATTTAATTGTTACAAATTTCAATAGTAGAAACCTCACGTCTAGCGAACTTTGAAATTGAATTGAATAATAGCGAAACTAAACTTGTTGAAATTGACTTAAACGCTTGTATTTATACTATCTCGTAATATTCTAGAAAAGTGCATTTAGCTGACTTAAGAAATGAGGCTTCTAATAACAATTCTTAGAAGTAAAAAGTTAAAAGCTGATATAAGCTGTAATTGATATTATAAAGTGATTACATAAGCATATGATTGAAATATGATATATGTGTGAATGGTATGTAAAGAATGTTAGGTAACTGATACATATTAGATAAAATATTATATAGGGTGTCCATAAGTTGTGTCCATTACTATATATATATATATATATATATATATATATATATATATATATATATATATATATATATATATATATATATATACAGGGTGTAGGGAAATAACTCTTATCCTTTTGAGGGGTGACGTGACTGTTAATTCCGAAAAAATTCCTGCGGTTTTTGTGTCTACAGGGTTCTGAGTCATCCCAAAAAGGACGAAAGTTATTTGTTTTACACCCTATATATATAGTAACATCCTGTACAATATGGACATCCTATATATAAAATAATTGCTTATTTTGCTAATCCATATCTATATTTTAATTGTTATCTTATAAAATGCTAATTTTGCACAATCTTTAATTTCATTGTTTTAATTATAATTTTGATACATTGTAATAATTTAAAATATCATGTTTCTTTCCTGGAACCACCAACTCTGAGTGATTATTCTAGAACAATCATAAAAAGATATAAATAGAGGAATCTCACAAAAGAAATCAGTCTTGTTGCGTCAATTTAAAGATATTGGATCACTCCGTGTTGGTACAAAAGCATATTGTACTTTAATTTGGGATAATAAAAATTTTTTAAAAACTCAAATTATCATCTCGATAATTTAACTGGCGCAGTCGTGCGGATTTTTTAACGCGTATTAAAAAGTCGTATAAGTGGTTAAACTCGCGAAAACGCATTTTAAAAGAATATTAAAGTGCAATTTTCGATGCTGAAAAGAATATTTGGCTTTGGAGGGTTTCCCGAATCTACGACAGTGCGCGGAGAATCCAGAACCTACAATCAACCACTCCAGAATACGGGACGAGAGGACATCGCCCACCAGCAGTTCCTTGGTGAAAGCACATCATCGAGAGGACCAATGGTTGCATTATTCTGGCTCATGTAAGTCGATTTTCTTGCAATTTTTATTCATTGGAAATTAAATGCCTACATTTCCTAAACCAAAACTATCCCTTACACGTAGCGATCCTTATCCACGCAACATTTCTCACGATATTACTAACGCCGCTGCAAACGGAAGTAATATTGATTCTGCTAGTTATTCGTCAGGGAATACGACGAGTAATATTAGCGAAAACTTAGCTTTAGGAAACAGTACCACTAATTTAAATATTTCAAATCGAACCAATAATTCTAATTCAGTTAATAATTCAAATAATACAATGGCAACGCCAACAGATATTTTTAATGCATTACGAATTCCCGACGCAATCAAAGATTTGCCCAATTTTGATGGTAATACACGATTATTATACGATTTTATTAATAATGTCGAGGAAATTTTATGTTTAATTCCCGATGTAAATGGTACTAGTTACGGAAAATTATTGCTTAGAGCCATACGTAATAAAATTACTGGTCAAGCAAACGAAATTTTAAATATGTATGGGACCCCTATCGATTGGACCCAAATAAAAACAAATTTAATAACTCATTATTCTGATAAACGTAACGAAACGAGCTTAATTAAAGATTTACACAATTTAAAACAAAATAATCAAACGGTTGAAGCTTTTTATAGCAATGTAATTGAAATATTGTCCACAATTTCAAATCATGTTAAGATTCATGAAAACAACAATGATGTTAAACAATCAAAAATACATTTATATAATGAAATGTGTTTAAATGTTTTCTTATCTGGCTTGAAAGAACCTTTAGGGTCAACAATCAGAGCGATGAAACCAAATACATTAGCGGAAGCTTTTGCATTTTGTATCAAAGAACAAAACATTTATTATACCAAATCTCAAAACATACAGAACACAAACATCAATAAACACAAGCCAATTACACATGTAAATAGTAATAATAATAATTACAACACTCGTACACACTCTAATCAAAGTCACGTAGGTGTACAACAGATGCAGTTTAGACCGCGTTATCAACAACAGCCATTTAATAGAATTCAAACACAACAGACACCGTACAGACCATTTCAGATAAGACCCGTAAATAATTCATTTCAACAAACTAATTCAAAAATTAATACCCAACAAATAAGACGATTTAGACCTGAACCTATGGAACTTGGAAGTAGTAGAATAAATATTAGACCTCAACCTTCTACCTCACAACCCCATAATAACCAAAACCGTACATTTGCACCCTCATCTCGACCTACATTTACAAGTGAAGAATTATTTAATAACGAAAATTACGAAAACTTAGATCAATATGAAATTACTGAAAATATTTCTGACGAAAATTTTATTTCTGAAGATTATAACGAAAACGATACAAATTTAATTACTGAACATGAAATTGACGATTCAAATTTTCAACTTGTTTGGAACAACAATTCGGATACTTAGATCTTAATAGTCATGGTAACACACTCCCTTACATTCATATTAAATCCCCTACAGGCAAAAATTTAAAGTTTTTGGTCGATACTGGCGCCTCAAATTCATTTTTGAGTCCGGAACATGTTAACATAAACCACACTACAACAATTGAACCGATTGAAATTAAAGCAGTTATTAACACTTACTATTTAGATAAGAAAATAACTATACCAATGTTTAAAGAATTTAATCAACCTAACGACACATTAGACTTTTTAATATTTAAATTTCACCAATATTTTGATGGTTTAATAGGACTTGACACTTTACGAAAAATTAATGCAAACATTGATATTAATAATAAATTATTAAAAACAAAAAATTCTAAATTAAAACTCTTATCAAAACCAAATTTTATGTCTGGTAAATATCTTACAGAACCTTTTTCAAAAACTTTATTAAAATTACCTATTGACATACAATCAGGCGAATTTATTTTAAAAAATACTTACATAGAAAATAAATTTTTAATTCCAGAAGGTATTTATTCAGCAAATGATTGGCATTTTGTCTGTCCAGTAATTAATTTAACTAATAAAAAACAATTATTATTCGTAGAACAACCGCTTAAAGCTGAAATCTTGAATCACGAATTAATACAGTTTAAAGAAAATCAAATCAGTCCGCAATCTCAAAATTCAAATAATAGAATAGACAATTTAATTAGAGTAGATCACCTTAATAAGGAAGAAAAACAAAAAATAATTAATTTATGTAGACAATATGATGACATTTTCCATCAGGAAGGACAGGACTTAAGTTTTACTAACGAAATTAAACACCACATAAACACGAAAGATGACATTCCCATATATACTAAATCTTACCGATACCCTCAAATCCATAAAGAGGAGATACGAAAGCAAATTGACAGTCTTTTAAAACAAGGAATAATTAGACCGAGTTATTCACCTTGGTCTTCACCTATATGGATCGTTCCTAAAAAGACCGACGCTAGTGGCAAAAAGAAATGGCGACTTGTAGTAGACTATAGACGGTTAAATGAAAAAACTATTGACGACAAATATCCCCTACCAAATATTACAGACATTTTAGACAAATTAGGACGTTGTATGTATTTTACTACTTTAGATCTGGCAAGTGGATTTCACCAAATTGAAGTTCATTCTAAAGACATCCCTAAGACCGCATTTTCTGTTGACAATGGACACTACGAATACCTTAGAATGCCATTTGGATTAAAAAATGCTCCGTCCACGTTCCAAAGAGTAATGGATAACGTTTTGCGCGATTTACAAGGAACAGTCTGTCTCGTATACATGGACGATATTATTGTCTTTTCAACCTCATTAGATGAACACATTACTAATTTACAAAAAGTATTTGACAAACTTCGCAAAGCTAACCTCAAAATTCAACTTGACAAAAGCGAATTTCTACACAAGGAAGTCGCATTCCTTGGTCATATAGTATCCTCGGAAGGAGTAAAACCAAATCCGGATAAAATAAAAGCAATTCTAAATTTTCCTTTACCAAAAACACCCAAAGAAATCAAGAGCTTTCTTGGACTTCTCGGATATTATCGTAAATTCATTAAGGACTTTGCAAAAATTACAAAACCTCTTACACAATGTCTCCGAAAGGGAGAAGAAATTAAAATAACCCCTGAATACATTCAGACATTTGAAACGTGCAAAAAATTATTGACTGACGAACCCGTATTAGCTGATCCCGACTTTGAAAAGGAATTTAACTTGACTACTGACGCAAGTAACATTGCAATTGGCGCAATATTATCACAGGGACCCATTGGAAAAGATAGACCGATATGTTATGCTAGCCGTACGCTCACTAAAACTGAACAAAATTATAGCACGATTGAGAAGGAACTTTTAGCTATTGTTTGGGCTACTAAATATTTCCGTCCATACCTTTTCGGTCGAAAATTTAAAATAATAACTGACCATAAACCCCTTACTTGGTTAATGTCACTTAAAGATCCGAATAGCAAATTAGTCAGATGGCGTCTCAAACTCGAGGAATTTGATTATACTATTATCCATAAATCTGGAAAAAGCAATACCAATGCAGACGCACTTTCCCGTGTCATAATTCCCGAACTTAACGTAAACGAAACTAACAGTAACACATCTACTCACGTAACTCAACACACGACAGATTCGAACACTGTCCACAGTGCAGACGAAGACGATACTTCATACATTAGAATTTCCGAAAATCCATTAAACGATTTTGGACAACAAATTATTCTTGAAAAAAGACTTAAAATGGCGCATAGGAAATCAAAAATCCTTTTTAGAACAAAAAAACGACAAACATTCCAAATTCCTGACAACAATGACGAAATTTTTATTGAAATCTTTAGACAATTTATACCAACTAAAAAATTCGTTGCCGTATACTGTACCAATGACGAACTATTTAATAAATTTCAACAAATATATCATCAATATTTCTCTCAGGGCCGTCAATTTAAAATTGTTAGGTGTACCAAACCTGTGGAAGACGTTGAAGACGACGAAGAACAAGACCGTATTATTAGTGACTACCATAAATCCAGTAATCACCGCGGAATCAATGAAACACTTGCACACCTTAAAAGAACATATTATTTTCCAAATTTAAAAAGTAAAATTACCTATTACATAAATAATTGTAAAATTTGCCAAGAAAACAAATACGATCGTAGACCACCGAAACAAAAATTTCAATTAACACAAACTCCAAAACAACCTCTCGAAATTGCTCATGCAGATATATTCTTTGTTGATAAATTAATGATATTTACAATAATTGATAAATTTTCAAAATTTGCTCAAGGTTATATTTTACCAAGTAGAAATAGCATTCATTTAATTGAAGCTTTTTCAAAATTTATTGCTTCATACGGTAGACCCACCATGCTTACAGTTGACTCTGATAGAGGATTTGATTCAATTAGGTTTAGACAATTTTGTGACCGTTACAACATACAGTTACACATGACATCTGTAAGAAGTTCAAATTCGAATTCCCCAATTGAACGTTTCCATTCAACCCTATTAGAAACTTATAGATTAATTCATAATGATCCTGAAAATAAAGAAATGATACCGGAACAAAAATTAATAACAGCTATATTTACTAATAATAATTCCATTCATTCAACCACAAAACATACACCATTCAAATTATTCTTTGGCCGTAAATACGATATTAGTTTAAAACCTAATAGAAATGACATTAACGGAAAACGACAAGAACTATTTGACAAAGTATACGACCATGTACAAAGGAAGAAACATGAAAAAATAATTAAACTAAACATTAATAGAGACGAACCATTAGCCTACACACCCGGTACTAACGCTTATCTCACTGAAAATCCACATAATAACAAAATTCATTCAAAATTTAAACAAATTAAAGTAAGTAAGGACAATAGAGTTACAATTTTAGATAATAAAAATAGGAAATTAAATAAACAAAAATTAAAACGACCACTCAAATTACAGGACGATGTTAACGATGACGATAGCGAAAATAGAGATCCTAGACCAGACGAACAACCCAGGAATCTTGATAATGACCCTAGGCCAGGCCCGAGTTATCAATAACTTCGACCACTACATTCATATTATTAACTTAGAAAATTATAAAGAAAATTTAAGTAACATAAAGAAATCAATTAATATTATTTCACAAAAATTCCCCAACAAAGAATTTGAGGATGTACTGCGTTTAAAATTTCAAGAATTAAATAAGAATCTTCAGATCCTCCTACCAAGAAAAATAGTAAAGAGGGGCTTGATCGATGCAATGGGAACGCTTATCAAACAAATTACAGGTAATATGGACCATAACGACGCTTTGGAAATAAATAAACATATTGAAACATTAAAATTAAATCAAAATAATATAGTTACTCAATTAAACACACAAGTTAGCATAAATTCACAGATGATCGCACGATTTGAAAACATTACAAAACACATAAATAATCAACAAATTACAATCAATAATTATTTGCAATCATTATCGAAGAATATCGATTCAAAAGAAAAATATGATTTCAAATTTGTACAATATTTATATAGAATAAATTTTAATATGGGAATACTTAATGAACATATTAAAGAAATAATACAAGCAGTAAATTTGGCAAAACTTAACATAATAGCAGGACCAATTCTACTCCCAAACGAATTAAAATATGCGTATAAATCCTTAACCAAACAGGGAATACCTATAAGATCCTATGAACAAGTCTATGAATTTCTTAAACTACAAGCATACTACAATGATACTAACATAATTTTCAATATAAAAATACCAAATTTCTATCCTGATACCTATCGGTTAAACTATTTAGAATCCTTACCAAATAAAAACTTAAAATCCATAAAATTCCTTAAACCCTATACGGTTTCCAATGAGTATGAATTGTACGAGATTGACACAGAGTGTCCCAGAATAGAGAACATCTACATATGCCAGTTCAAGAACAAGGGAACCAAGTTGAAAAATTCAAAGTGCCTGGGAAGCCTGTTACTTAACCAGCCATCAACATGCGACTACGAGGACTTCAACAATATCACGGAAATCAAACAAATTTACAATAATCATATCATCATTAAAAATTCATTCGATACGAACATCAATTCAACGTGCGGTATCACCAATCGAAAAATTATGGGAACTATCCTGATTTACTTCGAAAATTGTTCCGTTACCATTAATGGAGTAGCATACGAAAATAGAATAATACAAAACACCGAAAAATTATATCTACTGCCTACATACAATCTTCCAGTCAATACTTCGAACATTCAAGAAAAATTGGACTTAGCCAAATTAAGAAACTTTCATTTGGAAAATCGGCAGAAAATTGAATTACTGCAATACCATAACAACGTTCATACACCGGCAACTTACCTCATGGTTTTGGCAACCATAGCAATCATCATTGGGTTAATAATCTACTACATTAAGAAGAATAAAGAAGAGAATCCGGCAATCCAAGTAACCTACGAACCCACAGCGCCGTCCAGAGAAGTGAAACTTCTATGGCCACCGCTTCAATCTTAGGAGGGAGGAGTAACATCCTGTACAATATGGACATCCTATATATAAAATAATTGCTTATTTTGCTAATCCATATCTATATTTTAATTGTTATCTTATAAAATGCTAATTTTGCACAATCTTTAATTTCATTGTTTTAATTATAATTTTGATACATTGTAATAATTTAAAATATCATGTTTCTTTCCTGGAACCACCAACTCTGAGTGATTATTCTAGAACAATCATAAAAAGATATAAATAGAGGAATCTCACAAAAGAAATCAGTCTTGTTGCGTCAATTTAAAGATATTGGATCACTCCGTGTTGGTACAAAAGCATATTGTACTTTAATTTGGGATAATAAAAATTTTTTAAAAACTCAAATTATCATCTCGATAATTTAACTATATATATATATATATATATATATATATATATATATATATATATATATATATATATATATATATATATATATATATATATATATATATATATATAGCGCGGGCAGACAAAAGGACTTAAGTCCAAAACATGAACTTTACAGTAGAGAGTAAAAACTAAAATTAAATGCATGCAACATTAGTTAATTAATTTTAACTAATAAAATTGTAATATAATAGTATCAAGGTTGTGAGGCGGCTTGGTGGTTCCCTTAAGATACCACTGGTGCCACCATAAATGTAATGTACGGAGGTAAAAGAGAGGGGTGGTAGCTATGGCTGAGTTTATAGTTAAAAATATTTTAGATTAAAATATGTGTATTTCGGAACGCGGTTAAATGGCTGAAAAACTACCCAGACGTAAATGTAGGAAATTAAATAACTCAATAATTAACGATTAACAATAAAGAAAATGTATTATAAAATAAAATATAGAATTACAGAATTATTACCATTTTTGGGTTAAATAAAGTTGCAATATAGGAACAATGTTTCATCAATACAAGTTAAAATAATGTAAAAATACTTATAATCTAATTTGCCACGTATGCAAGCCGATTGGGTGGGGTTGGCGAACTACTGTAAGTTATAAGAAAATATCCAAAGGAAACCAGTAAAATATTAATTAATCAAATTTTAAATAAAATATACCAAATCGGGTTGCATATGTGGATAAAAATATTAGGGAAGAAAATGCATATTGCCTCCTCCTGAGGGATATCACTGCACAACACAAAAGTAAATCTTTACACTATAAAAGTACTTTACGAAATTACATTACGAAATCTCAGCACCGAATCTAATTATGGAATGAATCTATATCGACCCGTCTCTGGGCCTCAAGCCACGCTCGCTAAGGTATTCCCCTTACCTCGCGCATTAATCGTTCGATTTCATATTTTTGGCGTTTTGCTGAATTAGCGATTAAATGAAAGAAAACATTATTCTACTCTTAAATAGTTGTTCTTCTAGATTAATCTTTACAGTTGTGTTCAACAATAAGTTTACAATATGTTACTATATCATTAAGAAGTGGGTACAGTAGCGGGCATTATATTACACTTCCTCCCCCTTAAAATGAAAGTTAATTTTTCGTTCAGGTTTGGAAAGAAAAATTAACCTTTTATTCTATCTCAATTTTCAATTAGAAATAGGAATACATGTTCAATACAATTTTTTTTTTAATTACCTAAAATTTTCAAAATAAAATTAAAATCCCTAATTAGATACGTTACATAACAAAAGTGAATAATTTCTTTCAGAAATCCAAATCGTAATTTTTGATAATTCTCTTTACTTCTTAATGTTTGCTATTAATTATTTGTGACAGTTCAATTCTAAAAACTTCACTTTTATTATGCATAATACAATACAATACATATAATTAAAGTAAATATCTAATTGTTTCAAATAAAAATAATCCTTATTTCTTTCTAAAAAAAAAAAATTATTATTAGTCCCTGCCTAATTATTCCAACTTTAAAAAAAAAAAAAACTAAATTGTTTTTCACTACTACGATTACTAATTTCTTTCCTTTAATTTTATTATGTAATCATTCACGTAATACTTTAACCAGATCATACTTCAAATGTAATTCTTTATACTTTAATCAATTAGCTGAAATATATTTTTTTTTTTTCTTTTAAAATCAAATCTTCTTTCTAAGAAATATTATAAAATACTTTATAAGTATGAAAATTAGAAAAAATATCTGTACTCTTACTTTTTATGAAAGATTGTTTTCTTTTATGTTTTTGGGGGGCATCACTGGGCGATTATGTCCCGAGCTATCCCCCGTATGTCCCTTACAAGAGCACTCGAAAGGGAATTTTGATCGAGGAAGTTTTTGGCCTTGCCTCCTAGGTTGTGCCGAAAAGGAATTTTAATAATTACAATATTTATCCCTCCCATTTGTCTCAATCCATTTTAAAGAGCCGCAAGAAATCTGGATCAAACAGTCAAAAAACTAAATTTATTTTCCACTTGCGAATGCCGCAGCAGACGCAAGGGTTGGCTCGATTTTAAGGACTGTTCGGTCCCTTTCTAATTCGCAACTACGCCGCCCAAAGTCTGTGTGAATATTAAAAGGGTTGGCTCCATTGGCTGGCATGGCGTACGAGCAACCCCCTTCGAAACTAAGCCTTTAGTTTTTACCAAACACAACGAAATGTTAACTCATACCATTTTTGGGTGCACGCACATCCATATCAGCCCCGTGTCACACTTCAGTGGGACACACATGGAGCCAGGGTTGGCGACGAAGTGTTAGGTTGCCCCTAACGACAACCCCTTACAATAAAAATCCGACTCCCACACGCGAGTGCCGTATCCACAAATAGGACACCCGACGTGTGGTTAGGCCAATAAAATTATGTCACATCCGGTGTATTATTAATTATTTTTATTCAGGAATCAAGGGAGCAATCAGTTAATATTTGCAGTTCTTAAATTCAATTAGTCAGACAATGAATTGGCGAAAATCAAATTTTTGTTACTTAAAATCAGTAATAAACTCACCTAGCTGTCTTCATTCAGCATCGGTGTTGTAAAGTCATCATGTTATATTTATTGAACAATTCTTAATCCTATCCTTTCCTTTAAGCTAAGTAGGTTCTCATTTACACATAGTATTCCTAAAATTAGTTTTTTTTTTCATTAATAACTATTCGTATAGCAATATTGATACATAAAATTGGTTACCTTTTGTTTCCAATTTCCTAACGATTAACCACTTGTATCAATTTAATTTTTTTTTCTATCTCGTTATCATATCACATCATTCTCCTAGTGGTCTAGATGGTGATCAATTATAAAATTACTAAATTAAATTTCTTACTCGTTTATTATTCCTCGTATTCCGAACCGTACACTGCTTGACCAGTGGTGTTCGTTGCTTATGGAGATCAAAAGAGAGTGGGATCTGCGTTTTTCATGCTTTTACATTATCCGTGAAAATCGCAAATCTCACCCGAGCTTAACCCCTATAAATTCCTACAATGATTCATTTTTATTTATAATTTTTAATCAAAAATTTACTTTTAAATTCATAGTCGAATTCACTTTCTTTTAATAACAATTTCGAATAAAATTACTATTATTATTTATTTATTTTATTTTTTTTTTAACAATAACTACTCCCTTGTCCCATAAAATAAATCAAAAATTATTGTCAGATCCGTGTATTCGTTATCAGGTTTAACTATCTTTCTTTTAAAATTCAATTTACCTTTACTTTCTGTTAAAAATCGATTTATTCAAGTAAAAATCTTAAGTTAGAATTACGATCAAGAACCCTATTTAAGTGATTTTTTTTCTACTCAATTACTCTATTATTTAATACTTTTTTTTTTTTTGAAATCCTTAAAATAATTCAAAATTCATTCATAAGCGTATTTATGTACGTACTTTCGTCAGAAATTGTCAAATACTTCAAACAATCAAAATAGTTACCAATTAAAATATTTTAATTCATAAATTCTTTTCTTCAAAATGGAACACCGTTAACATTTCCATAGATACGCTAACTACATTATTTTCATAGATACGCTTATGTACTCATTTTTTTTTTAAATTCTTATATCTAACACTAATGTCCAATTATTTAAGTCTTTAAAATTCACTTTTTCACATTAATGAGTCGTTTCAATCCAATCTGGACAGCACGTCGTACTTATTACTGGTGGTGTAGGATACAACTGTTGTGGATTCTCTGGGGGCTGTTCACATCGTATTTCCGTTGGGGGTTCGTTGACCACGGTTTCAGTTTGTGTAGCTTTCTTGTCATGATACTTATGTAGGCAGTAAACTGTGACACTGTCGAAGATAGCAGCAATAAGTCGGATACTCCATCCAAAAATGTACAAAATGACACCGTGTATAAATGTGTCGATAATGAACTTGAACAACTTGAAGATAACTATGATACCCATTATTCCAGATGTAATTAGTCCAATTCCACTAAACCAAGTCCATGCTTTGGACCACACGCGATAAAACCAATTTTCAATTGCTTCTTCTGATAGAAGAGATTCCAATTTTGTACCTTGTAGGTCTGTTTCTAAACCAACCATGCCTCTGGTGATAATTCCGTTGATAGCTTGTCTTTCGGAGGGTAGCACTAGGTGTTGTTGTAGTGCTAACATGTCTTGTTGTGTATACAATCCGCCCGCGAATAAATTAGTTGGATTAAGGTATGACCATTTGTTTTGATTTGACGGTTCCAGAATTTGTGGTATTGGCATTTGATGTAAACCTTTTGTACTTTTATACCAGTGGCCATTTAACTTGAACGCCAAGTAAAGAAATGGACTGCATGTGACCTCAGTTCCGAATTTTTGTAAAATGTGACTTCTTGGACTCATGAACATTGATTTGTTATCGTGTGTTACCGGTAATTCGTGAAAACACCTGTCTACAAAACGTACATTTACCTCGACAGGGTTACACTCGATTATATGGACGACTTCTCCAAAGTTAACGGCGGTATAACCAGGTACTTTCATTTTAGCATAAGCGAATTCTTGTGGTGAAGTAATTACCAATGTTTGGAGGTTTCGTAATACTTGTTGTTCCAGTTCACATCTTTGTAAAATCACATCTTCGTACAATTTTGATAATTGACCACTTATATGACGTTCAATAAATACTACTTTTGAATTTGTATAAGCCGTAGGATCGATGTCGAATATTCCATGAACGACTTGATTGAAGTAGAACATACCACTTTCGGAGGGTTTAATGATATAAAATTTAGGGTGGTCTGTTTCATACGCGGATTGTCCATAAATCATTGTTGGTCTTCTGATTGGCATTGCGAAGACTTTTTCACCTTTGTCCACGGTGTAAATAGTAGTGTCGGAAGTGTTTTCAGAATGGTATTTTGGCGAAACTTTCGTGGCTTGACCTTCATAAATTACTGTATACTTGCTGGCGGAACAAGAACTAGTGTCAACTTGTTCCCAAAATGAATATCCATAAACAGAATCGATACACGAGCGTTCTTGATATGGGCAGGTGATTCCTCCGGGTAAAATGATTCTATTCTCGTTAACTTTCACTGGAACGTATCCATCGTTTAATGTGATTTCGACAGCAGCTTGGACTATGACATTTGACCATGTTCCGGTTCGATCTTCATAGTCGACTCCTTGACAAGAGTTTTCAGTCACCATACGACCAGCCATTAAAAAGTGGTGTGATAGGTACCATTGACAATGAGTCCGTCGATTGTTTTACCATAGAATTGATCGCTACGACGTAATCGATGCATACTATTACACATATCTTTTGAAACGGAATGAATATATGTCGAGAACCCATTTCGGACAGCAGCGAGATGAGAATGCATTCCACAGTAGTAGATGAGTCTGCTGACGTATATTTTACATTGGACAACATGAACCACTTCGATGTCGCGAGGTTGAATCAACTGGATTCTTTCATGGGTAGTAACTCGATCAGTAGCTGGTTGTCTACACTCGCCAATTTCCGTAAGACTAAACGTGGAGATGTTCATATTTTGGTCTTGACAATCATAGGCTGTGATGGCGGTTACTGTGCCGACGTATAGATGCAATAACATCCATGTCCAGGTGGTTTTTACTAAGTTCATTTTCCTGATTTTTCCTCAAACAAAAAGGAAAATCATTAGTATTTGAACTTATTTTATAACTACAATTTACAAAACAGATACGCTTTATTCTTTTTTTTTAATTACAAATTTTTTTTCTCTTATGATTTTTACATAATTATTACTTTTTTTTTCTTTTTTTTTTTCAGTAAAATCGATTCTATCTACCCTTAAAAATTTTCAAGTTACTTTTACAATTTAAATTTGACAATTACTTAAATTCGTTTTTTAAGAACCCAAGGGTGTTCTTCTACTGAACCTCGACTTCTAAGTCGATACGTATGAGTAGGTTGTGTATCTTGATCAGTCAATTCATTATCACCTGTTTTACTTTCTTGTTCAACATTTTCGTCACCTAGGTCAATATTATCATTGTCTTGCCTACTTTCGTCATACGATTCTCTAGCTTCTTCATATTCAGATTCTCTGATTTCGTCATCATCAGATTGTCTAACGTCTTCGTAATATTCGGCATTTTCACTGTCTGATTCCCTAATTTCTTCTAAGTTTGGTTTATACCGATCGTCAAATACTATATTATCAAATCTATCATTATCTAAAGACATGGGTGTTCCTATTCAAAGTTCATATTCTACCTGTTCATCTTGTTCGTCATGTTCGTGCATATCTCTATGTAAAATTATAGGTTCGGCCTCTTCTATTTCGTCGGTTTCAAGATTTCTAATTTGTAATGGAGCATATATTTTAGGTTTAACAATAACGTCTTCTACAGGTTCTTTTACTGTTTTAACATTAGAGCTATCATGTTGGGCATTCCTTTCTAAGTACAATTTTAATTTATTAACATTAACCACTTGTGTATTTTTATTTTTCTCGTTTAAAATACGATATGTTACGGGACTAAGTTTCTCTGTAATTTTAAACGGACCAATCCAAGGACGGGCAAGTTTTTTACTTTGACCAATAACTTGACTGTTGTCATAAAGAAGTACTTTGTGGCCTATATTAAACTCAATTTCAGCAGTTTTCTTATTATACTGTATTTCACGTTGTTTAGCCGACTTTTTAAGGTTTTGCACTACGTAGTCAAAAGCTTGGTGTAATCTAGCTGTCATTTCAGTTGCATAATTTTCTGCATAGTCATATTTTAGTCTTCGTGGTCGTAAAATATCGTCAAAAGGTAGTTCTGCGTCTCGTCCGTGCATAAGGAAAAATGGGGTTTCACCGGTTGAAGTATGTACTGAAGTACGGTACGCAAATAGTACATATGGTAAGATCTCATCCCAATTTCTTTGATTTTTACTAATAAAATGAGACAACATATCTTTCAAAACTCTGTGAAATCTTTCCACCATACCATTGCATTTTGGATTATAGGCTGTAGTTTGATTTTTGTCAATTTTTAATTCTTTACAAATGTTTTTCATAAGATCCGAGGTGAAATTTGCGCCTCTGTCAGTCAGTAATTTACGTGGTACAGCATGCCTACAAATAATTTGTGTCACAAACGCTTTTGCTACAGTCTCTGCTTTCTGGTCCTCTAAGGGTATTGCTTCTACATATCGCGTAAAATAATCTTGAAATGTCAACAAATATTTGTTCCTGGGCCGACAATATCTATACTGGTCATTTCCATAGGTTTATGCACTATTGGTAAATTTTGTAATGGAGCAGGTTTCCGATTATTTACTGTTTTACGTCTGTTACATGAGTCACAAGTTTTAATGTACATGTCAATATCTTTATTCATGTTAGGCCAATAAAATTTTAGTTTCATTAAATTTAGAGTTTTTATTACTCCTTGATGAGAAGCAAATGGTAAATCATGATATTCATGTATAAATTTAGTTCTAAGTGACGTAGGGACTACTAATCTATCGTGACGTTCATTTTTAGTTCCCTTTTTATATAGTATATTATCGACATCTAGGAAATATTCTGAAGAATCTGGATTTGATTTTAGGGATTCAAAAATAATTATTAAGGAATTATCATTTTGTTGTTCGTTTTTAATTAGTTCTCTATTCCATATGGGTAAATAATTAACATAATTAATGTTTTCTACGGGAATTCTACTTAGAGCATCAGTAGATGCTTTTGGACATTTCTAAGCCAGGATCCGTACGTATAGCATACCCTTCGTGTATACGTACATATATAGCGTACTCTTTGAGAGCTGGTACGTACAGAGTACATACACCTAACTTTCGTCTGAATGAGTGATGCAGTCTGTTGAGTTTTCCCTGGGATCAAGTTACAAAAAGAGTTAATTATAGTAAAAATTGTCAATTTCAGTTAGTGAATCGCTCAAAAAATTGGGAGGTGGGGAGGTGGCCCCGAAATGCTCATATTACTACTACTTCGGTTCCAAAGGACGCGAGATGTTACGGTGCATTAGTACGTATGTATGTGTTATTAAAATATTTTATTTGTTCTAATGTAAGCAGACTAAATGTCCTTGGCCGCGAAATGTTGTGGATTGATAATCATATGTTAGCACAGTAATAGAATTTTACGTTCCATGTATTACATATTGCAATACAGTCGCAAGACATATTTTTTTAATTACATATGTCATAATTTTATGCAATGGTAGGTATAGTATTCTCTTTAACGAAAAAAAAATTCCAACGTACTTGTTTATGCAGGCTCAGCAATTTCTATATGAGAATATAATTTTATTTCCTCTGATCTTTATATAGCGAACTAATTTATATACTGATTTCGGTTTTTTCAACTTAATCATTTTTTACAAGATTTTGTATCGACCTAGTCGTATGTTAATATTTAGTATAATTTTAAATATTTTTTGTATTAACTGCATAGGTTAGTTTTTTAATTGTTATTTTGAATTATTTTAGTATTGTTATATAATATTACTCAATTAGAAAATAAGATTATCCTGTAAAGAATTAATAAAAAAATAGATACAACATTATTTGGTGGTAAGTAGAATTCAGTTAATATAAATATTTTTTTTGGCTGAAAATAATGTTATAAAATCTAATTTTTTCAGGTAGCACTAAAATGAACGTTAACGATTTAAGTGATAATGAGTCCATCGATTCCGAGGATTCCTTTGAATCAATTTATTTCTTTTCCAGCGCTATCGAAAATATTTATATAGACAGCAGATTAGATATAAGTATTACGATGCAAAGACGTATATGGCATGAATATTATGATCGTGAACTTACAATCGAGCAATTAAGGCGTCGATATACTGACGCTGATTTAGTGATAATATTGCATTTACGTCGAAGGTGGGAGGAAATTGATAGAGATGAAGACTCTATAAGTGAAAGTGAAAGTGATTTAGTATTTGTGAGTGGTGAGGACGAAAACAGCAGTAACTCAGGGTTTATAAGTGATGGGAGTGAAATTAATGGTAATAATTTAGGACCTAATGAAGAGTAATAAATTCAATCTTCGAAATTCTATATTAATACCTCAAAGACAAATACAACTGACAACAAACGACAGCAATATGTTATAAACTTTATTTGATATGTTCAGTAAATTTTGTATTTATTATATTTTGTATTTTCTGTTTCTAAAATTAAATAAAAAAAATTCAGTATTTTCGTAAAAAATCATGTTTACATAATAAAAAGTGATTATTGTATTTCGCCAGTTAATAAATTTTTAATAATGTACCTGGTTTTTTTCTTTTTTTTTAATCTATACTTAATAACACATTTTTTAAAAGAAAAACCGATCTTTTTATTCACACCCATCCCTACATAAAAAATAAATCAAATTAATTTTTAATATTATACCTTAAACATGGTGCGAATATAAAAATTCACATAATTTTAAATATACGATGACTATGAGTAGAAAAAGTTAGTTTTTATTCATAGGTAGATTTTTGCTAGCTTGTAATTTTTAGAAAAATGTATTACTCTGTAGATGTATTTTTATTTTAATTTGTGTATGATAAAATGATAATACACAATTAGTTACATTTATACTGTACAAAAATAAAAAATCGATATATAAAAATTGTATGATCTATATATTTCTTAATATTTTTAAAACTGAATATGTAATATTAATAATTTAAAACAGTTTTGAAACATTAATTTCTCCTCATAATATTTTTTTAGTCTTAAATTAATAGCACAATGTTCCATATATTTTAAGAAAAATTTCTCACCCATATTTTATATCGACTTAAACAATGTATCTGTTTTTGCTAAATTTATTACTTGTTAGTTTAATTATTAACAAGTAGTTAAATATACCTATAGATATTAAATGACCTCTAGTTTTTGTAAACGACTGTATTTAAATTATTTTTATTTATCTTATCTATTGTGTGGGTTTTGTGTAGTAGATTAAGATTTAAAGTTATAGTTACTATACATGCAAATATACAAAAAAAATATTGTAAAAAATTGTAATATATTGTAAAAAATAATGCAAAAATTGTAAAAAAAAAAAAAAAAATAGGGAAATTTTTTCAGCAGTTATAAATTCTATCAAGAATAGTATTGTTGATATATACGCGTGAACCTACCTATTCATTTAACGTAAAATGGTTTAGGCTTCTATTTATAAATAAAAGTCAGTTGTTTCTGGAAATTTATTCCTTAAGGTGTTAAAACAGAAAATGAAAGTTCATATGGGAAGTTTATCGTGGATATTGATTTAGGCTTTTGAAAAACATTAAAAGTGAGCACAAAGTGAGTACCTAATAAAGAGATGTTGTCGATGGGCAATCCCATTGGGTATACGGCTAGTATGTAAATAAAAGATAAATAAAATCAAAACCCGAAAATGTATGAAACCGAATCCAATGAAACCTAACCCATTGATCAAAACAAGTCATAAAAAATTTTCAAAAAGTGGTATTTTACAAAGTAAAATTTTCAAAAAGGCGTGCTGTGCAAAGTAAAATTTTGAATAATAATTATTATGTTTACTTACATATTACTTATATTCAGAAGTTCTTCTACTAACATGTATTAGCATCTTATACATTAACAAACATTAACATGTATTAGCATCTTATACATTGTCTATATTCGGAGTTTTCGTAAAAAAAAAGTTTCAAATGGAAAACGATTTTGCGTATGCGACTAAAGTGTGACTTGTATATATGCTACTTGAGGATTTTTGGTGTCTACACATGGAAATTAACTATACCTAAGGGGTATTCATGCAATATAGAGTCATATTAAAATTTTATCAGTCCTAAAAAAAGAAAATAATTAAATTTTTCCACTAGCACACTTAAAATTTTGAAAGCTAATGTAAACGAAAATCAAAAACTATTCTTCTTACAAAAGAATATATTATTAATATCTAAATATTTTCTTTCTATGCAGCGAGTTGAAAATAATGCGTTAATGCAAAAAAAAATCAAACATTCTCTTATGTATGTAAGGTAATATTTTAAGAATAAATACGTATACAGGGTGGGAAGTAAAATAATTGTCATCGTTTTCAAGAACGGATGAAAACTTTAATTTGGACTATGAAATTTTATTATATTTTTCCGGAATTATGCTGAATTCAATTAATTAACCCTTTCCTGCACAGCAGTTTTAGATCATTATTGTTCGACGATACTTTATTTTTAACAAATCATTAATAACATGGGTAAATACTTATTGGTAGGAATTACAAAGTTTACACATATGTTCTATCGCACCAGAATGTTAATAGGACAATGCAATTTAATTGCCTATATTCAGGAGCAAGTAAAACATTACCTATTTTAATAGCTCAGAAAAGACACATTACATAGTTCGTTGTAAGAACAATCATTTCCGTGATCTTTTTTAACGAATTACTAGAATTAAGGACTGTGGTATGTAAGAAATAATAACACGCACATTATTTTAAAATATTTTATTAAATAATTAACATACAGCTGTTGGAAAATTACAAAGATTTTTTTAACAACTTATTAAATGTTGATAGCTTATTTTAATATCTCCTATAGGGCCTTAAGTATAACCCTTCACCCGAAATTTTTTTATCACCGTCGTAGGCGACTGTATTCTCGTCATCATCAGCTTCGTTGTCGCTCGCAGTATCTTCGTTGTCGCTAGCAGATGTTTTATCATCGCTGTCTTCGTCATCATCATTGGATACATATTTTAACACTGGTTCAATAATATCATGCTTTTCCAATTTCCGAGTTATTGAGATAATTCGCCGCCCAATGTCACTCTCCTTTAAATTATTAAAATGGCTTCGTTTTTTCTCATTTTCGATATAATCCGCAAAGCTGGGATTTACAATATGATGTCTTTCCTTTAAATTACACATAGTGTTAACCATTTCTTCTCCAATTTGCGTTTGAGTCGCTAAACTTCTTAGTTCATCGACTAAATGGTTCGGATCATCAAAATATTCTTCTGCATCAACAGGTTTCGAATGATCATTATGAAGGTTAGCGTTTTCATCATACTTCAGACGTTTAGCTTCTCCATTTATTGAATTTGATGTTGAAGGTTGTTCCTTTTCTCCTGAATTTTTATTTTCTTGTTCTTCATCCTTTGCGCATGCGTTCTGAAGCTCTTTGATCATTAATATGTCTAGTGCAGTTTGTAAGAGACCAGCCATCTTTGGAGTAAAACTTGTTTCTTTGTAGTTATCAGGCGATGGTAAATGCTTTTGTTCATCAGATCGATTATCTTCGACATTCGCCGATTGTAGAATATTATGCGAGTTTTTTAAAGCGTGGAATTTACTTCTGATTGCTTCTGCTGCAGCCATCATACTTTCATTAAAAGTATTCAAGTTTCTTTTAGATAGATCTCTATCATCTTCCTGCTGATTTTGAAATACTGGTGCTTTAACTTCCTTTTCTTCATTTCTTGCTTCAAAGCTATAATCGGTTTCACCATCATCATTATCTTCATCATTCGATTTTGACGATTCACTTTGTATTGAAAGTCTCCTCTTCTCCGCGCTGTTCACGTGTGTCCCATTATTTACTGACTGATTCGTGGAATTTTCAAATTGACTTATTCCATTTTCATCATTTTTTTTATCATTCTCAGACGAATTATGTTTAGTTCTTAAATGACGCGAGAGATTAAACTTCCGCGAAAATTTCTTACCACAAAATTCACAACTATGCATAGCTTAACAGTATTACGATTGCAACGTGTTTACGAATAGCTGAACTGAACTCGACTGACTAAAGATTCCGCGGGTTGAGCCTTATATACCTATGGAGTGATTTTTTTTTGGGAGTGGCTCTTTTTTTGGAGTGACTCTTTTTTCGGGAGTGACTTTTTTGGGGAGTGACACTTTTGGGAGTGACTCTTTTTTGGGAGTGACTCTTTTTGGAAGTGACTCTTTTTGGGAGTGACTCATTTTGGGAGTGACTCTTTTTGGGAGTGACTCTTTTTTTGGAAGTGAATCTTTTTGGGAGGGACTCATTTTGCGGGTGACTCAATTTGGGAGTGACTCATTTTTGGAGTGACTCGTTTGGGAGTGACTCATTTTTGGAGTGACTCTTTTTTCGGGAGTGACTTTTTTGGGGAGTGACACTTTTGGGAGTGACTCTTTTTTGGGAGTGACTCTTTTTGGAAGTGACTCTTTTTGGGAGTGACTCATTTTGGGAGTGACTCTTTTTGGGAGTGACTCTTTTTTTGGAAGTGAATCTTTTTGGGAGGGACTCATTTTGCGGGTGACTCAATTTGGGAGTGACTCATTTTTGGAGTGACTCGTTTGGGAGTGACTCATTTTTGGAGTGACTCTTTTTGGGAGTGACTCATTTTGGGAGTGACTCTTTTTGGGAGTGACTCTGGGTGTCATTTGGTGTATTTTGGTGTCATTTGGTGTCTCTTTGTTGCCTTTTGGTGTCATTTTGGTGCATTTTGATGCCATTTTAGTGCATTTTGGTGTATTTTTTGGTGTCATTTTGATGCACTTTGGTGTCATTTGGGGCATTTTGGTGTCGTTTGGTGTATCGCCAACGATGGTGATGAAAAAATTTCGGGTGAAGGGTTATACTTAAGGCCCTATAGGAGATATTAAAATAAGCTATCAACATTTAATAAGTTGTTAAAAAATCTTTGTAATTTTTCAACAGCTGTATGTTAATTAGTTAAAATCCTCAAGTACCATATATACAAGTCACACTTTAGTCGCATACGCAAAATCGTTTTCCATTTTTTTTTTTTTTTTTACGAAAACTCCGAATATAGACAATGTATAAGATGCTAATACATGTTAATGTTTGTTAATGTATAAGATGCTAATACATGTTAGTAGAAGAACTTCTGAATATAAGTAATATGTAAGTAAACATAATAATTATTATTCAAAATTTTACTTTGCACAACACCACTTTTTGAAAATTTTACTTTGTAAAATACCACTTTCTGAAAATTTTTTATGACTTGTTTTGATCAATGGGTTAGGTTTCATTGGATTCGTTTTCATACATTTTCGGGTTTTGATTTTATTTATCTTTTATTTACATACTAGCCGTATACCCAATGGAATTGCCCATCGACAATATCTATTAGGTACTCACTTTGTGCTCACTTTTAATGTTTTTCAAAAGCCTAAATCAATATCCACGATAAACTTCCCATATGAACTTTCATTTTCTGTTTTAACACCTTAAGGAATAAATTTCCAGAAACAACTGACTTTTATTTATAAATAGAAGCCTAAACCATTTTACGTTAAATGAATAGGTAGGTTCACGCGTATATATCAACAATACTATTCTTGATAGAATTGATAATTGCTGAAAAAATTTCCCTATTTTTTTTTTTACAATCAAATTTTCATTTGGTAATAAATTTAATGTATAAAAATATTTGCATATTTGCATGTATAGTAACTATAACTTTAAATCTTAATCTACTACACAAAACAAACACAATAGATAAGATAAAAAAAATAATCTAAATACAGTCGTTTACAAAAACTAGAGGTCATTTAATATCTATAGGTATATTTAACTACTTGTTAATAATTAAACTAACAAGTAATAAACTTAGCAAAAACAGATACATTGTTTAAGTAGATATAAAATATGGGTGAGAAATTTTTCTTAAAATATATGGAACATTGTGCTATTAATTTAAGACTAAAAAAATATTATGAGGAGAAATTAATGTTTCAAAACTGTTTTAAATTATTAATATTACATATTCAGTTTTAAAAATATTAAGAAATATGATTTTTTTTCAATAAATTGATACTGTAGAATATGATTTTTAACGGTGTAGAAACCCTTACTTTTAACAGAGTACTGTATAGATCATACAATTTTTATATATCGATTTTTTATTTTTGTACCGTATAAATGTAACTAGTTGTGTATTATCATTTTATCATACACAAATTAAAATAAAAATACATCTACAGAGTAATACATTTTTCTAAAAATTACAAGCTAGCAAAAATCTACCTATGAATAAAAACTAACTTTTTCTACTCATAGTCATCGTATATTTAAAATTATGTGAATTTTTACATTCGCACCATGTTTAAGGTATAATATTAAAAATTAATTTGATTTATTTTTTATGTAGGGATGGGTGTGAATAAAAAGATCGGTTTTTCTTTTAAAAAATGTTTTGTTAAGTATAGATTAAAAAAAAAAGAAGAAAAAAACAGGTACATTATTAAAAACTTATTAACTGGCGAAATACAATAATCACTTTTTATTATGTAAACATGATTTTTTACGAAAATACTGAATTTTTTTTATTTAATTTTAGAAACAGAAAATACAAAATATAATAAATACAAAATTTACTGAACATATCAAATAAAGTTTATAACATATTGCTGTCGTTTGTTGTCAGTTGTATTTGTCTTTGAGGTATTAATATAGAATTTCGAAGATTGAATTTATTACTCTTCATTAGGTCCTAAATTATTACCATTAATTTCACTCTCATCACTTATAAACCCTGAGTTACTGCTGTTTTCGTCCTCACCACTCACAAATCCTAAATCACTTTCACTTTCACTTATAGAGTCTTCATCTCTATCAATTTCCTCCCACCTTCGACGTAAATGCAATATTATCACTAAATCAGCGTCAGTATATCGACGCCTTAATTGCTCGATTGTAAGTTCACGATCATAATATTCATGCCATATACGTCTTTGCATCGTAATACTTATATCTAATCTGCTGTCTATATATATATTTTCGATAGCGCTGGAAAAGGAATAAATTGATTCAAAGGAATCCTCGGAATCGATGGACTCATTATCACTTAAATCGTTAACGTTCATTTTAGTGCTACCTGAAAAAATTAGAAGATTTTATAACATTATTTTCAGCCAAAAAAATATTTATATTAACTGAATTCTACTTACCACCAAATAATGTAGTATCTATTTTTTAATAATTCCTTACAGGCTAATCTTATTTTCTAATTGAGTAATACTATATAACAATACTAAAATAATTCAAAATAACAATTATAAAACTAACCTATGCAGTTAATACAAAAAATATTTAAAATTATACTAAATATTAACATACGACTAGGTCGATACAAAATCTTGTAAAAAATGATTAAGTTGAAAAAACCGAAATCAGTATATAAATTAGTTCGCTATATAAAGATCAGAGGAAATAAAATTATATTCTCATATAGAAATTGCTGAGCCTGCATAAACAAGTACGTTGAAATTTTTTTTTTCGTTAAAGAGAATACTATACCTACCATTGCATAAAATTATGACATATGTAATTAAAAAAATATGTCTTGCGACTGTATTGCAATATGTAATACATGGAACGTAAAATTCTATTACTGTGCTAACATATGATTATCAATCCACAACATTTCGCGGCCAAGGACATTTAGTCTGCTTACATTAGAACAAATAAAATATTTTAATAACACATACATACGTACTAATGCACCGTAACATCTCGCGTCCTTTGGAATCGAAGTAGTAGCAATATGAGAATTTCGGGGCCACCTCCCCACCTCCCAATTTTTTGAGCGATTCACTAACTGAAATTGACAATTTTTACTATAATTAACTCTTTTTGTAACTTGATCCCAGGGAAAACTCAACAGACTGCATCACTCATTCAGACGAAAGTTAGGTGTATGTACTCTGTACGTACCACCTCTCAAAGAGTACGCTATATATGTACGTATACACGAAGGGTATGCTATACGTACGGATCCTGCAAGGATCTGGCTTAGAACTGTCCAAAGGCATCTACTAGCATCAACATTATTGTGCAATTTTCCAGGTCTGTACTGTATGTCAAAACCGTATTCACTTAAAAGTAGGGCCCATCGGGCTAATCTAGAAGTCGGATCCTTTAATGTTAAAAGCCATTTTAGAGCACGGTGATCAGTTACTACCGTAAATTGCCTACCATAAAGATAACATCTAAATTGTTTGATACCATATACAGTTGCAAGACACTCTAACTCCGTTATTGTATAATTGCGTTCATTTTTATTAAGTTGTCTCCCTGCGTATGCTATTGGTCTTTCTATTCCGTCTATGTTCTGGCTTAAAATAGCTCCCACGGCCGTTTTCGACGCGTCCGTAGAAAGTATGAAAGTCTCATTAAAATTTGGATGTGCTAATGTAGGTGCTTCAATTAATTTTTGTCTAAGTGTGTCAAAAGATTCTTGATGTTTTTGTTCCCAAATAAATTGTTTATTTTTTCTAGTCAGCTCTGTCAGTGGAGCCGCTAATTTTGCAAAGTCCTGTATGTACCTACGATAAAAACCTATAAGTCCTAAAAATTGTCGTATTTCTTTAGGAGACTTTGGAACAGGATAAGTTTTAACAATCGATGTCTTTTCAGGGTCTGGGTGCTTACCAGTTTTACTTACAATGTGTCCCAGATACTTTACTGATTCAGCCAAAAAAGTACATTTTTTTAATTTTAGTTTTAAATTTGTTTCTTTAAGCCTGTTGAATACATTTCTCAATCTTATTAGGTGCTCATCAAAGTTTTTAGCGAATACAATTATGTCGTCAAGGTAAACTAAACATTGTTCATACGTCAGTCCGGACAAAGTAGCATTCATGATTTTCTGGAAAGTTGCTGGGGCGTTAATTAGTCCAAAAGGCATGCGTAGGAACTCATAATGACCGTCAATAGTTAAGCAGTCTTAGGAATATCATCAGGATGAACGGGTACCTGCCAATAACCAAATAATAAGTCTAAGGTTGTGAAAAACAGCGAATCTCCTATTTGATCTAACGTTTCTTGAATATTTGGCAGTGGTAGATATTCCCTGACTGTAACTGCATTTAACGCCCTATAGTCAATGCAAACCTTAACTTGCTGTACTTCTCCATCAATTGTTCTACGCGGTACCATAACTACTGGAGCGGACCAAGGTGATTTTGATTCCCTAATAATTCCTTGTTCTAACATTTCATCAATTTGTTTCTTAAGTTCTTGTCGTTGAGCGAAGGGTATACGGTAAGGTGCTTTGGTAATGGGTGTTTCAGAAGTAGTAATTATACGATGTTGTATTTTAGAAGTATGTGTCAACTTAATATTTCCTACATCAAATATTTCAATAAATTCGTAAAGTAATTTCTTTAACCTTGTTTTCTCATTTTCAGATAAATGTTCTAATTCATTAACCTTCAAATCAATTAATTCCTTATTAACTTTATTAACTGTGGCCACTAATTCAACATTTTCAGTAACGTTTTCATTTTTAACTTTACCATTAAAATTTATGGTTCCCCTATTTACTTGTAACATACTAGGGTCCTTTACCCTATTAACATTTTCACTAAGGTTAACTTTTTCATCATTAAATTCTATATTTTCCACGTATTTACCTATATTTTTCCTTTTTCTCACTTTTTTATTAGATTTAACCTTTTTGCCGTTATTAGCTAAGATTTCTACATTTTCATTTACATTTATTTTCATTTTCATTATCACTTAATTCTTCGTCGACGATTACTTTTTCTGCGCGCGCGATTTCAGTGTTTTTATCTAATACAATTTCTTCATTAGTTAGATTTACAATATTTAACCTAATATTCGAGGCATAACATAAGGTTCGAGCTATTAGTAATCCGTTAATAGGTAATTGGACTGGTTCGACTACAACCGTCAGGTCATCAGAATTTATATCCGATACTGTATCTGAAATCAATTGTATACAACGCGGTGGTACTTTAAAAGAAAACGTTAGAATGGCCGGGTAGGTACCAACTACTCCGCCAATCCGATCATCTTCACCGTTAGTTTCTACCCTTGGTACTGGCAGATCCAACGGAATTTCCCTACTACATTGCTGAACCGACTTTTCCCTAAATATTTGGTTCACAAAGCGTACTTCATTATGTTTACCCTCAAAATTTTGGTTAACTTTTCTTTTAATATTTCCCTTACCTACACAATTTTCACTAGTATTGATATTTTCCTCTAATACTTTTACTCTTTTTTTCCGGTTTCCTAACCGTTCGTTCAGTTTTTACAACGTTACTATTTACCTTATTACATAACAATTTTTCATTATTGTTTACTACACATTTATCTTTGTTAGACCCTATACCCGCCTTTTTATTTTCCTGACTTACTTTACGAATCATATTTCAGTCTACCATCGTAACTTTTTGGTTAACACAACTAATTACGTTATCTTCATTGACACACTCTTCCCCTAATTTCTTATTTAATATTTTATTTGAATTGTCCTTGTAATTAGTTCTATTTATAGATCTAATATTATTTAGTTCATTGACACTTCTAATTATTTCATCACCTTCATTGAAATGTTGTACAGTAGAGTCTTTTAAATTACAAACACAACGTTCCGTGTTATCACTAATTTCCATCTGATTATTTATATTATTTGCTACTTCTACAGATTCTGAACATAAAATTATCCTTTGCTCAATATCCTTAATTTTTAGGTCTAATTCATCTAACCTTTGACACATTTGTTCTACCTTATCTAACACTAATTTGTCAAACTCCCAATTTGTGAATTCCCTAATTGTAATATATTTTCATCAATATAAATGCGTGCATTAAAATATTGTAACATATCACGGCCAATTATACCATCTACAGATAAAGCGACTTCATGATCACCACTATAATACATTCAAAAGGACAATTTTGATTATCAATATAAAAATTTAATTTAGTGGAACCTAAAACATTAAATAAATCTCCGGATACACTTCTTAGTACAGCTTCTGATTTATGTAATTTTAAGTCTGATTGTTTTATTCTATTTCTTCGCAAAATCGTAATTCCAGATCCAGAATCAATAAGTAAATTTACTTTAAAATTATTCACAATTAATTCGATAATACAAGTATTTGTTTTTTTAAAATTATTTCTGTTAAATTGTTGCGCATTAAATATTGCCGGTATTTGATACTGATAAGAAGTATTAGTTTTATTAAATGAACGCTTAAATAAACAATCAAACTTTTTCTTATTATGTTTATGCCTATCCGTTATTACATCATTATTATATGCATGCGTTTTAATTGAATCATTCACTGGTGGTTTCAAGGCTATTTTTCTGAATCGGTATGCATCGTCCGGCTTGAGTTTTTCTCTATGCTGGTTCCTAAATCTAAAAAAGTACACCGTGTTTCAAAATTAGTGTGTTTGCTAGGTTCACCTTGTTTTTGAGTTTATCGCGTTTGGGTACGATTTGTATTACGAATTTGATTTTGACGACCCTTACCTTGTTTAAATTGATTATTAAAATTTTTCTGTCCCTGTTGAAAATTATTTTGTCTACTATTATTACCTGGTTTAGAATAATTATCATTTAAATTTTGAGACCTGCGGTAATTATTGTTGAAACCATTATCATTTAAAAAATTATTACGTTTAAAATTAGGGTTTTCAGAACGAAAATCAAATGGACGATTAGGGCGATTAGAATTTCCACGACGATTATTATCAAAATTTGGGCAATTCCTTTTAATGTGACCTTCCCTATTACAATTGAAACATTTAACTTTTTGATTAACTAAATTAATGTCATACATATTACGCGATCCCTTTAAAGACTGAATTGTGATTTCCGCCTGGTTTGCTAATTCTATAACCCTCTCAAACTTATTACTTGGTTCCTTATTAATTTCGAATGCAATCATCTGTTTAATTTCATCTTTTAACCCTTGTAGAAAGAAATAACTTAAATCCTTGTCATGTTTCGTGGGTATAGCCTGTTTGCCTAAATCGTTATCCACAAGTTTTAAATCTTCGGTCAAAACTGCATTTCCCAAAATTTTTAAACGAGTTGCAAAATCGTCTACATTTTCTCTGTTTTTGACTGCAAAGGGCTAGAGATTCAATTTCCTGTCTGGGTGTTAATTTTTTTGTATATTTTTTATTAAAGCGTCCTGCAGCCTATTAAAAGTAATATTTGATTCATTAAGTGCCGGTTCTGATTCCACAAATTTATATGCGTCCCCTGATAATTGATAACGGACAACCGCGACTGCTTGTTCTTGTGACCAACTTTCTAAAATTATCCTTTGTTTAATTTTTGCGAAAAATTCCTTCACATTTTCATTCGATGTTCCCGAAAATTCTGGTAATGCTACTAAAATAGGACCTGTTGCATTAATAGGTGTGGGTCTTTGAGCCTGAGTGGTTTCCCTTAATGACGCAACGGGTATGGTAATTACATTTTGACTGAAAATATTACCGGGAGTTACAAATTTTGATTGGACGGTTACGACAGACGACGTACCAGGAGTAGCCATTTCGAGAGTGGTCATTTTGAATTTTTATAAAATTTAAATGATCAAAATTAGATAATTAAATTACAATTTTAATATTGAAAAACAGGTTCGAACGTACTTTAAACAAATATCAATGAAAAATTTTGAAAAGAAAAAAATTTTTGTTTTTTTGGATTTCGTACACCAGTTTCTAAACAGCGGTATGGGAGTAACTTCGCTAATCCCACCGCTGCCACCATAAATGTAATATAATAGTATCAAGGTTGTGAGGCGGCTTGGTGGTTCCCTTAAGATACCACTGGTGCCACCATAAATGTAATGTACGGAGGTAGAAGAGAGGGGTGGTAGCTATGGCTGAGTTTATAGTTAAAAATATTTTAGATTAAAATATGTGTATTTCGGAACGCGGTTAAATGGCTGAAAAACTACCCAGACGTAAATGTAGGAAATTGAATAACTCAATAATTAACGATAAACAATAAAGAAAATGTATTATAAAATAAAATATAGAATTACAGAATTATTACATTTTTGGGTTAAATAAAGTTGCAATATAGGAACAATGTTTCATCAATACAAGTTAAAATAATGTAAAAATACTTATAATCTAATTTGCCACGTATGCAAGCCGATTGGGTGGGGTTGGCGAACTACTGTAAGTTATAAGAAAATATCCAAAGGAAACCAGTAAAATATTAATTAATCAAATTTTAAATAAAATATACCAAATCGGGTTGCATATGTGGATAAAAATATTAGGGAAGAAAATGCATATTACCTCCTCCTGAGGGATATCACTGCACAACACAAAAGTAAATCTTTACACTATAAAAGTACTTTACGAAATTACATACCGAAATCTCAGCACCGAATCTAATTATGGAATGAATCTATATCGACCCGTCTCTGGACCTCAAGCCACGCTCGCTAAGGTACTCCCCTTACCTCGCGCATTAATCGTTCGATTTCATATTTTTGGCGTTTTGCTGAATTAGCGATTAAATTAAAGAAACCATTATTCTACTCTTAAATAGTTGTTCTTCTAGATTAATCTTTACAGTTGTGTTCAACAATAAGTTTACAATATGTTACTATATCATTAAGAAGTGGGTACAGTAGCGGGCATTGTATTACAAAATAATTAATAGTTAGGCAGATTAATGCAAAATATTGGTTAGATGTGGACACGCCGGACAAAAGCACCAATTTTGGTTTACATATTGGTTAAGTCCTAATCTTTAAGTTTTGAGTAGGATCCACTCAATTTCATCACTTACAAGGCGGCCATCTTGAATAATGTCCTCCAAGAACCTGTAATGTTATTGACAAGTAAATATACTTGCTAAATGTGCCCGCGACGTCGTTCGCTTTCTCAAAAGTTGCTGTTTTCGTACGTCTATATCGGTCACTATCTACACCAGTGTTTCTTAACCGTCGGTCCGCGAAAGTATTTCGTCAGTCCGCAGAAAGTTGTGTGAAATTATTGATTACAATTTTTATTTTAAATCAGCTAATCAAAAAACATATTTTAATGTTATCTGCTACTTCAATACATACATTTTGTTACATCGTCATCTTTAAAATTTAATTATTAGTTATTTTACATGACTCGACGTATTGATTTTGATGAAATTTGAATAACAAACATAATTTCAATACTACGTTATTCTAATTGTCTTAAACTACTTTCCATGAGGAAGTTCTTGGATTGCTCGAATAGTGCGATTATGTCGACACAGTTACCCTTTAATTAACTAATCCTCGACTTAATATTAGGAAATTAGGCAAAAACAGGTCAATTAGATATTTTTACGTAGGTCTGAAATCTGTAAACAAAATTTTAATGTATTTTATTTTTTAATCTTTTTTTAAAAAATTAACCCGCAAATTTTTATCCCCAAACACCTGAGTTGATGTAATTTCAACAGATTTCATATCAATAACTAGGTTTTTAAATATAGAAATATGGTTAATTCAAACTTTTTATCTATATCATACCGTTTTCGAGAAATTTGAAAAAAATTGAATTGTTACTCCAATTTTTGAAGTCATACCAGTTTTGTGTATTGAGCTGAATTTGATTTTTGAATTATTATGTTTGTAAAAAGACCTTATTGTATTAAATTTCATTTTAAATAAATAAAAGTGCTTTGTAAAGTAAAGTAATAAATAAATCAAAATATCAAAGTACAAAGTAAATCGATTTTGTTTCCATAATTTATTTTAAATGGAAAACGTAAAAATAAAGTTGAGTGAAAATTGCCAACGCTTCCGGAGATATTTACATAATTATACTTTGTAAACGAAATAAGAAAAAGGGAGCCTTTCCTTTGCACGAGCAGAGTTTCCGCTAAATAACTTTTTTTAATGTGGTAATAGTGATATCTCAAAAAGTAATTCGCTTATGAAACTAAATTCGGCTTTACTGTATTCATTAATGTATTGCCCAGTATGCAAAATTAAAATCGTGGGGTTAATATGCACTTGTTCAAAATTGATCGCCTGCTGTAGATGTATTTTTATAACCTAAAACGTTATTTTTTTCTAAAGGTGCGCCATAGTTACAATTTTTAAAATTTTAACTTTATTCTAATTTTTGTTTCAAATGCCTTGGACCGGACTTATCGGTGTTACTGTTTCACCCTCTTTTTTGCGACGTCCACTTCAACCAGCTTTGTAATAAAAATGAAGGAAAACCGAAAAAAAATTTTGTAATTTTAAATGTTTGTTTAGTAATATAAGGAAAGAAATGTAGGTACTTCTAGTTATAAAATTACTGAGAAAATAATGATTGGAAATTGCGACTTTTTTGATCAAAAAATAAGAAACTCCCTTAATGAAGGTACTCAAACATGGGTTGCATTTTGAATTAGATTACCTGTTGCATCGAAAGCCTGCAGAGAACTTGTAGAGTATCCATGGCTAATGGTTAACAACTGGTTATTTTTAAATTTACATATTTGTAAAAAATGAAACAAAAATTTGGCGGGAAGTAAGCTCCTATAAGCCCCCTTTACATCATTCAATCTTTTTGGTTTGCCTTCAAGTTTATACCAAGTTTCATAAAAATTGCACATTTCCCTATGGGAAAATTCAATAAAAATATTTTAAATAGAATTTTTCTATATATTTCAAAATGGTCCCTATGTAGCTGATAGGGTTAAGTGGATCCTACTCAAAATTTGAAGCTTAGGGTATGGGTAGTTAGTAAAAAAAAATTGGTACTTTTGTCCAGCATGTCCACGTATTTTTATTAATCTTCCTGACCATAATAATATAATTTATTAATAATTAATAAATTAATTTCTTAACATGTAACACAGTAAATCAAAAAAAGAATTAACTTTAAGCCTTAAATTAAAATTTTTTAAGACATTTTTATGGACTTAACATATAAAAAATTCGTCAAGTGCGTGGTAAACACGCATTATGCCAGCTTTTCATAGTCAATAGACAGAGTTCTATTTTATAGGTATACTGAATAATATCGATACTATTCAGTATCGAATATTTTGTCATTTTTTTTAATTTAATGAATATTTAAAATGAATGAATATTTGAAATTGTTGCTTGAACTGCACGTTGCTCTATCCGATAATACGTGTTTTGTAGTTGTGTGTGTGAATACTCACACAGAAGCAAACATCAAACCCACACCACTGCAAACGGTGTGTACCTACACAACATAGTGGTGGGAAGTAGAGGGTTTTTTTTGTCTACACTGGTATCACTAGTGCAGAGGTAGCAACTTGGTTTCTGATTATTCTGTGAACTCAATTAATGCAAGTTAAGCTTGCAAAACTCATCACTAGATGCCCTTCCAAACTTCTTTATGGTAGAGCCCCTATACTAAATCATCCATTTGCCATGTCATCCATTTTCTATCCAAAACAGAGCGGGAAGCTTCAAAATTAATTGTCACATGCATCACATATTTGAGTAAATATTTTTGAGTACATAATTATTGTTATTAAGTTATGAATTAATAAACAATTAAAAAATTTTAATTTTTCTTTCTAGGTTAAACTAAATGATTTTTGTTAATATTTAATTTATTTCCAATGTATTTTACGCAAACTTTGGACAGAGAATGCCGGAACCAATCAGCGTTCAGCACACATGTCACGATCACGACTCTATTTATTATAGGGATTCTAACAGACGTCATACGCTTCTGACATCTGTTAGTAATGACCACAAACTAATCTTTATGGTATACCTACACGTGCATAATATGTGCTCATGTGCTCTTTGACATTTGTCAAAGTTTTGAAACGAATCGTAAATTTCATTTCCTATCGTTTCAGTATCGTTTTTTCACTCGTTTTAGATATAAAGAGATTGTAAGTACTGTCAGACTTCCGGTGATAATCCCGAAACGTGACGCAAAAGCGTAGGGTTCAACCACGACTCGCCCGAGAGCTGGGTGGGTGAATAAATCGACTTGAGTGACTAACAAATTTAATTAATGCTAGTAATTTACTGTTGAGCGCCACCCGGGTTTCTTTGGGTGTCAAAAAAACCGGGGAAAAAAATGTCTGATGTTGAGTTATTGCTACTTAATGTATTTAATCGAATTTGGAACTTTAATTTTATTAAGTTTTTATCCCTACGGCCCACTACTTGGGCTTCTTAGCTTGCCCCCGGGACCCCGAGCTTGGATAATTACAATAACAATTGACCATAGATAGTTATTCCCCTACTGCCATATAAGCCATATAAGCTATCTGTCAAAAATCCACTTAACGCACATTTTATAAATTAATAATAACTAAGGTTATTTTGTAGCTTAAAAAAATCGTCAAGTGCGTGCCGGGCACGCATTATCAAAGTTGCGTGGTCAATAGCTAATTTTTCACAATTTTTTGGGTTAAATGTAGGAAATTTAATAGTACGTATCGACGTGTTTACTTCAGCTAGTGCTTCCTTTAACACTTCCGCACTGGGATTACTATTTATTGCCTTTTTAATTTTTTGGGGTTTTTCTTGGACTACTACAAAAAAAAAAAAAAAAAAAAATATTTAACATTGCAAACGTAGTATTAAATTGGAGCACTTCATCACTAAATTTAATTTAACAAAAATATTAAAGAAAATATTTTTACGATTGTAGATTAATTATGTGTCGATTAACCCTTAATTGGTCTACCAGGGTACAAATCCAATTTTACGTTATTTTTCTTAAAATAATTTTTTTATAATCACTATTACTGAACTGTAATCACCATGTATTCCCAAATGAGATTAAGTACTTCCACTTGATGTGTGATTACCTTCTCTTTACAAACTTTTAATTTCGATTATTAACGATTTAGTTTTTTTGTACCCCAGTAGACTGAAAATCTTATTTAAAATAATTAACCAAATTAAAGGTAATTAATTAATTAATTAAATTTAATTTATGTGTAAACAGATCTAGGTAACTTAATTTTCGCAAAAATTCGAAATATGCAAAAATACAATTTTATTTTTAGGTTAATGTTTCAATTCTGATTTTTTTTACTTTATTACTATTTAAATTCTAATTTCATATGCCCAGATATTTGCACGAAAAATACGTGGGTGATTTAAATATAAACGGGAATTTTAATGTTCTGCGTTTCCTATAGGCAGGAACTACGCATGCATTATTGGGAAGAACAGTTGCATGTCTGAACTTGTCATCAGCAGTGTTGTTTCTTTTTACCTCATCAGCGTCATTCGAAATCATCATGTTTGAACAAACGGTACATAGTAACATTGCAAAGTCAGGGATGGAAAAAAACAGTTTTTTTTTTTTTTTTTTTTAATTTATAAAACAAACAGTTCAAAATGTTTTAAACAAGTGTTCCTATGTTTAAAATCGTGTTTTTATTAGTTTAATTTAAACATATATTTTAAACATTTTAAATTTGTTTAAAACAGGTTTAATTCCTTTAATTGAACCATATTGAAAAAATTCTTGTTTCGAAATATCTGCCTTTTTGCTGTCAGATATTGACATAAAATAATGTACTATAATAGGTGGCATTAAATGGAAACATTTGAATATTTTGTTTGTTGTAAAATTTATAAAATCTTTTGTTGTTTATGCGTGTTGAATACTGTGTACAACAAAGACGTTGCTGAGAAATTTTATAAAATTTGATCAGTGTTGCCAGATTGGGGGGTTTTCTATCCAAAATTTAAAAAAGAATTTTTAAATTGCTGGCGGGAATTTTGGGGGGATAATTTCTTTGGAGGGATTTTTGGCTGGAAATTTTCAAACTAGGGGGAATTTGGACCACTTTAAATATTGGTTATTTTTGGACTACTCGGACGTTGCTTACGTATTTCCTGTGCGTTAAATAATTTTTTCTTTTTTTTGGAGGTTCTCTTCCCTTTTGGAGGGATTTTTGACTAATGATGAGTCAATCTGGCAACACTGAATTTGATACATACTAAAATAAAAGAGTTTATATTACGGTACAAAGAAGTTGAAAATCTTATTGTTAATTGAACAAGTCAGTGCTTTAGCAGGGCGGCTGGCTATCACTAAAGTCACAAATCGACCCCAAAATTTTTAATTTGGTAACACAGTTTCATTCGACTGTAGCCTTGGCCTTTAGCAGAAAGAGCTGCAATGCTAGTCGCTGCTTTTCAGGATTCAAATGAAAATACTTAACATAAATTAGTATTTAACATAAAAAAAAAAAACATAAATATTAATACATACTTAAGTAAATTTAGTTTAACATAATTAAAAATTTAATTTGTTTTTATTATTATATTACTGATGCATATTGGAATAGAACTACCTAATTTTTAATTGCTAAAGATATAATTAAACTATTTTTTTTTATTTCAATACATTTTATTTACAATTTAACCGAAATAATTTAATTAAAGATTGTTTAGATTTAGAACACAGTTTAATATGTAATGTTTTTATTTGTTTTAGATATAGTTTAAAACATCGTTTAAACACTTTAATTTCAAACATATTTTATTTAGATTGTGTTTTAAACAGTATTTAAAACATGTGATTTAAAACACTTTGTTTTAAACATGCCAACCCTGTACACAGCGAATAATCATAAAATTTCTATTAAAAGAATTCCGTCAGAAATTTTTGTAAGATTTAAAAAACAGTTCGGAGATGAGTACCTTTCTCAGTCCAGAGTGAATGATGCCCATTTACACCGTATGGTTAAAGTAGTACTTAATTTTAAGTAATTCTTAAAACAACCGATCTTGTTGCACCGTTCGCAAAGATGTTCTTAACAGCAAAAAGTAATTCCTAACTTTAAGCCTTCGATTGCGAATGCTTAAACTGATCTTAAAAGATAAGCAATCGTTTGCACATGCTCACTAGATACCTATGTCCATTTTATGGAGGGTAGAGGTCAGGAGGAGTATCTCTTATGGGACTTGAATCGAAAAAGTGGCCCCTTAATTTGATGAAATAATAGTTCAATAAGTAACCAGAACGGCGCTGATAAGCAATCAGGGTTCGATCTGAACTTAACAATTATAAGTGAAGTGAAGTATGCTAAAGGGAAATACTAACTGTTAAAAACAATAAAAATTGAATTAAAAACAATAAAAATTGAATTAAATATAACAATTAAAACTGTTAAAAACAATAAAAACTGTTGTTTCAGTTTTAAAATTTTCAGCGCTTAATTTTAAATTTGAGAATTTTACTACACTAGCTACAATTTCATCCACTTTTGGGGCCACTTTTTATATATGGAGATACTTCTCCTGATACTCTACCCTCCATAGTCCATTTGTATACATTTGTATATTATCAGATTATCACATTTTAGTTAATGAGGTTATGTATTATGTCACATTAAACTACGGATACGTTAAAACATCTATTTTATTTTTTATATACAATTTTTTGTTGAATAATAAATAAAAAATGGATCGTGTAAATGAAATATGGGAGGATGATATGGATATATTGGAAATTATAGATATTACATAACTATATATTATATTTTATTTATTTTTTTAAGTATAAAAATAATTTTGAAATAAAATATTATTTTTTCAAAATACAATTACGATGTAAAATAAGAAAAATAGTTGTTATTCTACTTAAAATAAAATATACAAACAAAATGATAGTATGCTTTGAATTGACGGATATGAACGATATTTATAATATCCGGTCCTTGTACATAAACATGAAAAATGAAAAATTACTAGGAACTCACTAGATTTAACAGTATTGCCAAGTTTTCATTTACTTATAAAATATTTTACTAAGCTTTACTTATACCACAACGGTGCAACACACAAAATAAATAAGAAATTCTTAAAGTTAAGTATTTCTTAACTAAGTCCTACTTAAACTGAAAACGGTGCAAATGGGCATGAATGGTGCAAGTGGTTTAGAGAGGGTCGGAAAGAAATTCGAATCGAATGATGCCGTCATTGAGGCTGTGCAAGAGTGGATTAACATTCAACCTAAAGAATTTTTCGCTTCCGGTATAAAAAAGCTTCCGGAACGATGGAATAAGGGTGTTGATGAAATAGTTTATTTTTTATTTTGTAATCGTCATTTATTAAAAAAATAAATATAATTTTTTGTTTATATTTGAACCACCCAAATATTTGTGAAAACGATTAAATAATAGTTATTTTCGATACATATGCGTAAAGATAGGTATTCTAGTAGGGTTAAATTGGGGCACGAGTCTAAGGGACTGACGCATACACAACGAGATCGAGTGCGCTGTATACCCCCACTCGCCTGACGGCTCGTGGGCGTAAGCGCACGAGAGCTCGTTGTGTATGCGTCAGTCCCTTTAGCGAGTGCCCCAGTTTAAGCTTATTGGATAACTCACTTTACGCATACGTATCGAACATAATTTTTTATAACGACGGCTTCTAAAGTTTAATAGAGAGAAAAAAATTAATTATTTTTAAGTAATTTTAAAAAATAGTAGGGTTAATTTTATTTTATAATGTTATATGAAAAAAATTTTTTTTATTAATTTGTAGATCGTTTTTATTTTTTTAATTAATTTGTTGATAGTTTCCATGTTTAATTTGAATATTATTATCATTGACAAATGAATATCATTATTTTCTCGCATAGTTTTGGCTACTTTCACGCACAGTTGTACTTTCGCGCACAGTTACTGTCGTTTGTTTTACAATGATATGAAACTGCTCTTTACGCCCACTAAACAACGCTCGAATATTGAACTTTAGAAGCGGGTGTTATAAAAAATCTGTTATGATTTCAGGAAAATATTTTAGCATTTTTTGAATAATATTTTTTTATTTTCAAAGCAGATTAACCAATAATTTAGGAAACTAACTTTTGTACCCCAGTAGACTACTTATGTTTCAAAAAGTGAGTAGACCAGTTAAGGTTTAAGAGGGTCAGTAACTCGCTCATCTGTCTCAATAAGTGATGGAGTTACTGACCCGTGTATTTTAACTATAAAAATAACTGTTTTATTAATTTTAAGCATTTTGAATGTTAATTTAGAGTTTTTTTCTAATATTTCTAATGCCCGTATTCACCACTGTCAGTAAAAAATTTATTCTACAGAATTTATCTTAACCATAGAATATTTAAACAAATTAGTATTCACTATTATCAAATATTTTTATCAACAGAATAAAACAAGAGAATAATTATTCGCTCGATTTTGGACAGATAAATTTTAACAGTAGAATAATTTGACAGATTGTACCTAAATATTATTTTACATTTCAAAAAAAATATTATTATTGTTATTTTGAAGTGATTTTAGTTCTATTTTTTTAGAATTAGCTTAAATAAAATGTTGAATAATGTTGTACCTAATATTTTATGTCGATTTTTTTTAATGCTACAAAAATACCTTCTATTTATTTAGAATTCTCCCCTCATCATCAGAATCGACTTCAGTGATAAGTGGGGCTCGCGACCTCCTGGAGATCATAAAAACTATTTGAGAGGGTCACAGAAACAATTGATTGTAGATTTCATACCCATTTTCTATACATTTCCTACATATTTCTATATATTTCCAAGGTCTTTTGAAATTTTTGAGTACAAAGGGGGTCGCGGACTAAGAAATTTGAGAACCACAGATCTATTTCATCATCTTCATCTGATGAAGAAAATCAAGGACAACGCCTAAAAATTTATTTCGAAAGAATTCATCCATTCGAAAAATACGATGAAATCAGCTGTTATAGGGTTGGCGAGCAAAAAAAAAAAATGTAAACGAAAAAGCCGTTACCCTTTCTATTCTATTCCTTAATTTTGAGATTTTATTCGATTTTGTGGAGCCCCTAGGGCACGTGCCTCAAGTGCCGTTATGTAAATTCGGATTTTTATCATATTTGTATATTTATTTATTATTATATTATATTAGGTTTTTATTTTTCAACAAAAATGAAACGTATGGTTAGCACAATGATAAATTTTGAACTAATTTGTTAAGAAAAAGACGTTTTTTTTGTTTTTTTTTTTTTTTTTTTTTTTATTTATATAATTATATTTATTTAGCATAAGTATAACCATAGTAATCATTATAAAACATTAAAAAATTGTAGATCTACCATTTCAATTACATTTAAAAATAGGCTAATCAATGGTTAGTAACCTATGGAGTTTAAAACGTTGGTGAATAATGAAAAATATATTCATAAAAATAAAATTTAACCTTTGGTTTACTATCTAAGAGATAAGTCAGTCTTGGTCAATACCAGCATAAAAAAATTAATAATTATATACTTATTATTTATATCGTAAGAACCTTATATTTTAGAAGAACTTTGCACTAAACAAAATTGTAACGATGTGTCAACAACGGTGTTCAGACTACACATGAACATAATTATATGTATTGAAATTTTATTTATAAGAGGTATGTTATGGTAACAAATTCTTGTTTACAAAAAAAGCACACATCAATGTTTTATATTCTAGTATTTAGTTTAAAACAAAAATAAAATTTCATTAGTCAAAATAAAATTTGCACCAAATAGGTGACAAACTGGGACAGGGTCAATAACTAAGACATTTACCTTATCTAAAAGGTAACCATCTCTCTCAGATGGTCAGTATTTCCATCTAGCGAATCTTACTGGAGGTCCATGTAAAAGATCATTAGATAACGATACAAAGATAGGCTGATTCTGAGACTGATTGTGAGTATACAGGTAACTGTATTGTATGTATACAGGTAACTATATTATATGGCACTACAGTGCCATCTAATTGTGTCGGTGTTTAATTAATAATATACATACATGATTTAGGTATGCTTATATGTAAATTTAAAGGACTTCGGTCATTTTTTTAACTAAAAATGATTCAAGGCCAATCTATAATAATAAAATTGGTCGTGAGAAAATTTTTCTAAATAACAGAATCTTCACAATATAAAAAAAATACTCAACGAGTACTCAAAGTTGGTTATAATTTTATAAATTGTATTAAGTTTTAATTTCTTCAAATCACTTGTTAAACATTTATCAAAGACTTAGTTAATATTATAAGCAAGTATTTAGTTTATTGTAATGCAAAGTTTTTTTATGTATTCATGTATTTTATATTATTCAAAAATATTGACATAACTGTCATAGAAGACTAATTTCAAATGTAATATTTTTTTAAATAAAGAACAGATGGCACCACAAGTTATTAAATAGTCTTAAATCTGGTAGCATTTTAATGGTAGCAATAATAGAGTTGGCAGATATATACAATACACAAGAGTAGGGTAGACCGGGGTTAGTTGGGTACAGAGGTAAGTTGAACATGTAAAAATTACCCCACATAAAAGATATGGTCAAATTACCACACTTAAATAAATCAGTTTTATCCAATTAACGACATTACAGAGGTAAGTTGAACATATAAAAATTACACCACACAAAAGATATGACAAAATTACGGTTATTTGGATAAGGGTGACTTAAATAAGTTAGGGTAGACCGGGGTTAGTTGGGTACAGAGGTAAGTTGAACATGTAAAAATTACCCCACACAAAAGATATGGTCAAATTACCACACTTAAATAAATCAGTCTTATCCAATTAACGACATTACAGAGGTAAGTTGAACATATAAAAATTACACCACACAAAAGATATGACAAAATTACGGTTATTTGGATAAGGGTGACTTAAATAAGTTAGGGTAGACCGGGGTTAGTTGGGTACAGAGGTAAGTTGAACATGTAAAAATTACCCCACACAAAAGATATGGTCAAATTACCACACTTAAATAAATCAGTCTTATCCAATTAACGACATTACAGAGGTAAGTTGAACATATAAAAATTACACCACACAAAAGATATGACAAAATTACGGTTATTTGGATAAGGGTGACTTAAATAAGTTAGGGTAGACCGGGGTTAGTTGGGTACAGAGGTAAGTTGAACATGTAAAAATTACCCCACACAAAAGATATGGTCAAATTACCACACTTAAATAAATCAGTCTTATCCAATTAACGACATTACAGAGGTAAGTTGAACATATAAAAATTACACCACACAAAAGATATGACAAAATTACGGTTATTTGGATAAGGGTGACTTAAATAAGTTACCCTTATCCAATTAACCATATTAAAGAAATTTGTATCATTTATAAATAATTTTTTTGAAATATTTATATGGAAATATTATCACAATTAATACATATATATGTATCACTAGTATTAGGTACGCAATTAATATGCGCCCAATTTTTGCACAACTGACATTCAATCCACGTTTCTTTGAGGCTACACTTTGAAAATAGTTCATTGCATATTAAGCAAGAAATCCTTGGTAATAATATTAAGCAATTACTATTAATACAAATATTAATTTTTTTAGTAACTTTTTTACACTTTTTTTTTATATTTTGTTCTTTCTCTAATGTTTTTATTTCTATTGAATCGGTTAAAACACTAGATTTTCTTTTCCTCTTGGTTTGACCCTGTTCTTTTGAAGCAGCCCTTGGGTACGGTCGAACTATTTCTGGAGAAAATATTGTAGGTGATGATGTTAAAATTTGCGATTCTGGGGGATCAGTTACGAATGACGGAGCGAAATCATCTTGAGTAAAAATATTTTCATTATATGGAAATATTCCAGTCTTTTTAAATCCTTTTATGATATTTGTATTAGTTGTAGCTAATGGTAATGAATCTGCTACTATTTTTGGGATATCATATATTGTTATTTTTTCACCTGGATTATTTCTTAACCATAAATCTTGTGCAGTTGAAGCATATTTCTTAAATGGTCCATACACAGCCACATCAAGTGGTTGTAATTTATGGCTACAATGTGGTGGAAAGGATAACATTATGATCCCATTATCTTTCGCTAAGTTTAAGGTTGGTACATGTAAATGTGAGGAATGATTATCTAATAAGAGTAATACTGGATTATTAATAGATGGTTTAACGTGTGCGATGAAATGCTGCATGTACATAAAAAATTCTTCATTTGTTACCCAACCGCTAGAATTTCCTGCACCAATAGAACCTTTTGGTCCATTATTAATAAAATGATTTTTATATTTTTTTCGTGGAAATACGAACATAGGAGGCACTGTATTTCCGTTTGCAGAAACAGCACATATTAGTGTGACATTAGTGCCCCGTTCAGCAGAAGTTATGGAGCCAACATTTCTTTTACCTTTGGCAGCAATTATTTTAGGAGGTTTTAATACAGTACTAATTGAGGTTTCATCAACATTATAAATATTTGATGCGGTAAATTGATATTTATTCTTAACTTCAGCTAATTTTGTGAAAAATGGTTTTACATTTTGAACATTGAATGATGTCGCTCGTCCGATACTTGTTGCTTCTGGTTTTCTAATTGATAATTCTCGATTCCTTTTTAGAAAACTAGTAAGCCACTCTTTGCCAGCTATTTTATTAATTTTCCATATTTCAGGCATTTTAATATTAAATTTTTCAGCACACTCATAAGCAAGCTGGCGAACATTTTTCGGAGTCAATCCATAAAATATCGAAGCCATTTGTAGTAAATAATCTTTTAATGCAATTTCCTGGTCCTTAGAAAATACTTGTCTAGGTTTTTTATAACCAATTGTCGGTAAATCTTGCGTTTCCTTATTTTTATATGCTTTTAACTTAATTATATAACGTGATAGTGTCGTACGTTTAATATTAAATTCCTTTGAAGCAGCATTGATACTTCGGTTTCCAGAAATTATTGTTTTTGCGGCATCATTAAATGTTTCGATAGATATAAAACCTCTTTCAGTTTTACGTTTATAATTTCTCATATCTAATAGAAATAAAAAACAAATATATAATAAAAGAAAATCTTAATCATAGTTTTGTTAATGAAAAAAATTTTACTTACTTGTTATTTGTAAATGATACAAATTGATAATTGAAACTGATGTATTTTGTTAAGATAAATCTATTACTGTTTTATATTAAAAATTTATATATTTGAAGAAAATTTCAATTTTTGTAAAATGAGTGTACATTATAATATATAAAATAGCATTGTGAAATAAAAGCACATAATATATGAAGGTATATGCACTTAAACTTTGTAATTAAACAATTACGGTCACATACAAAAAGTAGTCACAAACGCCACAAACTTCACAAACACAAATCGTTCACATTTTTATATGTAAAATTTATAATTTTGAAGAAAATTTCAATTTTTGTAAAATTAATATATATTAAAACCACTTTTTAAGTAATAGTTTAAAAAAATAGAAACAAGTTCGCATTTACATGTATTTTGTTAAAAGTAACACAATTCGTTCACTTTTATTATATATAAAATTTATAGTTTTGGAAAAAATTACAAATTTTTTTAAAATTAATAATGGTTGTAACCACTTGTAAGAATAATTGAAAAAAATAATAAAAACAAGTTCACAAAAAACAATGTTTAAGTGCATATAACAACACATATTATGTGCTTTAACTTCACGACGGTTTATCGTACACTAAACTTTTTATGTTTCCTATCATTTAATATATTCTGGTTTATAAAAAAAGGGGGAAACATCACAAACACATACGTGTTACTAAACATATATATATGATATATGTGGTATGTTATTATGTATATGTATTATTATTTAAAGAAGGGTGCCACCCTAACACATCTTACTGAATATATATATGTAAAACTTTTTATGTTTCCTATCATTTAATATATTCTGGTTTATAAAAAAGAGGGAAACATCACAAACACATACATGTTACTAAACATATATATATGATATATGTGGTATGTTATTATGTATATGTATTATTATTTAAAGAAGGGTGCCACCCTAACACATCTTACTGAATACATATATGTAAAACTTTTTATGTTTCCTATCATTTAATATATTCTGGTTTATAAAAAAGAGGGAAACATCACAAACACATACATGTTACTAAACATATATATATGATATATGTGGTATGTTATTATGTATATGTATTATTATTTAAAGAAGGGTGCCACCCTAACACATCTTACTGAATATATATATATATATATATGTAGTATGTATGAATATATACATATGTAGTTAAAATACAAATATTGATTTTTATTTTTCTTACATATTTAGAAAGGTTTTTTATATGATATTGTATGTATACTGTACATTGTATGTATACAGTAATGAAATATAAAGTATTGAAATGGCTTTTTATCTTATGATAATGTATGAAAAATGTACATTTAAAATACTAATGTAAGTAAGATATTGTAATACGTTAACAAAAGTCAGGTGAATGTATAATATTTTAACCAAAAGTAAGTTAAAGTATTGAAATATTGGTATATGTGAATGTTTTATTATGATTTTTCTAACTATTCATAAAAGTTGATAAAACGTACATCATAAATAACAAATTATAAATTTACTCTTAAACTATTATTTTTACATAAAAAATACTTATCCACATTTGTTTATTTTAAGAAAATACATGATAATTTTAAAAAAAGTTTTATAATTTATGAATTTTTAATAGTTTTGTATCTTATGATAATGTATGAAAAATGTACATTTAAAATACTAATGTAAGTAAGATATTGTAATACGTTAACAAAAGTCAGGTGAATGTATAATATTTTAACCAAAAGTAAGTTAAAGTATTGAAATATTGGTATATGTGAATGTTTTATTATGATTTTTCTAACTATTCATAAAAGTTGATAAAACGTACATCATAAATAACAAATTATAAATTTACTCTTAAACTATTATTTTTACATAAAAAATACTTATCCACATTTGTTTATTTTAAGAAAATACATGATAATTTTAAAAAAAGTTTTATAATTTATGAATTTTTAATAGTTTTGTATCTTATGATAATGTATGAAAAATGTACATTTAAAATACTAATGTAAGTAAGATATTGTAATACGTTAACAAAAGTCAGGTGAATGTATAATATTTTAACCAAAAGTAAGTTAAAGTATTGAAATATTGGTATATGTGAATGTTTTATTATGATTTTTCTAACTATTCATAAAAGTTGATAAAACGTACATCATAAATAACAAATTATAAATTTACTCTTAAACTATTATTTTTACATAAAAAATACTTATCCACATTTGTTTATTTTAAGAAAATACATGATAATTTTAAAAAAAGTTTTATAATTTATGAATTTTTAATAGTTTTGTATCTTATGATAATGTATGAAAAATGTACATTTAAAATACTAATGTAAGTAAGATATTGTAATACGTTAACAAAAGTCAGGTGAATGTATAATATTTTAACCAAAAGTAAGTTAAAGTATTGAAATATTGGTATATGTGAATGTTTTATTATGATTTTTCTAACTATTCATAAAAGTTGATAAAACGTACATCATAAATAACAAATTATAAATTTACTCTTAAACTATTATTTTTACATAAAAAATACTTATCCACATTTGTTTATTTTAAGAAAATACATGATAATTTTAAAAAAAGTTTTATAATTTATGAATTTTTAATAGTTTTGTATCTTATGATAATGTATGAAAAATGTACATTTAAAATACTAATGTAAGTAAGATATTGTAATACGTTAACAAAAGTCAGGTGAATGTATAATATTTTAACCAAAAGTAAGTTAAAGTATTGAAATATTGGTATATGTGAATGTTTTATTATGATTTTTCTAACTATTCATAAAAGTTGATAAAACGTACATCATAAATAACAAATTATAAATTTACTCTTAAACTATTATTTTTACATAAAAAATACTTATCCACATTTGTTTATTTTAAGAAAATACATGATAATTTTAAAAAAAGTTTTATAATTTATGAATTTTTAATAGTTTTGTATCTTATGATAATGTATGAAAAATGTACATTTAAAATACTAATGTAAGTAAGATATTGTAATACGTTAACAAAAGTCAGGTGAATGTATAATATTTTAACCAAAAGTAAGTTAAAGTATTGAAATATTGGTATATGTGAATGTTTTATTATGATTTTTCTAACTATTCATAAAAGTTGATAAAACGTACATCATAAATAACA